>VZSC01002968.1:252783-280800 GCA_013398225.1 Steatornis caripensis
GAAGGACCACCTCACTCGACCTGCTGGCCACACTCTTCTTAATGCACCCCAGGATGCCATTGGCCTTCTTGGCCGCAAGGGCACAATGTCAACTCATGGTTAACCTGTCATCAAAGCAGACAAAATCCACTGCTCTCCCCTCATCCACCCAGCAAGTCATGCCATCATAGAAGGCTATCAGATTGGTCAAGCAGGATTTCCCCTTGGTGAAACTATGTTGACTATACCTAATAAACTTTTTCCTCCACATGCTTAGAGATGACATCCAGAATCATCTGTTCCGTCACCTTTCCAGGGATGAAGGTGAGGCTGACCAGCCTATAGTTTCCCGGGTCCTTCTTCTTGCCCTTTTTGAATATTGGAGCGATGCTGGCTGTCCTCCTGTTCTCAGGCACCCCTCCTGTCCTCCATAATCATTCAAAGATGATGGAGAGTGGCTTAGCAATAACATCTGCCAGCTCCCTCAACACTCATGTGTGCATCCCACTGGGGCCCATGGATTTGTGGGTGTCCAGTTTGCCTAAGTGGTGTCTAACCCAATCCTCCTGGTCCAAGGGAAAGTCTTCCTTTCTCCAGACCTTTCTCTTACCTCCAGGGCCTGGGATTCCTGCGGGGCAGCCTTAGCAATGAAGACTCAAGCAAAGAAGGCATTCAGTAACTCCGCCTTCTCTGTATCCTCTGTCACCAGGGCACATACTTCATTCAGCAGTGGGCCCCCATTTTCCCTAATGTTCCTTTTGCTACTGATGTACTTGAAGAATCCTTTCTTGTTGTCCTTGTCATCCCTTGTCACATTTAATTCCAAGTGGGCTTTAGCCCACTTAGCCCAGGTAGTGTCCTGCGTCCTTTGTTTGATTTCTTACTCATAGGAATACACCAATCTTGAACTTGGAGAAAGTGTTTCTTGAATATTAACGAGCTCTCTTGCACCTCTGTACCTTCTAGAGTCCTAACCCATGGGATTCTTCCAAGTAGGTCTTTGGAGAGGCCAAAGTTAGCTCTCCTAAGTCCAGGGTTGTAATCTTACTTATTGCCCTGCCTAACAACAATCCATTTTTGACCACAGTTCTTTCCAAGTTTGTTTCCTGAGTCTTATTTTTCAGGTAAGAATCCAATCATCCTTGTTTCAAGTGATTGTGACAATGAAACTCATACAGAAAGCTCAAACATAGACAGTCTACCCTTAACTGCTCATTTATCTTGAGCATCACAGCCATATTTAATCAGGAATCAACTGGCATTGATTAAAAATGCACAGTAATTTCGAAGTGGGAAAGTAGGGTAGAGTTGGACAGGTATAGAGCAGTGTGGGGATGGCAATACTGCTCAGATCTAACTTTACAAATGTCCTGTGAAGAAAGCGCTGACCTCATAATTAGCTGATGAAACAGCAAGATGAGCAGGATTATTTTTGTTGTTATTTCTGCTACTACACCCATCTTGGCAGCTACAAAGTATTAAAACCTACTGAAGGATACTTTCCCACTCTGCTCGCTGACATGGGTCTTTCCATATCAGCTGGAGCTCCAGCCTAGCTGCGTTTGCTCTGGGTTAAGTGATAGACAAAGTAANCTGATGAAATAGCAAGATGAGCAGCATTATTTTTGTTGTTATTTCTGCTACTACACCCATCTTGGCAGCTACAAAGTATTAAAACCTACTGAAGGATACTTTCCCACTCTGCTCGCTGACATGGGTCTTTCCATATCAGCTGGAGCTCCAGCCTAGCTGCGTTTGCTCTGGGTTAAGTGATAGACAAAGTAATCAACAAAGTCAAAATAGAGCCACAGGGGAGAAAGAAGAGGGAGAGATGCTGAGGAAAAGAGCGAGCAAAAAAACCCAACAACAACAACAAAGAAATAATAGAAGTTTTCAATTTCCATTTCAAATAGAAATACTGAATGTTTTTCCAGGAAGTATGTTTTATGGCCCATCTGAAAAATACATATATTTTATTTGATTAGTAAGCCATGCAATCACCAGGACATCATGTGGCCAGAGGAGATTGCAACACCGAGTAGATAATGAGGTCCACTTGTTTAGTAATATTCAATAGTTTTAGGGGTATTTTTTTCTACTGTTCTTAATCAGAACACAGACACCAGCAGACTGGCCACCTGTGATGAAAGGCAAGTAGAAAAATTGAGTTTGTCATTGTTCTTAAAACTGTTATGCACATATCTGACAGCAACTAACTTAGATCAAAGCAGAGTACAGAGGGGATCAGAAAGAAACAGCCACCAAAGCAGGAAAAGAAGATGTGAAAAGAGCTACAAGCTAACTAACCACAGGAAAATAAAATTGGTATTGACCAAAGCTGCAAAACAATGGCATCCAGCAGTTTCAAAGACATTGTTTTATTTCAGAACTACAGAAGAAATTGAAACATTAAGGTCTGTCATGAAAGAAAGGGTTGTAAGAAAGTACAAACATGTAACATCGAGAGCCTCTTGCACAATTAAAGTTGCAAACACCCGACAGAGGACGTAAGACGCTTTCTGTGTTTTCACCTACATTAGATTTTGCATAAACAAACAGGTTTTGACACAATAAAAAAGCAGTCCTAGCATTGTGTATGGGGAGCAGAAGTGAAAATGGAATACCTTTTTTTCTTCCCATAGGTTACTGCCTTAAGTTTCAGGGATTGTTAAATATTAGAAGCAGGCATCATTAACCAGTTTTGGTTTTCCCACTCCAGGGTCCTATCATCCTAGTAGATCCATATAAAGGGAGTGATATGCGTCATTATTTGTATGCCAGTCCTACTCACCCCAGGCCAGACAACTCTGTCTTATCAGTGAGCCCAAGAGATCTGGTAACTGCAAAAAACTTATCTTGGAAATTCCTCAACATCAATCCCTCCATCAGTGGAAAAGTCAGGTAAGCCAAAGGGCTCTCCTCAGACCACCAAAATCAGGCCTAGACAACACACTGTGGATATGCCCTCTCCATGGTTCTTTAGCAGGGAATTTTTAAGGGATTCTCCTAATTTCTAAACAATAAGCAAGTTTCAGTCTGGGCTTTGATCCAGCTAGGACAATCACAATTTTCATTTTCTAAAACAGTATGTTTAGCCATGTGAAACACAGAAAGCATTTCGCATGGTCACATGTCAATGGAAAATCATCAAAGAAAGAAGAGCTCTTTCTTCTGACACTGAAATAGAAACTTTACTAGATCAATTGGGAGAGAAAAAAAGAAAAAAAATAACAATAACATCTACTCCTCTCTCTTAATTTTTTTTCTTTGAACTATAAATTCTCTAGCCTTCTCTTACCTCGCTTCCTGCTATTGATTTAGAGAAACTGCTAGCAACTTTTCATCAACATAAGAGGGGGACAGTGTCACCCACCTGCCCAAACGCTTGGCAGAAACAGCATCGGCTGCGTGCTCTGAGTTGTCTGCAGCTGAAACAGCAATGAGGTGGCAGCTGAAGAGCAAATAAGATCGATGGGAACTGGCTCTGGACTGAAGTCTGCAGTACCGTGTCAGGAAAAGTTCAAGCAGATGTCAGGGTCAAGGTTTGCCTCTTCCCTGCGACCTGTCCTTCCAATGAGACAATTTGCGATACGTAGCTGTGTACATTTGTAACTATCAGAAAAAGGTACAGTAAATTGTTTCCTTTCTGTCAGATTAATTGCTGTGCGCTTTATTTAGAAGCAATTAAATCACACAGAGCATAAAAATAAATGCATGTTCAGCAGCTCAATTTATTCTGAAGTCCTGCTCAGCCTGCTGTGAGGCTACAGTTTCCATCATGAGACATGCTTCTCTTCAGCAGACTTGCTAGACATTCGGTGGAAAAATGCTTCCTTTATAGAGCATAACCAGTCTGCTGAGAACCTGGCATTTGTTGATATTGGCTTCACTGAATTCAGGTATGTGGATCCCAGCCTCACCAGTTCTCTTAAAACCTCAGTTTTACATTGGCTTTGAGGAGGTATTTGCTAGTAAGTCTGAAGTTGAAAAAAATAGGAAGCCATGTGGTCACAGCAAAAAAGAGGCATAAAATGAAAACGACAGGACTTTTTAAAAGAAGCTTACACTGAAATTCTTCCCTCTGCATCAAGACTACACGCCAGGAAGGAAAAAAAGAAAAAAGAAAAAAAACCCTGGAGGCTCCCCTTCTGTATGTGAATGCAAAATACGCAATAACAGTTCTCATTAATTCACATGTCGAGCATGAAACGGCTTCTGCACGTTGAAAGAATGTATGAGTATATGGGACAAGAGTTTAGGAAACTATTACCAAATAATTGCTTTACTAGTCAACCAGTGAACTCCAAACTCTATTTGGAGAGGTGGAAATGGCTTAATCTTTTAATTTATCCTTTCAGTGCCATCAGAACAGAACTCTTGTGTCAGGACATCTCCCAGTCTTATCCTTTGAAGTATATGACACAGCTTGAAAGCTGCCTTGCAAAAACGACTAACATTTCAACAATAAACCAATGTAACTGCGTAACAATAACACAGTAGGGAGGTAACAGTATTATTGTTTATCCGTTCTATTATTTTAACTTAACTAATTTACTGTAAAGAGTTATACCACAGAAATATAGGAATTTGGTTACTACTATCATCAATTTTGTTAGCATAAAAACATATATATGTTGTAGTTTTCTGAGAAAGGATGAACAAATTATAAAAAAGAAAAACTCCTGCCTTAGAAAAATGTGGGCCCAAGGCTACTGACTCTCAACTAAAGGAATTTATATTTTAATGATGTGGTGTGTGCATCAGCCTTTGCTGCTTTGAAGAGTGTGGTCTCATGTTCCTGGAATTCCTACACGGTGTGTAGTGGCATTCCCTCTCACTGTTCCCCCATTCACGGCAGAATCAAGGGAGTTAAAGAAATAAATGTTATGTATTCTACTGTATTTAAATTTGAGTGATTGTTCTTCAGATTTTTATATACTTAGAAATGTTATTACATTACTGAATAGACAAACGCTTCACTGAATGTTCCAAAAATACGAGTGAGTTAGAAAGATCACTGCTATTATTACTTCTGCTAAGAGCAATACTCTTCTGTCAAGGGGTGATGCAAATGAACCTTGACGTGAAAGACACAATGAATTTGGTTATTGTTTCAGACATACCAGTGAGAGAAGTTGAGAAGGTACAGATTTGAAATATTATTTTATCTTCCTCCTATAAAATGCTGGAGTGAAAGTGGGATTGACTGGAATGGAAGTGGGGTTCAAATAGGTTTTGTAAAGGCTTGGACCTATAGCAGGGACAACGATGCAGAGAAGTTATTGGCAAGCTGTACTGCGGGAGGGCTGATGGGTCACTGAAAACAGGACAGTATGAAAGGAGGAAGGAAGAGCTGCAGGTAAAAACAAATTTGCAGATGGAAACAAACACGCTAAATTAATATTGATGCCACAGAAAGAGAAAGATTAACATGTAGATGCAGATAAATACTGCAAATTGAAAATAGGGGAAGTTTCTCTTCACAAAACATTAGCTGTCAGGTGACCGCTAGTTGTAGACACACGTATGAAGCCTTAATCATGTTGGCTTCTCTTTCCTAATCCTTCTGTGAAAAGTATCCTGGAGAGGAAGGCTATGGCCCAGTTGTAAGTGTAACAAGACAACCAAAACTGGTACAAAGATAAGGTAAAGACAGAAGAAATGAGTGGAAGCAGCAATAGAGTTTCTTCCACTGCCTTTGCTCAACGGGAAGCAAGAGGAGATAAAATAAGTTACAGTCATTGGGAATACGAAACACTGTTGACATATTGGATTTGAATCTGGTTCAGGTCGTTTATACTCCAAGCAGCACTCTAAAGCTTACATTTTAACAAAATCTTAGCTGAATGTTTGAGTGTTGAAAATTGCACTGAACATATACAAAGAAAAAGAAAAGTGTGTTTTTAGGATTTCTTCATTTATATGCAGAACAAGGTATCTCAAAAGATTTTTTTCTTTTATGCGCTCTCTTCCTATTTGATCCCAAATATGAGAAAAGTAGATATTTATTTAAAGGTAAGTTTGAATGACAGAAAATGCTATTGTCAGGATGCGGCAGTTCATATTTTATCTGAACAGGCTTGCCTATTCCTGCAGAATATCTGTAAACACGAAACAGAAGAGTGAAGCTAAGAATAAAACAACAGGAAGCATATATGCACCACAGCCAGTAGTACAAAGAGACTTCAGATGCAATGTAGTGTGCCAGTCACCAGCACAGCTTTAAAATCAAGTAATGCTCCCCCATCTCCAGTTCTGCCACTGCTTCTCATTAAAAAAATCGTTCAGATATTTTCAATTTTATTTGTGTATACAGTAGAAGCACAAATTGCAGCCAAATGAGGAAAGCGTGGTCTGCCTTCCAAGAGACAAATGAAAGCCTGAGCACTTCAAAGCTGGCACATTTTGTTCCCACACCTGAAAGCTCAGTGAAAAATCCCCTTTTACAGCACAGTTGACCCACTTCTGCTCAAGGGACTTTAAGTGATAAGAGGCCTAGCATGAAAGACACACCTGCTGGGGTTCCTTTTAAGTTCCTTGTTGAAATTCTGACACAGATATGAATATGCTAAATATATTTTCAAAATACAAGCAAGTGGTACAACAGAACACTCTTTTTAATATCCCTTTAAATGAACTCCACATTTCTGTTAACCACTTCCCCTACACACACACACAGAATGAAGACTGCATTTTATAATTAAACAATGAAACTGTTTTGAGGGGCAGATATGCCGTGCACCAAGGCCATGCATTTAAAGAACTAGACAGTTTATAAATCCCAGATAATAAATATCAAATGCGTCTTAGTGACTGGGTTGAAGTAGGTACTACTGTCAGCTGCTATTTCATCTTCAGCAATTCTGTGTGTTTGGGTAGTTTGGAATTTTCTTGGTACAGACTCAAAACTAACTTTTGAACTAATTCAGTGACATAATTTAGAAATATTTAGTGCTTTTGAATGTCCAGATTTTTGTTCCTAGTGCAAACATTTAACACATTACTTGCATCAAGTGAAAACTCTGCTTACAATGAACAATCTAATTTCTGCTTCTGTGCCACCATAAATCAAGGACATTTGATGAAGGATATCAAAGACATTGATGACATGAAGAGGCATTTACAAAAAAAAAAATTTCTAAAGAGACTCCACTCTGTAAATAGAGGACAGTAAGAGAAGTCAGGAATAAGCATTTTCATAGGCAAGGATCTTATCATGTATGCAGGACTTTGAATATGTAGACTTACATAGACTCCTGAGAATTACAAGCTAGTCAGTGTAATGCTAGCTGTATAGCTTTTATTTAGTATAATCTTGTAGCCTATTTGTTTTAACTGATGCTGAATGGTTTTAGAAAAAAAAATAATAGTAATTACCAGTCTCAGTATTTCCTATCTCATCATGATTTATAACAAATAATCAATCACAAACTTCCAAATCATCCTATGAAATGACTTCAGAGAGTTGTTTGAAATCAATCCATAGTGACCCTAGAAACAATATAAGAACATACTTATTTCTTCCCAATGTTTGGCTTTTCTACTTCTAGATCTAGCTGTAATGCAGCAAAGATTGGGATAAAAGAATGAAAAATGTATTTCATATATATAAATATATATATTTATATATTATATTTTATATATTTATATATTGTATTATATATAAAATCATTTGTGCCACTTCTCTGGACTCACAAAAAGGTTTACAGGAATGTAAAGAGACAGGAAGTGGTACAGTTTCAACCTATTCATTTCATGCAATTTTACCCGTATTGATGCTGAAGCTATGCAAAATCACAGTGCATGCTGGATAAAGCAAATTTTCAGCATTCACACTCCATTAATTAATTCATCACCTAAAAGCTAAGTATTGATCTTTTAATGGCTGTACAAATCTGTTTAAGCTACTATGATGTAATTAAGAGGACGTGTGTTTACTGTAAATTATCTAACAAGTACAAGGGCTGTGCTTTCAGGAATAACAAAAATCTTAGCTCAAAGCAGACAACAGGCAAAATGACTGGTTGAAAATGTTTTTCCACTAATTGTACCATGATACATAAGGGAAGATTATTGTCAAGCTGGATTATTAAAAGCTCCCTGTAACACTAAAAATAGAAAGATCTGATACTCCTTCCATTAAAATTAACAGGAGATATTGTGCAAATTCAGTGGGGGGGAGTCAGCTACTTAGCATAGGTGTCCACAAGGATGATGATGATGAATTAGAAATCTCAAGCTGAGCCTTACAGAAAAATTACTGTAGTGCATGGACTCTTTATAACATATTCTATCCAAAATACTAGCAAAAAGAAGAACAAAACTGTAATTCCCCCAGGTGGCACCCGATTATCCACTAAAATCATACTCAAGAAGTCAAACTAACACACGTAATTGATATTAACTTCTTCCATTAGAAGTTTGAAGACTTATGGTTAAACACATAATGATGCGCAACATACGTCTTCTGTGACCACGAGAAAAGCTGCAATCAAGTCACCACTGGCATGTAGACTATATAAAAAATAACAGAGGAGCGACCTAATAAAGAGTACAGACATAGCTTGTTGCAAATACAAGTAGGTTTCTCACCTTATATTTACACTGCAAAAATGAAATACACAGAGTGTATCATTATCACCAACAGGAAAAAAAAAAAGCAAGCAAGGGGGAGAAGGAGGAGGAGTTGTGATCACAGATACCAAAACAAGAAATTTAAGGTTTAATGTTTCTTAGGGGGTGAGCGGGTAGGGAAGCAGAAATTATACAAGATAAACTTCTTATTGATACATTAAGAAATCAGTATGGAAAGGTCCATGAGATCTTGACCTCTGATCAACCTCTGCAACCGCTTCAATCTGAGAAGACATCCTGCAGCTATCCTTGCCTGCAAATCCCTGGCTTTTCAATTACTGTGGAAAAAAAATTATAGCCACGTATACCTCTACAGTTGAAATGTGGAATGCATATTTTATTGTGTATCAGCCTCCAGAGGGAGGGCTTCAACAGTTCTGCTGAGAATAGTTACTGTTATTACTCAGTTTTCAAATGACATCCAACTGTTAATGGGAGAAGGGAGGATATTTGAAGGTACTCATCATACAGAGATAAAAAAACACTAGAATAATCTGGCTATGTCTTTTGATAACATTAATTAGTGGTAGACCTTAGTTAGATTTTTAAAAATAAAAAATGCATCAATTTTATTCTTAGTAGTAAAAATGCAGAAATTTCTAAATATTTGATAACAAAAGCACGAACATATTTTTTCAACGTCATATTTTGGTTTAAGGAAGGACTTTCCCAATGGTACACTAATTTTTTATTTTTTGCTTTGCAACCATAATTAAATTGTGCGTAATCAGCCTTTTTCACCAACCTAATGTTCCGTGTTTACTAATAGGAGTAAAAAAGGAGCAGATTTTTACGTCAGCTGTGCTCACGGGGGACAAACATCTCAGTATTCAGAGTCCGTTTTCTTGAAGGGTTGGGAAAGACACCGGCTAGCTAAAAGCAGCTCCGACCTCTGACAATTGAATAGAAGAAAACATGAAGGTAATTATTGCATGTGTGCATGGCACAAAGTGTGAATCAATAATTAAAGAGTTAATTACCTCAGCAGTTATGGATACAGGCTGGAGATTAATCCCTGCAAACAGGCGGAGAGACAATTACGCTCACTGCATGCAGCACGAGATAACCAACCCTTCTCTGGCTGCACAGATGGGGATTCACAAAAGGTTCTACGCTCCTATGGGGTAAAACATTTGGAAATGGTCAGTGGCAATACACTGCAATAACCAGTGGCAATACAGTGATGTTCTACACCTCTGTATGTCCAGGTAGGCAATCCTCTAGTAGTGATAATAACATAGTCTTAATGCACTCTTTCGCAGAAAATGAAAATTAGTACTACTAAGTGAATCATAATGGCTACTAAGACAATTAATGCATTCTTTCATCATTGTAGTAGGTTGAAAGTCTTTCTTTGTGCTATGAAAAGTGAACCATGGATTTAATGAAAACATAATATGTGATCTGAAAAATGAATAACTTTAAAATACTTCAAACTTCCTTTCAGAATATATTTATCTGCCTATTTCCCATATAAAATCTCAGTGAGAAAGCAGTGAATACAAAAGGGAAAACAGACACAAGCTATAGTTGAAATATACCTCATGAGTTCAGCAACAGAATTAATTAATTAATGGCTTCAACTTTTTAGCCTTTGCCTGGTTTTGACAACTTCACATATATTGTATGGATAAGCTTTTTTTTTTAGTTTAATTTCCAAATGAAATGAGATGTATATACAGCCAGCATCTCTCCCAAGTATTTTCAAATTATTAGCCAGTTTCAGTTAGACCTGAAGAGGAGAGAAGCCTCAAAGATGATGAAGATGATGTCCTCGAGGATTATGCCCTCAAAGTTGATGAACACAAATCCATAAGGCAAGAAAGCTCACTAGTTTCGTGGCTTACAGGACTTTAAAGATAGTATGCAGTTGTTGAGATTCAAGCTCTTCTTACCAAAGCCAGAGGCCTAGACTGCCAAACACAGTTCCTACGGCAGCAGACTAGAGCCCAAAGCAGAATATGGTTTTGGCGTTATATAACCCTTGTATTTAAAAAAAGAAAAAAGTATTTAAATACAAGCTGGTTTTGCTTTGTATGTGACATTCTATGTATTACTCACTATTGCCAACCTCAAACTTTTGAAGCCCATGAGTCAAGCCACAAAACATCATGAGATTAGCTGTAACATGAGTTACTGAAAAATAAATAAATACATTTGTGTGGTTTATTTGCCTTTTAATGCAGGGTGAGTTCAGGTCATGTTTTTGAAGCTTTCCTTCACAAACACCAAGGCTACAGACTCACTTTTTTTTTCCAAGTGGATTTGAGCTAAGAAACCATAAGACTTGGTAACACTAACACTTTTCAAACATCACGTGTAGCTATGCCGACTGTGAGGGACTTTCACTTCTCCCTCTGCGGTGGTGGTGAAGGCCAGTTCAGTGATTACTGGGATGCAGATACAGCAATGTTCCCAGCACATGCTGGGTCTACAGAGAGCCTCAAGGGCAGTAGGTCTCCTGTGGAGGGCTAAAAGGTACATGCGAACTGAGTGACTAGGGTATTCTGCCACCAAACAAGTACTCACAATCACAGTTTGAACAGACAGGCATGCTTATGAGACATTTCACCTCCCCACTTGCTGAGTGTTAGCCATGCAAAGAAACTGCATTAGGCCAAGGGAGTGGAATTTCAGCCACACTGTCTCTTTCCAAAAACATTTTTCTGCAATTAATCTTCATTCTGCTCAAAATATTTGGGCATTCAGAAAGAAAACACAAGCTTTAACCCTAGAAATGAAGCAGGACAAAGTCTAAATATGTAGAGGTAAATTGTGTGTTATTGCATCCAGTCCAGTTTGTGTGGAAAGTTCTCGCCTTTTCACGTAACAAACATAAACCTTTCCTAACTCCTGTAGGCTCCTAACTCTTTTTCTTATGGTCAATTTTAATGACATCAATACACAGCATGTAACAACCAGCTTTTTATATTGCTGCTCCGTACTCACATTTTCAGACTCCACATTTAAGCCTGGAATGTTGTAGCTATCAATATGCATCACACAGAGCCATCCCTATTTTCTTCCTCCTGTGCTCCTTCTTGGGTGGCATAAATTAAAAATAGTTTTGGGGAGTGTTGGAATTAAAACTACTTCACCAGAGGCAGTTGGGGAAAGTCTCAGGAAATACTTTCTGTCAGGTTTTTTTTTCCTTGATTATTTTTTCTGAGGGTAATTTCCATTCATCAGAACCAAAACTTTCTGTGGGAATGGACCACACCGTTTCAGCTATGTACAAAGCCTCTTCTCGAAGTAAAGGAGACCATTGCACACAGTGAGAACAGCTATTCACACACTGCTCAGGGACGTTATCTGGAGGATCCCATTGCAAATGCCAGCTCTGCGTCATTCAGAGTGGGGAGTTAGAGCTGAGGCAACATCTTAGACACTACTTTCTTTTCTAGCCTACAGAATAATTTAAAATATCAAAGTGCAATAAGAAAATTCCTGAAGTTTGAAAAACTCAGCAAGATAAATTTACCTTTCCAGCTCTCATAAACTGTTAACTTGCAGATTAGCAATGCAGGATATTTACCAGCTCTGGGTTTTATACAGGTATCAGCCATGCCTGCTTGACAAAAATTCATCACCGAGAGACTGGGTTTTAATTTGAAGTAAATATTGTTTCCAGAAGCAACATTAAGAAACCGTACCTCTCATTTTGTTCTAGCTCCTGAATTCTATAGATTATTCTTTTGCTCTCATCTAACTTCCAGCTTCAGGCTTTACCCAGAAACGTCCCGTTTCTAAATCTTGCAGTTCTCCACTACGTTTTATACCAGGAGTACTTAACTTGCAGGCCAAATCCTGCATGCCAAAATTATTCAACTAGCCTTTAACACACTGCCCGGCACTTTCTCTCACAAGAGCCCTGTGTCCTTGCTAACATCACAGTGACCAAAAGGCAGGCATTTGCTGTTGTGTACAAAGGGTGTGTACGTACAGGTAGCAGGACTATATGAGCATGCCACATCACATAAAAGGTGCTAATCTCACTCATCTCCTGGATTTTGTTGTGATAGCACATTCAAGCCGCCACTACGCACAACTTCACATGTATGAACACTCCCATCGTATAACCAGATCCACTTGGATTGGTCACGTGGTATCCAGTAACGGGACAGCCATATGATAGGTTCTGATATTCCACGTATGGGTAATTCCAGGAAAGACAAAGAGATCTGCCCACAGCGTTTCACAATTTTTTTTTTTTTTTGAGAGAGATTAATAAAAAGGAAAGTATCGAAACAGGAGAAATGGATCTAAGACGTGCTTCCATGGAAGTAGAATAAAGTCAGCTTATTCTAGAGTGCTTCCAGAAACATAATTGGTGTGCACAGGTCAAAGAACAGGCAAACTTCCTTTTCTGACAGGCTATGGCACACTCAGGGACTATGGCCTCACAACCTCAGTTACATAAAGTGCAAAGAACTAGAATAATGCAATTTTAAGGCATTTTAGCAACCCAGGATTATTATAATCCACTCCCCTTGTGTTATACAACCATACTCTCCCAGTATCTCCACTAGTGAACTCATAATATCCATCACAGGACTGCGGCACAGAGCCACCTGGTAGCAAAGGGAAATTCCAGTGAAGTAGAGCCTGGGAAGCCCACAGTGCTGCCAGAGGCACTGCCACAGACACTGAGCCCTTGCATTTTGACACCATCTTTGCTTTCAGTGCCCCAGCTCTGCTTTTAATGTGTAACTTGGTGCTGGATTGTTGGTATGTCACAACAAAACTTTATCAGGAAGACTGCCGAGGCTTTTCTTTTAAGCTGATGCAAGCTTCTTCAAAACGAACGCACACTGCTAAATTCAACCCATTAAAAACACCAAATGTTTTTATTTGTTATTTGAAATGAAAATCCAGCTGGTCTAAGAAATTCTATCTGCCTATGGTTTGTATGTTCAAATCCCTGGAGCTGTTGTAATTCTTGTAAACACCACAAATAGGTTTTTTACCAAAGTCTGCTGCCGAAGAAATGACAGACCACTGTAGATTCATAACACGAATGTGTCATTGTTAACTGCAGTTGCAACACAGAGCATACTCAAAAAATAACTGTGGTAAAATTGTATTTTGGAAATCAGTGCAAACAATAAAAGCTCCATTTAACAAACCTCAGTTTCATCTTATCGAAGCGTTTAGCTGGACAAAAAGGGTAAGAAGGGAGGGAAGACTACTTTCAAGAAAATTTCGTACATGCCAGTGTATCAACGTTTTGACAATTACCTGTGTTTTTACGTGTAATGAAATAAACTGAAATTTGATAGCAAAAATTTATACGCATTTTTATATCAGTAGTTAACAATGAGTATATTGTAGCAGTTTTACACTGGTGTTTCCTGCTGTCCTGAACTTTTATATTCATACGGCTGAGTCGTCATGTGTTCGCAAATAGGAACTTCAAATTTTCTTTTACATTTTATATTAGCACATAAGAAGTCGTGTCTTAGGATAAAACCACATGGTCCAAGAAACCACTCAGAGTAGTGTAGGGTAACAGTTCCCTGGGGCTTTTCTACAGCTCCTCCTTTTTGGTCCAAAGCCTTTGATCTGCTTCAACCTGTTAAGCATGTTTTTGTACAGCCTTACTTTTCTCTGTGCCTTCTTCAGAAAAATATTTCTAAGTCTACTGGTGATTTATTGTAACTTCTCAAAATTTGTTTTCCTTGTTTGCCACCATATTATACTGCTAGGACAGACTCTCTATTATTCAGTTTCAACCAATTCTTTTTTATTTGTCCATTTGACTATCACAACACTGCTGGATACATTTCCTATGACTATCTAAATCGTATTTCCCTCATTTATCACAGAAGTCTGAATTTAGCTGAATTAATATGGCTTATTTAGCCTTCCCTAAAGGAAATGTATAATACTTTAGAGAAATAGTGTGGCTTTTTATATAAAAATCCCACTATAAATCATAGAAAAGTAACTTGTACATCCTGCTTACCCATGAAAAACAACTAACTCAAAATAGCTTTACTCATAAGCAAATCCACACATGCATGAGCTTCTTTGTATTTTTATTGTCTGTTTCTGCATGAAAACAGTGTTTATGGGAAGTGCTGGAAGGGCAGACTTGGAAGCACAAATCCTGAATCCAGACTTGGAAGCACAAAGGCACAACAGTGCCTTTGCAGAATGAGCTTAATGAACGAACAGGTGGTGCTTCCTGGGTACCTTCTGCTTCCCCCTGAGCCCTGTCCCAACCACCTAGAGGAGTCCATTGCAAAGGTAGACCTTCGCGAGCTTGCCTCCAGATGCAAAACCAGGCCAACTGGCTACTCTGGTCTGGTAGCAATTTTTGATTGCTGTTAACTTGATTAGTCTTCCAGGAAGAACCTGGATCTCTTCTTGAGCCTTCCCTCTGACATCTCCCAGCCAATAAATAGCCATACTGAATCTCAGAGTACTTAAAACACAGCTTTCCATCTTGGGCCCAAACTCACCCACCTCCTCCATCATCTTTGTTTTAAAGTCATGTCAACTTCTACTTCACTTCAGTATGAGATACCAGCCTCTATCAGCCACTTGTTTGAAAATTGAAAAAAGTTTTACCTTATGCTGCCCTTCACATACATATAAGAGACTTCCTGTCAACACCAACAGCACTTATGCATTATCTGTTTTCAAATCTCACCTTGAAAATATTCTTTGTTTGATGTGCAAAGCAAAAAAAAAAAAAAAGCAAGACAAAATCAGAGACAAGATAATAAAAGACCACCAAACTGAACATAGAAATGTTTGAAACATATAATAGCTATTTCTATTTAAAAAAAAAAAGAGAGAAGTTCGATAGGCTTAGCAGAAAAGTTCAGGGAAAAGAGATACCGTGTCGATTTAAATAATCTTGACTCATTCTTCCTATCTTCTCTACCTTTCACAAGACACTAACAATTAGGTTGTAGCCTCAATCTCCTTTTGAAATCTTGAACCTCTGAGTTTCATGTCTTCCAGCTTTCCTTTACTATAACAAAGGCTAAGAAGTTAATTTATTTTTCAATGAAAAGCAACATCACAGGACTCCAGGAGCGGAAACTTTAACAAAGGCATCAAATACCACAAACCTCATGATGCAAACAATCAGATTTGCTAGCGCAGAAGAATTGGAAAAGGGTCTGTCTCATACTGATGCATGAGGTAGTTGCTTGCCACAGCTCACACGCTCTCTAAAACAGCCTGACCTACATATCCCTGTCCTTTTTCCTAAGCCTAACTGAGAAGACAGGCTTCTTAGTATTGTTGTGAGGTTCACGGGAAGGGTAGAAACATGGAGAGTTATCTTTAAGTATAGAAAGAGCAAAGTTTGTTGTGTAAACATTTACACTGTGAGTTGACCTTCTACTGACTTCAACTGCTAAAGAAACCAGGCGAAAATCTTTGGGGGCAGATGTCCAGGAAGCTGAGCAGATTGGGAAGATAAAGAGTGGGCCACAGTTGAATGAGGCAGTCAGGAGAGAGACGAGGAATGCTTCCTCTGGTCCGTGAAAAGGACTGCATAGCTTTGGGAAAGGATTGCATGGCACTGTGCTCTGAGGTGAGCAGGGGACCAGAGCTAGTGACCCAGAAGTTCCTTCCTGTGTCCTTGTCAGGACAGTTTCTTAGAAATCCAGGAAGACAGAGCATTTCCTTGAGGGTGCGGAGATGGAGGGTATCCCAGGGGCATGGGGCAACACTTGCACTATACCATCCTCTGAACTACACAGCTGCAGCTGTGATCCTCTCAATGGCTCCTAATTCAGGGACCTGAATTCTCCTGAGGTTTCCTGAGGTTAGGCTGTGTGTTGGGATCCAGCTGCCTAAACGTGGTGTTGTTTTAGACACCCAAGGGCATCCCACTGCCAATCCAGAAAACGTGTGTATTGGAGGGGAGGGTCTCTTGTGGGTCTTACAACTCATCTGTCAGCCACATGGGAAAGTTTCAGATGCTAGGATGCCTCAGATGGCACCTGACACATTTACATATTTCAATCTGGAGCTGGCTGCAAAGCATACTGGCACCAAGAAGGCTTTGAAAGCCTATAGAGTGATACACCTTATACACTAATATATAATACACAGTCTGCAATACAATAAAGAAATTATTTATCTTATTTTCAGAAATCTGAACACTGAGGATCTGCTTCAGTTGTCCACACGTGGCATATAATGCCTACGACATTTAAGACATCCTAGGGTGTCTAAGACATCAAGATAGGAATAGCAGATATTCCATGGGACCTGAAAGAAATCCATGACGACCTGGCTGTGAGCCAGGTAGAAAACTTTAGGGTAGCTCAAACCACAGTAGACACCTTTGAACGAGCAACTGACTGGGTTTTTTTTTAACTGTAGAAATTTGGTGCATATTGATTAACTTTAACATTAGCAATGACCTCTCACTTATCCCCTAATTTCTGCATGCTTGGTGTGGTGGGGTGTGTGGTTTGTGATGGGAATTGGCAAGCATCTATGCTCATAGTATACTAGTGGTCTGTAATTTACTGACAACTCAAATGAACTGCCAGCCCCAAATCACTGGATAAGTGACATTTCCCAGTCAAAATAATACAGCAGATCTTGTGTAGGTGTGGACATGGGAACAGTGTGTGGACAGAGATCTGTATAACTTCCCTGCTTCTAAAAGAAACAACACACCACCACTGTCTATCTAGTAAGGACAGTGAAATGTGTGACATAATTTCTACTTACCGTATGTTCGAACTTTTTCTGTGCACATCAAAGAAAACTCTAGAGATACTTCACCAGGCAGCTGATCCTAGAAAGTGAAGAAACAAGAAAGTTGTTATGTTTTGCCCAAAGCTGAGGTAATGCTGTATGTCTTCAGAGAATGAGCTTACACTGTAATATAAAATCCCAGATAAAATCACTTCTTCACTTTTTCATTCTTGCTTGGGGTTTACGTACAGAGACACACTTTCACGTACAAAAGAGTAAAGATTTTGTTTGGGCAGATGGATTCCAAGATCTATCACACCCCTTTTAATCCCAGTTCACTGTGTCTGTCTGTGTGTTTCGTATAGGATAGTGTTCCTCCAAAAATCAGTCATTGGGAAAGAAAAAAAGTTACGCGGAAGCAACAAAATAAAAAAGCATTCAGCATAGAATTGCAGGTGCAAATGTTCAGTTAACTTTCTGTCAACATTTACGAAATTCGGTAGTCTGGAATCACAGAAACAGCTAGTTTGGAATCTTTTTAAAATTGATACCTCCAGGTTTCTTTTTCTTATCTATTTCGGGAAATACAGTAGAGAGAGATTATGCCGGCAACATCAGGAGCCTCTGTCAGAGAGTGAAGGATTCAAGTAGAATTACAAGGAATGGGTTTTAAGAGAGGCAAGAGCAAGAGAGGAAAAAAACAACGTGATGCTACTTTGAACTTTGACAAGACAGATGAACCTACAGCTGAAATACATGACAGTGAGACTGATGGCTTTCCAGGGCAGATGTTTGACTGCAAGTTCAGACCAACCATGTCAGAACTTGATGTGACATTTAAAGTACAAAATGATTGAGTTATGTAAGAAAAAGATATTAGTGAACCTTTGAGGAGGAAAGGCAAATAATTACAGTTCTAAGGTATTTGATACCTTTAATATAGTGTGAGATGCCTGTAAGACTTCATGCTTTTCATGTGTGGAGAGATATCTCTCTTCTTTAATAAGGCAACTAAGGCATTGCAAACTTACCGTGCAGTGGGGACTTGCACAGGTATGGAGCAGTACAAAAGTCGATACATGAAGTCATTAGTGAAACTATGTCTTATGAAAACTCCCATCTCCCTTTCTTTTCTGAACAAAGTTGAGAAATGTCTGTCTCCTGCTGCTACCCTATGTATACCAGTTCTGCTCTCTGGGTAAATTCTTAAATTGTCCTACGCTAGGGATGGGAAAAATTACTATAAATCAGGCCCTAAAAATCTGACAGCAAATCCCATGCTGAAATCCTAGAGGCAGAGAGGAACAGATTTCTGGGGAATAACTGGAATTCTGCCAAGAATTTTTAAGAGCTTGGATGTCCTGGGGGAAGCAATCTCATGATTCAGCTAACCAAAGCAGTAAAACAAGTTCCCGAAGGTTGGGATCAACACTTTGAATATATTTGGGTGCTCGCTTTAATTTCTGTGGTTTTTTTTCCTTCTTCTGTCCTTTTCCCAGTTCCTTTCTACTTTGAAGTTAGGAAGGTAGGCTTTATAAGCTACTTTTCCTTCTCACCCAGCCAACAGGGAAGGGTCATAAGTAGGGCAGCCAGTTCCTTCTTCTTTGAAAGCTGTATGACTGTTCTACTTTACATACACATCCTCCTGCCTAAGCCCCAACACAGTGTGAGCCCTATCACAAATTTATAAGCTTCAGTTCTGTCCTGTATACTACCTAGTCCAGACGTGTAACAGTCATCTTAATTATAACTCAAATGTAGAAAACATGCCATCGTCATCTTTCATGATTAAAACAGGGCAAAGCATCTATAGTAGTGTCTTATAAAATGGTGTTCAATTTCCAGCACACAAAAGGCTACTACTGCAGCACTTAAAAATGTTTATATGCATTGTCTGTTCTGGAAGCGAGATCTCTCCGGTTCGAAGAAGCCTGTCTGACCTCCATGAATAATGAACTTTTAAGAACTTCAAGAAGAATCCTCAAAGACATCAATCAAGTGAGACCAAAGGGAATGACAAGAATACAAGATTAAAGAAGAGTCTCTGATGTAGTCTTGACAAAGTTGATTTGAGCACCTAAAAGTTTAATAGATTTAACTGACAGTGGCTAAAGATAACTCACACTTCACAGCTTGCATGATCCTTGTTGGAAGATACACGTGCGCAGTCTCAAATCATTTGGACTTTCTAAAGTATATTTTACTTGGCTATTAGTTAGGAAAACATGGTAGTAATTAGAACTTCATTGGTTCTCAGAAGTATCAGGGTAATATCATGATTTAATCAAGAAAAAGAGCTTCAAAGAACAAGAAAGCATCAGTCATCAGCTATATCTATGATTAGCAAGTGATTTGACAGAGTAGGTAATAGATTGAAGTGGTCACTGCTGGCAACTCTACTCTGTATGTAGTTCACAGGTTTCATTTCAGACTTTATCTGATCTCTTGAACCAGATGACTCTTCCATAAACATGGTTAAACACTGCTAAATGGATCAGTGCTTGGTTTAATAATGCTTAGAATCATAGAATCATTTAGATTGGAAAAGACCTTTAAGATCACAGAGCCCAACCATGAACCTAAGTCTAGCAAGTCCACCACTAAACCGTGTCTCTAAGTGCCACATCTACACGTCTTTTACATACCTCCAGGGATGGTGACTCAATCAGTTCCCTGGGCAGCCTGTTCCAATGCTTGATGATCCTTTCAGTGAAGAAATTTTTCCTAATATCCAATCTAAACCTTCCCTGGCGCAACTTGAGGCCATTTCCTCTTGTCCTGTCACTTGTGGTTTGGGAGAAGAGACCAACATCCACCTCGCTACAACCTCCTTTCAGGTAGTTGTAAAGAGGAATAGGGTCTACCCTCAGCCTCCTTTTCTCCAGACTAAACAAGCCGTGTCCCCTCAACCACTCCTCATAGGATTTGTTCTCTACAGACCTCGCCAGATTTGTTGCCCTTCTTTGGACAACTCCAGCACCTCAATGTCTTTCTTGTAGTGAGGGTCCCAAAACTGAACACAGTATTTTAGGTGCAGCCTCACCAGTGCCAAATATAGGGGAACAATCACTTCCCTAGTCCTGCTGGCCATGTTATTTCTGATACAAGCCGGGATGCTGTTGGCCTTTTTGGCCCCCTGGGCGCATTGCTGGCTCATGTTGAACTGTCGACCAGTACCCCCAGGTCTTTTATCGACAGGCAGCTTTCCAGCCACTTTTCCCCAAGCCTGTAGCGTTGCATGGGGTTGTTGTGACCCAAGTGCAGGACCCAAAACTTAGCCTTATTGAACCTCATACAATTGGCCTCAGCCCATCAATCCAGCCTGTACAGATCCCCCCGCAGAGCCTTCCTACTCTCAAGCAGATCAACACTTCCACCCAACTTTGTGTCATCTGCAAACTTTTGGAGGATGCACTTGATCCTCTCATTGAGATCATTGAGACAGATATTAAAGAGAACTGGCCCCAATATTCAGTCCTGGGGAACACCACTTGCGACTGGCCATCAAGTGAACATAACTCCATCCACCACAGCTCTTTGGGCTCAGCCAGACAGTTTTTTACCTAGCAAAGTGTACACCTGCCCAGTCCATGAGCAGCCAGTTTCCCAGGAGAATGCTGGGGGAAATGGTGTCAAAGTCTTCACTAAATTTCGGGTAAGCAGCATCCACAGCCTCTCCTTCATCCACTAAGCACATTATCTTGCCATTGAAAGAGATCAGGTTAGTCAGGCAGAATCTGTCTTTCATAAACCCATGTTCACGGGGCCTGGTCGCCTGGTTGTCCTGTATATGCCGCATGATGGCACTACAGATGATCTGCTCCATAACCGTCCCTAGCACCGAGGTCAGAATGGCATGTCTGTAGCTCCCTGGATCCTCCTTCTGGCCCTGCTTGTGGATGGTCATCACATTTGCTAGCCTTCAGTCACCTGGGACATCCCTGGTTAGCCAGGACTGCTGACAAATCACGGAAAGTGGCTTGGTGAGCACTTACGCCAACTCCCTCAGAGCTCTTGGGTGGTTCCCATCTGGCCCCAGAGACTTGTGTGTGTCTAAGTGGTGTAGCAGGTCACTAAACACTTCCTCTTTGGTTACGGCAGCTTCATTCTGCTCCCTGTCTTCCAGTTCAGCGGGCTGGGTTCCCTGAGAATGACTGGTCTTACTATTAAAGACTGAGGCAAAGGCATTAAGTACTTCAGCCTTTTTCTCATCCTTTGTCACTATGTTTCCTCCCACATCTAATAAAGGATGGATGTTCTCCTTAGTCCTCATTTTGTTGCTAAAGTATTTATAGAAACATTTTTGTCTTTTATGGCAGTAGCCAGATTAAGTCCTAGTTGGTTTTTGACCCTTCTAATTTTCTCCTTGCATAACCTCATGACATCATAGAATCGTAGAATCACAGAATGGTAGGGGTTGGAAGGGACCTCTGGAGATCATCTAGTCCAACCCCCNAATTGGACACAGTAGTACATAGGCCCCTCTATGTATCTTAATTTTTTCAATTGTTAATTCAAAGAGAAAAAAAGGAGACATTAAGCGTGGGCAGAATACTCTTTCTATCCCCCTTTAGTGATGTATTTTTTTGCCTATTTTTAGCACACGCTAACTGAAATCTTCTTAATTGATTTATCAAGTAAAAGGCCCTTCCCTGAGAGGTCTCCATAGACAGGATTGTCAGTGACACAACCAGGAGATCCTCGTGTGACACTCTGACCTATTTACACCTCTAACCCTACCAAGAATTCTTGAAGACCCAGCAAGAATTTGACCACTCTACAATGCTGGTACTCCATGAGTGACTGGATGAAATTCACTAATGATTTCAAAACTAGACGTATGTCAATTTAGGGTTGCTGAAAGCATGCCAACAAAGGTATTCTTAATACCCAACAGTATTCTGAAGGTGAAACAACATGTACATTTATACACTGAGATCTCAAACCTGATTCTATTAACAGGCACAGATATTGCGTAATCACTGAAACTATTTTTTTCAGTTTTGGCGATGAGGCTACTGAAGTATTCATATCAATGACGAAGATCTTCTGTAATGCACCCATCCTTTGGTGACAAGCAGATCAATGGGGTCTGATGGACTGTGACAGGCAACAGACACTGTCTCCACAAATGCCTGTGAAAAGCCACAGATCTTGCCTTTAGTAAGACCTTTGTCAATCTCTTACTAGACTCTTTCAAGTGCACAAGGGAATAGAGCCTAGATGAAATTAGTCTGAGATGGGTGCGCAGTTGGCTGAAAGCAGTATTTAAAATGTGGTTATCAGCATTCACTGTCAAACAGGACATATATATTTATTAAATACTACTTCTTGAAGTCCATGGTACTACATAGTTTCATTAACAAACAGAGCAAAGAAAACCTTTGTGACCTTTGAAAACAGCATCAAACAGGATGAGTAACAGGCACTTCTGAGAATAAGACTAGAATGGAAAAAGATCTTTGTCCACTGGAGCAATACTCTAAAATACAGACAAGGTCAGAAAGGAGTAGTTCAAACTCCTGCACTTAAATCGGAATTAACAACTCTATAGTGGGGAACTCCAGCTGATCAGAAGCTTTGCAGAAAAGGATCTGGCTGATTCCAAACTGCATATGAGTCAGGTAAGTCAGGGTGTTTCAAAAATACACCATACACCAGTCAAAGACGTAAAAATAGGAGCATTATGAGAAAGGTAACCTAAGGAATCTTCTCACTTTTCCTAGCTCCACATATAGGCGTTGTGTCAGCTGTAGGAGCGCTCTTCTGGCGGGACAGCAGCCACTGAGTGTCCAGAGGACAACAACATGCACTGTGAAGAAAGAATGGGATTCTTTAGTCTAGGGAAGAGGGCTCTATGAAGAAACATGAATGTTTTAAAATACTGATAAAGACTACCACAAAAGAACTAGCTGCTCTCTTTCTGCACCAGGGCTAGGACAAAAATAGTGGGTTTCAATTCCTGTTGTGAAAATGCAGAATAAACACTAGGAAAATGTTTCTAATAATAAGATGTTTAAAAAAAAACTGTTAGAGAAAAAGGTGTGAGAGCACTGTAAGACCCTTTCTTAGGATTTGGGATAAAGTAAGATCTTACAGTCTCTTTCTGCTGTTGTGTCTCTGAGAACAGAATTGTCCTCTGCATCTTTTGTCAGAAGAGCTGTAGAAGAACTCCTCTGCTGAACTTAGAAGAGGCTAAGATAAAAACAGGCAGCTTCTCCAAGTCTTTGATTGTGTGTGTGTGTGTACTCTCATAACTTTCTGTGTGAGCACATACGTACCTTCACACATGTGTGCGTGTACATGTACAAGTCTGTGTTTATACGCATTCTCATGTAAATGTGGTGTCCTTAACTATCTGAAATGTAGTTTTAAAAACTTTGAACAAAGATTTCCTCCATTGAGCCTCAACAGTATAAAAAGTTGAAGCATGTAGNCTTTTATGGCAGTAGCCAGATTAAGTCCTAGTTGGTCTTTGACCCTTCTAATTTTCTCCTTGCATAACCTCATGACATCATAGAATCGTAGAATCATAGAATGGTAGGGGTTGGAAGGGACCTCTGGAGATCATCTAGTCCAACCCCCNACAGTAGTACATAGGCCCCTCTATGTATCTTAATTTTTTCAATTGTTAATTCAAAGAGAAAAAAAGGAGACATTAAGCGTGGGCAGAATACTCTTTCTATCCCCCTTTAGTGATGTATTTTTTTGCCTATTTTTAGCACACGCTAACTGAAATCTTCTTAATTGATTTATCAAGTAAAAGGCCCTTCCCTGAGAGGTCTCCATAGACAGGATTGTCAGTGACACAACCAGGAGATCCTCGTGTGACACTCTGACCTATTTACACCTCTAACCCTACCAAGAATTCTTGAAGACCCAGCAAGAATTTGACCACTCTACAATGCTGGTACTCCATGAGTGACTGGATGAAATTCACTAATGATTTCAAAACTAGACGTATGTCAATTTAGGGTTGCTGAAAGCATGCCAACAAAGGTATTCTTAATACCCAACAGTATTCTGAAGGTGAAACAACATGTACATTTATACACTGAGATCTCAAACCTGATTCTATTAACAGGCACAGATATTGCGTAATCACTGAAACTATTTTTTTCAGTTTTGGCGATGAGGCTACTGAAGTATTCATATCAATGACGAAGATCTTCTGTAATGCACCCATCCTTTGGTGACAAGCAGATCAATGGGGTCTGATGGACTGTGACAGGCAACAGACACTGTCTCCACAAATGCCTGTGAAAAGCCACAGATCTTGCCTTTAGTAAGATCTTTGTCAATCTCTTACTAGACTCTTTCAAGTGCACAAGGGAATAGAGCCTAGATGAAATTAGTCTGAGATGGGTGCGCAGTTGGCTGAAAGCAGTATTTAAAATGTGGTTATCAGCATTCACTGTCAAACAGGACATATATATTTATTAAATACTACTTCTTGAAGTCCATGGTACTACATAGTTTCATTAACAAACAGAGCAAAGAAAACCTTTGTGACCTTTGAAAACAGCATCAAACAGGATGAGTAACAGGCACTTCTGAGAATAAGACTAGAATGGAAAAAGATCTTTGTCCACTGGAGCAATACTCTAAAATACAGACAAGGTCAGAAAGGAGTAGTTCAAACTCCTGCACTTAAATCGGAATTAACAACTCTATAGTGGGGAACTCCAGCTGATCAGAAGCTTTGCAGAAAAGGATCTGGCTGATTCCAAACTGCATATGAGTCAGGTAAGTCAGGGTGTTTCAAAAATACACCATACACCAGTCAAAGACGTAAAAATAGGAGCATTATGAGAAAGGTAACCTAAGGAATCTTCTTACTTTTCCTAGCTCCACATATAGGCGTTGTGTCAGCTGTAGGAGCGCTCTTCTGGCGGGACAGCAGCCACTGAGTGTCCAGAGGACAACAACATGCACTGTGAAGAAAGAATGGGATTCTTTAGTCTAGGGAAGAGGGCTCTATGAAGAAACATGAATGTTTTAAAATACTGATAAAGACTACCACAAAAGAACTAGCTGCTCTCTTTCTGCACCAGGGCTAGGACAAAAATAGTGGGTTTCAATTCCTGTTGTGAAAATGCAGAATAAACACTAGGAAAATGTTTCTAATAATAAGATGTTTAAAAAAAAACTGTTAGAGAAAAAGGTGTGAGAGCACTGTAAGACCCTTTCTTAGGATTTGGGATAAAGTAAGATCTTACAGTCTCTTTCTGCTGTTGTGTCTCTGAGAACAGAATTGTCCTCTGCATCTTTTGTCAGAAGAGCTGTAGAAGAACTCCTCTGCTGAACTTAGAAGAGGCTAAGATAAAAACAGGCAGCTTCTCCAAGTCTTTGATTGTGTGTGTGTGTGTACTCTCATAACTTTCTGTGTGAGCACATACGTACCTTCACACATGTGTGCGTGTACATGTACAAGTCTGTGTTTATACGCATTCTCATGTGAATGTGGTGTCCTTAACTATCTGAAATGTAGTTTTAAAAACTTTGAACAAAGATTTCCTCCATTGAGCCTCAACAGTATAAAAAGTTGAAGCATGTAGTCTGGCTAGTAGCCAGGGATGATTTAATACTGGTGTTCTTGCCCACCATTTTCTCCCAAAGTACAGCAGGTTTAGAGAAGTATAAAAGCAAATATGAAGAGGCTTTTTCTTTGAAAGGGCGGTTGGTATAGTTCTTATCTCATTTACATCTACATGTAGCACTGAATGCAGCAAAATGACAGCAGCATAAAACTGACTCGTGGAGAGAAACAGATCATTGTATGATTATAGTAATATATGAAGAAATATATGAAAGATCTGAAGGTTTGTTCCACAACGGTAAGTCTATTCAACAAGCATGCTCAATGAGACTTGCACTTAAGAGCCTAATGGTGGAATCAGAATATGATACAAAATAAACATCCAAGCAATGCAGATGATAGCTAAACCTGGTGAATGAAGGAGACAATTATCCTCAGTATTCAGACCAAATGGTTTTTATTTACACTTGGCAGCTGCTTTTCTCCATTTTGGAACATCTAGGCAAAGTTTTCCTCAGTAGTGCGTTCCCACTCTATAGTTTCAGTGCTCTGGGTGGCTGCCCAATGAAAAGCTAATCAACTATGTGCATTTCACTTAATCATACCAATACATCACACTCTACTCATGACCACACATCCGAAAGAGTGGCAACACATAAGAAATATGAGACTACAATGAAGTTAGACGGGAGGACGTGAAGGAAGTTAGGTAATTTTATTATGAGAACAAAGTTACTTAATTAAATCCCTTTAAAAGTTTATGAGATGGTCTGACAAGGCCAGGAAATAAAGTTTTCCCTGAATGGAATGCAGCAAAAGCCAGTCATATTACTTGCAGGAAGGAGGCAATGGGAATTTCCCCTAAAAATATTTAGCTGCTTCCAGCAATGAAGAAAATTATTCGCAATATTAAAAAAACCTGGGGATATGTTTTTTTAAAAAGGACTCGACTCACTGGAATAGTGGTACGCCTTCTATTGTTGCTTCAACAAAATTCAAGCCTCAGGATGAAGGGGGAAGAAAAATCCCAGCTTACACAGGGTCATTAGAAACTTTAGATTCTCTCAGCTAGAAGTCCCTGAAGATATTCTCTGCATTAAATGTGCTTGAGGCTTTCACCGTTCCCAGTAGCGACTGTCTCCTAGGCTGCACGTGTGCCTCCCCCCCACTCCGAGGGTGAGTAAGTATGTTCCATTCCCTCAGATCTCCCCAGGCTTGCCAGGCTGCACATGCGCAACCCAAACGGATACACTCCAGCCCAAGGCTGCTGTGACTGGCAAAGCCAGAATTTCACTGTAATGGTTGGAACTATGACCAAGACCCTGTCTCTCCACCCCTCCCAGTAATCCCCCTGTTAGCAGTATATGGCAGGAAACCATCTCATTCTAATGCAGGAAGGATAAGAGGAAAAACTGAATAGTAAAGCCAGGGGAGCAGGGCACAAGAAAAACAGGCATAAAGGTATGTCTAGGCAAATATATTACAAACTGGGAGAATGTGGGGAAGCAAAAGATGGAGAAAATTACACTCACGAGCTAAGAGAGCTTGAGGTTGGAGAAGATGCCTGGCAAGGAAATGGAGACATGACAGAAACAGTTTAGAGGAGAAAGAGAAAAAAGGATCAAGCTGGAAAGGGAACGAGTAGAAAAGTTTGTGCTCAGCAGAGAATGTGCTCCTGCAGAGTCTGAAACGGAGCACAGCATCCCACTTAGTTTGACCATTACAAATGGTGTTATCACAATACCTTACGCTCATCTAGTGATGATCATTCACACAGGACAACAACATGCTATTAATTATTCCTTAACGCAAGCAGCAGAAATCTGAACAGTTCACCTAAAACATTATGATCAACCACTCTAGAAGACAATTGGTGTCATTTTCAAAACAAGGAGAAATTATACACGTACACAAAGAATACTCAATGAGTATTGCTAAATTTGCAAATTCCAACACTTATGAAAAAGGAAATGCTAGAATCAAGGCTATATCTATCTTGTGTAAGCCCCTCATGCAGATGCATTGGGACAAACATACAATGTTTGCAGACTGCCTTTGTCTGAATCAAGAATCAGGATGCATCAGATCTGAACTAACACACTACTCTTCAATATCTTGGGGTTTTTTTCGATATCTGGTTTCCTGCAGTTGACTGTTCTTTCCCTTCCCCCCCCCACCCCCCGTTCGCTTTC
>VZSC01002968.1:280932-305812 GCA_013398225.1 Steatornis caripensis
CCCCCCCCCACCCCCCGTTCGCTTTCTACTCTTGCAGCAAATGCAGATGAGGAGGGGCAGAATTCTATGAACAAATTCCTTTTCCTGTAACAGTCCTCATTAATTCCCAAAAATAATGTGTGCACCTGTGTCTATGCTACTGGAAAAGAAATAAGCCGGGTACTGTTATTTGGCTGAGATCAAGCGAGAGCACAGTCCAGATCTACATGGCTAAACTCTTGTGCTCACCCCCAAAACTGACTGGCTGCATTTAAGCTATCTATTATGGAATGACCTGGGTCCACAGCTTGTGTTCAGGCATTGACTGTGCAGATGTTCTTCAACTTCAATAAAAAAACATACCAAGGGTGTCGTGCTAAAAATTACACAGTGTGGAGAACCGTGATCCCATGATTAAGCTTATATACTTTCCCTGTTTCATTTAGTAGAATAAGTGCAGCCAATAAGACCAGAATTCCATGCGAGAAGTTTGTGTTATGTAAATAAAACCATCATCGTGTATACATAGGGTACATCTTCAGATCTGGTGTTTCCAAATAAATGTGCTTGCATTTGAAACTTTCATAATGTGCTTTTAGTATCGTTTGTCTGTGTGATGTGCAATTCATAAAGGGACACCAAGCCCTGCATAATAAGTTGGTTGGCAGATCCAGAAAGAGACCCCCCAAAAAATCTGAAGAAACAAAACAAAAGAAACAACTGTAGGACTGGATCTAAGCTTTCCTATTAGATAGTATTCAGGGTTTATGCCTTAGCATTGAAAAAATGCATCAATTATGCACATGTATCACTAATTCCTGAAATAATACGTGCAGCATGGCATATCATTCTCCAGACAAGAAATTGGCAGGTAGTTTTTACAATAGCAAGATGAATTCACAGTATGGGATGTGTTGATTGCTCGTGTCAGTCCCTTTGAAATTTTAAAGTGATAGTAATCAGAGCTATAAATCTCTCCTATGTATAATTAGATCACTATTTATACCTACTGTTGTTAAAACCAGACTAAGAAATTACTTTTATGGCACCATTACCGAAGAAATAATCTCTTTGAAACAATAATCACTGAGTTAAGTACAATTCATATACCTACCTTCTATAATGACAATGCATAATTCAAGTGTTTCAGACTACTGAATGTCTTTTCCTATTTAAATGTTTGATAACAGCATTTTCAAACCTCAAAGTTTTTTCGCATTGTACTGCAGGTCTGGGAGCATCCTCCAATGCTGTAATGCACTAAAGCGAAGGATTAGATCCAGTGCCACCTCTACACAGAAGGCGCCCAGTGAGGGATGCAAGTTTTGTATTACAGAAAGCACAGATTACGACTACTATAGGGCCCTATGGGGAGTATTATGCTAACGAGACAATTATGATCAACTGACTAGAACTAGAGCTATCTCCATAGGCTTTTTATCTTTTAGGAACATATTAGGAATTCCAAAAGATGGTAAATTTGTATAATCTGGTCCAGTGGTTCACTCTTGTTAATTTACATCTTATTTCCCACAGGAACTCTCTTGACTTTTTTTTTTTTCTTTTACAGCAGAGAGAAGGCATAGCAACATGCAGTCAGTAAAACCTGAAAGCGTCTAGTACCATCTTCTGATTAAAGAGATCTCAATGAAGATATTTACATGATTCTAAAATAAAAAGAGAGATAATTAATACCCAGGTAAAGACATGGCATTCCAGAGGAATGGGGAATTTTTTCTTTTACGCAATGCTCCAAGATGCAAGTGTTCATGGCCAGCTACCTCACTGTGGAGCTGCAGGCAGAGAACGCTGATACAGCTTGAAGCTTGGTGGTATTCTGCAGTAAGTACCTTCAATAAACACCAGCACTTGCATGAAGAACACTGACAACAGACGCTACTTCCAAATCCATGGCTAGAATAACCCAGGAAGATAAAAGATCAGGAGGCTGTAGTACTAAGATAAAATTATACTAGTGCACGTCAATCCAGAAGCAAAAAACCCTGTGCCTCGTTTGATGCTTATAAACCTCAGCGGACTGCTCCTCATCTTTCTAGTGGAGGTTCATGATGTTGTAGTTCGCTTCAAACAAAACAGATTCCTGAACTTAGCAGCCCTCAGAGAGGCTTTGTCCATGACCTACTCATATGTAGTCAGGGGCAAATCTGCCCCCAAGGTCTCACAGCACTGTAAAGTTAGTTCTCATATAGAACGTCCTCCCTTTCCCTCAAGGAGTCACTTCATTCCCCCATTAATATTTTACATGAATCTCAGAAATGGAAAAAGCATATGTTTGGAATGATATGTAGCAATAAGACTCCATTTTTATGTAGCTTTCCATTGCAGGATCCAGCTCATGTATTTAAAACAGTTTCTGTTCCATTCTATTCCAATTTTATTTTTCTCTTAAAATATTCAGCTGAAGAGTTTTTCTAATAGATCTATTTTATCTTAATTGTTGAGAGGCCTCTATTTAATTCTCTAGTATTGCAAAACATAATATTACTCAAGTCTAACAACTTATAAAATTCAGAATTTAAGCTTAATTCTTCAGGTAACGTTATTCTCCCACAAGGCACAATCTAGTTTTCCTGTGCTATTTCATTTTCTGTTAACCGATCATTAGTCATAAAGTAATGGATGTATGTTGAGATTTTGATTTTGTCTACCTAGTTACACATTACTGATGTTTAACTGAATGTATCAAATCGCCAATTTATCTCAATTACAGGTATCATTTATACAGCTACACCACCTATTCACAGATAGTGTTTAAGACTTTTAATGAGTAACAGGATATGGGTCCTTCACAACATTAGTCTTACTCTATGATACTATGCTACTATGATAAAACATTCCAATTCTACTCTCAGGGATAATAATGCTGTTAACTTCAGTGCCACGAGAACAGGTAGCAAGGCATGGAAGACACATTCCTATTCAAGACCCATAACTAAAACTTTCTTTGTGATTCTTAACAATTTCTTTTTTCTTAAGAGGCACAAACACCGGCTCTGCTTAAGCATATGGGTGGTTTCATTCAAGACAGTACCTACCAACATTGACCACAACCATCAAACACATTTTAATACAAGTAACTCCACCACTGGGTGCAAAGCTCTATTCAAAACCACTATCACTAAAACAACCTGCACAGACTGTTACGTATTTGCTTCTGTCTGTTTGCTAGAGACCATGAATGGTACACAGGTTTGAATGTCACCAATGCCCGAGCCTGTTTTACGCAGGCCACATAGTGCTCAAAGGACTTAAAGTCCAGGAGTAAAAAGAGGAGGGGAAGAACCAGGAAAATTTTAAGATGTTTCCTGTTTCAGATTCACTTGGACTCAGCTGCATGTATCTTTTCGGGCATTTGTTAGCAGCTACCAGTAAGTAACTATGCCCAAAGGAAGAATGTATTCTAGTTAAAGATTGGCTTGCGGCCTCATCAGCCAGGTTTTACAGCTCTTAAAGCACAGCAAGAGAAATATTTATACTGAACTTGTTGCATAGGGACTTCAGATAGCAGGACAGTCATTTCTTGCATAAGTATTATATTTAGCTGGAGACAGCAGAGTTACATTAAGAGGGAAGCAGGGATTTCTAAAAATAAAATGTCTAGAAAATAAGGTGAAAACAGAGAAATGCTACACTCTCAATTTGAAGTAAAATGTTCCCAAGACTACAAAACGTTTTATGCGCCCTTTGAGTTTTGAACACCCTAAGTACAGTAGCATATGTCCGTGTTGTTTAACCAAACCCTCCAATGAGTGGAACTGCTTCTTTTTTTCATTTCTGTGTATGTGTATGTATAGGAGGGAATATTATTTATAACCATCTAAGGTCTGGCGCAGCATTTTTGAATCAATGCCATTCAACACATCAATGTTACAGTTGTTCTATATTAATCTAATTGTTTTAACAACATTGGAAAATTTGCTCTTAACTAACATATATATTTATATGTTCTACAGTTCTAGCCGGTTGGGTAATGAGGTCCTAAAGAAGAATGTTTCAGCACCACCATTTACACTAATATTAAAAATAAAAATCGCCACAAATACATACCTATTTAAGGACCTCCCAGTATTACTGAAGTCTCCAGGAAGTCTCAGTCTAGCTAAACTGATGTAGGATTTGAAGTGGTAAAACTAAGGAATGTCATTTCTGCAAAGAGAAACACCCTAGGAGATGGTAGAGAAGAAAGATTCCATAGAATTCAAAAATGAGATGGCCAAAAATATTAGAGTAGGTAAATAAAAATATAATAGTCAGTTAAGCCAGCAGGAACTGGGACAGAATTTACACTGTGTTTCTATTCTGAAAGGCTAATGTCCTTGTGTCTAGTAGTACTTGCTTGTATCTCACCAGCAGTGTGTTACGTCATACCCAATGATGATTTCTGGTGCTGACATTTAAAAATAAAATCAGAAAAGACTAAGAAAAGACAGCAGTTGATTAGGGTTTAATTTCTGAAAAAGCAAAGTCACGTTCACTGAACATGAGGTCAGTTCCTTTCTAAGAATGTACCTCAGTACTGTACTGCCAAGAAGGCTTCACTGTTAGGTACAGAACGGATAATCTTGTGATTTGCTTTGCACATGTGTAGGCACATATGCATGTGTGTGTGTGTATATATATGTGTGTGTGTGTGTGTGTGCTTGTGTGTGCATGTGCATGCTTCTTTCCTTTCCTCATTTATTTTTAAAACAACGAAAATATTTGCACACCATCATGATTTTCATCTAACTTTTCGCTCCAAATAGGTGAGTAGCCTTCTGACCACCCACTAGGCTGACATTACTGACTTTGATAGATATAAATTGGAGTGGCAGAAAGCAATAATATTAGGAGACTTCAACAATGCCTGTGTACATTGAGGAAAAGTCACATTGAGGCCTGGTGTTGAGACCCTCATTCATTTTTAGACACTGCTAATGACTCATTCATGGAGCTGCTAATGAGGAAACCCACAAGACTGAACCAACAAGAGGAAAGACTTGAACCTGAGCGGCGCTTCAGGCGCTTCTGAAACTATAACTCATCTAAGTAATATACAGCTGCAATTGTAAAGTTTGTGGTTAAAACCAATTGCCAATGGGTTTTCATCATCCTTCTTCACAGAAATCTGAACACTGAGGCCAAAATCATGCATTCATCTTCTCAAAACTGTCAGAGTAGGAATTTAAGCTTCAAATCAATAATTTCCACAAAGGTCAAGATGATTGCTTCACAGGGGGATGAAGGCCATCATAAAAACAGGCTCAAACTGCCATCACAGACAAATATCCGAATTTTACTCCAGGATCTAATCACCATCCATCTCTAATAGAAAAGTGACAGAGGAAGTACAAAATGGAACACAAAATTGGACCATCCTATTGTTTCCACACAGAGATTTGATACTGGAGGCTTAATGATTTCAAACCAATAGACATCACTGAAGTTTGAAAGTAATAATTTCTCCGCATGTGTTTATGAAAAGGCAACAGCTATTTCTCTACCTTACTTCCATCGCACATGTATTTTTAATTGCTTTGTTTCTCTATGTTATCTTTTACTATTCTTAGTCTAGGAAGTGTTATTGGATAAGCTTTATCAATTTAATTGTTTTAATTTAATATTGTACTTTTTCACAGAAAATCTAATTTGAAATGGCAAAGGGTTAATTATGGAATTTTCAAGGGAATGTCCCAAGGAAAGAAAAAGATATGGGCTAAGATCAGTGAAATGCTAATTTTAGAATCTAATTTCTACTTCTAATTTTTCTTTATAAGGTACTCTTTTATTAACCCTACATATGGAGAAACATCTCTAAAATAAACATATGCTTTTAATGTTCTGAATGCCACTCCACACACAAGCAAAACACAGCATGTGTTAAACAAAGACCCTAAGTAAGCTTTCATTTAATTCAATATATTTACACACCTGATTAAACACGAATATCTAAAGACTTGCATATGTGATTTTAATTATAAATAGATGTAATTATATGTAACAAGCTCAAATTCTCTTTATCTTTCTTCAACTCATGCTTCTGAACTCTTCAGTTTAACTATGGCTATTTGTTTAATAATCTCAGTTTGCTGGATTCTCGTGCTTTATGACATTTTATATTAATACTTGAAACAGGATGGTTTTGGGTAAACTAACATCACACAAGAAATAAACCAAATGTCTGTTGCTCAACAAACACACATACAGGCACAAGCACAGATCCCGGCTGGGAAACGCATCCCAAACAAAAGTTTTTGCGCATGAAATCTGAACCCAGGACCTTGCATTTTGGGGAGATGCAGACATAGTGTCAGCTGATGAGATTCGTTTTGAAGAAAACTGCATTTAGAGAGGAGAATATTTCAGAGACGGGTCTTTGGCTTCCAAAAGAACCAAAATGGTATTCCTGCACTGACATGCAGACTAGCGACTGCTGAAGTTTAGGCAGAAGAACCTCCCCTGCCACTGACCCTTTCAGAGGTATTCACCAAAACCACAATAGCACACAAAGCAAAAAGTGCTTAGGAGAATACTTCAGCTGCCTCTTTTCTCCCTAGTTCCTCGTATCTGGTGATTGCTCATTGGTTGCTATCTCAACTGGCCTATTTTGTTTGTTGAGACTGAAAAAGGAAAAGCCTGTCTTCTCAGGAGATTGCCAGTGCAATGTAACAATCTGCAGTGTTGACTTCTCATGAGATTTTCTGATTTGAGCCAGACATTATGTCCCAGAAAGAAACATTCGCTTTAAAGGGCAGTAAATCTGTACAACAGGCCAGTACTCCTGCATCTGTATTTCTAGTCTCATATACATCTGTAGACAATTAGTTTGTCGGCCATGTCAACCTTTCTCTTAGAGGGGCCAGCAGGCCTCGGTACGCAGGGATAAGACACAAGAGAACTAGCTGCATTTTCAACATTGCCCACTCACCGAATCAATTTGAGCAAATCAGTTTGAATAAATCAGCAAAATGCTTAGTTTCCAATTCTAACAAGTGGAAACGATGTAACTTTCTCACATTTATAAGGCACTTTCAGTTACTTGAATGGAGAGAGGCGGCTGGCTTTAAAATTTGATTTTAAACAAATTTCAAATGAGCCTCAGTAAAATCTTCCAAATCCCATTGCATGGCTGTGAAAGACGAGCACCTAAACCCTTCAGGTTTCTTTGTTGAAGTCACTTTTCTTGCCCACACATACGTACACGCTTCTGATAAACTTCTCAAACCTCTGCACTTTGCTGGCAAGACGTTCCTCATTCAACTCTCAAACAGGCCATTTGCAGTCTGGCTATTAAACACATTCAGAAAAAGACAAAGCTTACAACTGGCAAGTGGAAACAAGGAAGTTTATTCTTCATATATTAAATAAAATTAGAATCTTGAGTCATGTAGCTGCTACACAAATTGAATCTGTTACATGCTGCAACTGCACAACAGGCGTATGTACTTGTCTCTTCACTCAAGTTGTCAGCTGTCCATCAAATTTGTAAATAGATGGAACTCAGATCACAAATTATTCTACCACCTTTGTTTGTTTACTTACACATGTTGAGGAGGGGAAATACAAATTTGTCCAAGCACAACTGTTAATACATAGCACATGTGTTTGTGCACTCTAACTCCGCTGGTAAAAAAAATCATCGGAAAACACCTATTTTCTGGTATTTATATTCTGTGGAAAATCCTGCTTGTAATCCTATCTTTTAACATCCAGCTGTGTGCTTTACTCAACCAAAAGACTAACAATGCACTGTAGTTTATGTCTGGCCTCTAGATGATGCTACAATGCTTTTAACTCTCTGGCATTTCGTGGTATGTTACATGCAACTATACCCAAACCATTTGGTACAGTAGCTTAAAAGTAACAGAGAAATAACTCTGTTTACAAAAACCAGAAGCATAGCAGGACCAAGACCTTTTTCTCTAGAAGGTTTCTACTTCAAGTGGATTGATATTATGCACAAAAGAAAAAAGTTAATAGAACTGGTTTGCTACATTTTATAATGAAGACCCTGTGACATCAAGAGTAGATCAAATTCAACTCCAGCAATCTGTACCAATAGCTCTCGAAATCCTCATCCTACATCCTCAGATTTCTCCACCGCCATAAAGTACCATTCATTCCATTTTGATCTGCCTTGTGACAAATGTATGTGGCTCACTGGCAGGTAACCATTGGTAAAATGTGATGATTATAAAAGATTTCCCTAGTTGCAGAACATATTTTCACGATGACTCGGCCTAATTGCACAGTACGTTAACTGCCATTGCATTGCCCAGGTGATCCCACTGAGAAACAAGGACCTCTCACTTTGGGGAGCGCTTGCAGCTGCCCTTAACATCATGCCTGGGTAGAACTTGGCTGTTTCCTAACCCTTCTCTTTCCCGTTCTTCAGTGACGAGTTCCTGTTCACCTGCTGCCCAGATCCATGGAAGGACGGAGGAAGGCTACATTTATGGTTCCAACAGTAAAAACCTGAAAACAACAGCTGCAGGCAGGTCACCAAGACAGTAAAAAAAATGTTGGGTTTGTTCAGTTTGTTGTTGGGGGGTTTTTATAGAAAATCAGATAAGGTACAGCAAACTAGTGAATTTTATCTCAGATACTCTCCCATTTGGCATCTTGGGAAAAGGCTTAATGTGAGAAGAATGTGATGAGGTTCTGACAGGTACTAGAATCTTACACTTGAAAAGTTACCACTTTCTTTTTGAAACTTCAACAGANGGTTTTTTTTAGAAAATCAGATAAGGTACAGCAAACTAGTGAATTTTATCTCAGATACTCTCCCATTTGGCATCTTGGGAAAAGGCTTAATGTGAGAAGAATGTGATGAGGTTCTGACAGGTACTAGAATCTTACACTTGAAAAGTTACCACTTTCTTTTTGAAACTTCAACAGAGCAAGTGTCCTGGTTTGAGCTAGGACAGAACCAATTTTTAAACCATGTTGGCAAGTGAAATCAGTGGCAAGTTCTTTGTTTTAATCCTTAGGAAGGAAGCTTCATTTTTAAAATTTACGTTTTTCACCTGATGGTTGCTAGTGATTATAAAGCAGTGACTAGCCAATGGTAGCTAGCACCCGGCCATGCTCACGTCATGCTATGCTACACTATCACACAGAAGCTCCCACCTAAGTTGTTTGGCAAGAAGTGCAATTGGAGACATATTATCTTTAAGTCATTAACATATTGCGAATTCACAGATACTGCGCTGCCAGTAATGGATATTCTGATTTCTTGAGGATGTGGGGCTGCAAAAACCCACGTTCATCAGTGTTGTTGATTTTGCAGGTGATTACCGTCCCCTCACGTCCTGGCAGGAAGTCCAACGAACCGGTCTGTTGGAAAGGCTGACTTTCAACCTCACATCCAGGTTATTGGTTATAAGGATGCCTAGACAACCGTCCCTACTTTGCCATGTAGTCTGTTTCGTACCCCAAAGGCCAAGAGGATCTCCTGGCTTACACCCTTCTACTCTTCCTAATGAGTTGACTTTTCTGTAGCACACTTCTTGATTGAACTAGCTGTTCAAATACACAAATTTGGGCCCTTGTAACCTGGAGAAGACAGTACAGATAATGAATGTAACGTGTGCCCAAATGTGACTGTTTGTAATTCACTTCTATGAAAGAATGAATTGCCCGGAGGGCATACTCAGCATCATTCAGTGGCCTGCAGCCAGATGAATCCCTGTAGACTGGGTAAGAGGTGGAAAGGAACTTTGCATCTTTTTTTTTCCTCTAGTTTTTCACTCCTAGCTGCTGCCAAAGACCTCAGCCTTTGTGGTCCATAGATAAATATGTCAGTGTCTACAGTTGTGTGGAAGATTATTTATGGGAGATGGGGGGAGGGAGGTCACATTTGCCTTACATGAGGTAATCAGTTCCTGTGTATACCTCAGAAAGCTGTTACAAGGCTTAAAAAAAAATTAAGATATTATCTTATGCTTTCAAAGTCCATCTAAGGCACCGCACAACAGTTTCTCTGAGCATATGGATCTGTAGTTGTACACAGGGGTTCATAGATCAGCAAGACAGCAAAGTCTTTCAAAAAGATGTAGAAAAAAAAACCAAGAGGACCAGTGGCTGAAGAATAGTCATGGCTACAGCTTCTGACAGCTCTTCAGAATGGAGAGAGTGTTTTTCATGACAGCCCCTTTAACATTAACCACTTCCATATCTTGATTAGACAGCTATGGCACATCAAGCAAGAGGAGAATTCTAGCAGGCAGCACTGAAACAGATGGCACTGCCACAGCACTCCTCCTGCCAGCTGCCTGGGAAGAAGCTCTCTCTACTCTGTAATAAAAACGGCATGAGTTCAGGCAGATTCCCATACCACTCGCTCTCTGCGTTAGAGGCGAGGCACCTCAGGAGTAGTGGATGGAGCATGGCACAGAAACAAGCAAACCTGCAAGGCAGACACTCGTGAACATCCAGATATTAACAAGTCTGAACTCACATGTACTTGCTGGAAACACATGACTTTTAGGTTCGTTTCCAGTTGGAAATTAAAAAAAAAAAAAAGGAAAATGTAGCAAAACATGACATATATGTGCAAAATCAAAGCCTGTTTGGCATCAAAAAACAGTATGATTTATTTGTTCTCCTTGCTAATGCTCTTCTAAGTATTTCTTGTAAATATTAGCTTACATTTGCACAGATGCCGTTTGATAGATGAAAAAATAGCTCTACCATGCCAGGGCAGGAAAGATTTGTGAGACCATAGTGTTTGCCCATTTACAAATATTTTTTGTTTCAAGATCTTTATACTTCTTTTCCCATTCAGATTTGTTTATTTTGCTTATGTTATCATAAAATGGCAGAGCATAACTCAATGCAATCTTCAGGCTATAAGACCGATCTCATAACAGAGGTGCCTGGGGTTGTCATTCAATCCTTGCCACTTTTTCCAGTTTTCAGAAGACACATGACGAGTATCTTTTAGGTTTTTCTGTGTAATATCTCTAGCAGAGCCTACTCCCACACAGTAATTACAGGAGAACAGACGTTATTGAAACACACGTTACGGCGCATAGAAAACACAGGAGTGAACAAAATCTACCCAATGTGAAAGACTAAGGTGTGTAACTCCAGTAAAGGCTTCTCCTGCAAGAAAACAGGGCCAGATAACGAGCAGGGAGAATTTTTCTTTTTCCCTCCTTTTGTGTGGAAATGCTTCCTTCACAGAGTTCCCCTACTAAAAAAAAAAAAAAAAATTAAAAGCATTGTACAATAAAACCTCTAAACAACAGCTTTCTATAATAGTGTTAGCACAGCATTTTAGGCTATTGTGAAACGGTGCCGTTTAATTTCTAAGAATTAGTAAGTCCAGTTATACACGGTAGGCAGGTGATTTCTTTCACCTATCTGCCAGCAATGTTCGTTTCTCTACTCCAGATCTCTGACATAGAATAAAGCATCTGAAAGACACCCCAAAAAAATCCTTAAAGGGCTATGCCAGTATACGTAGGCTTGGCTACAGCGCTCAGCCTCCACAGCCATATTGTACATTCATTGGAATTTTTCTAAGGACACTATGCTGTTCGGGACCGTTTGAACAGGGAATGGAGGCAACAGTTCAGCTGGGGCTTGATGTGCAATCCAGCGGGGCAGTGGGTTGTGCCCATCTTTACCAGGNGTAATAGTGTTAGCATAGCATTTTAGGCTATTGTGAAACGGTGCCATTTAATTTCTAAGAATTAGTAAGTCCAGTTATACACGGTAGGCAGGTGATTTCTTTCACCTATCTGCCAGCAATGTTCGTTTCTCTACTCCAGATCTCTGACATAGAATAAAGCATCTGAAAGACACCCCAAACAAATCCTTAAAGGGCTATGCCAGTATACGTAGGCTTGGCTACAGCGCTCAGCCTCCACAGCCATATTGTACATTCATTGGAATTTTTCTAAGGACACTATGCTGTTCGGGACCGTTTGAACAGGGAATGGAGGCAACAGTTCAGCTGGGGCTTGATGTGCGATCCAGCGGGGCAGTGGGTTGTGCCCATCTTTACCAGGTTCAGCTCTGAGTGGAACCAGCCACAGCCACGGCTGCCTGTCTTGTCAGAGTTTCCACCCCAGTAACCGGTTGAGGTTTAATCAGATGCTGGTAAGGGCAGAAGGCAACAGGTCCACGGAGTTTGCCAGAATGCAGTTCAGCTGGAATTTTTTTTTGAGCAACTTTGATTCAGCAACATGAGGTTAAACTGGGTGGAAGCTTTGAGTCATGGGGATTTTAATCTGGGATGAGACACCCTGGAGTTTGTTTCTCGTATTGCAGAATCACGGCCTTTAGGCGAGGCAATGAAGTTAGCAATAGGCTGAAGGTCAGAGCAGAACGTGCAGCATGTCAAATGATTCAGCGAATAAACAGACTCAGGAAGGGCAAATACACAGGCTCCAGAGGCAACACAATAGACTGACCTTCTCAACTTTCTTTCTTCAGCCTACCACGTCACCAGACGTAAACGCGGGCAAGGAGATAAAATAAATGAAAGATGGATCTCAGCAAGTGGTCGGGTTTTCAGCTACTGGCTGCTCAAGCTGCCTTGTGTAACAGAGTGCAGGCATGAACGCGAAAACAAGCAGAGTGCTTCTAGCCAGCTGTTTCAGCTTTAGTACCAACCTGAAAAATATTAGCAGATGTGTTTTCAAATGGTTCAACCAAAAAAGGCAGGATGAGGGAGGAGGAAAGCTTTAACAAACATTCTGTTGCAGGTATAGATTTGATACAACTTCTTAGAGAAGACAACGGGCAATGGATTTATTTGAACGTATTGTACAATGTAAAACAGCAATTAGAGCTAGAGAAAGCATTTCAGCTGGCTGTTGTCTGCCAACAAAATATAAATTTGGATTACCCGAACTTATCACAAATACTCACATCAAGCTCATCAGATTCTCACAGCCAAAAACATTCTCCAAAAGCCAAAACATTTCATTTCAAGATTTTCAAAACAGAATATTAAGATTCTAGTCTCAAAAGGTTTTGAAAACATTTTGCTTTTTATTCAACAACAAATTAAAATGAAACCAAATGTTTAACCTGGAACAGTCCCCCACACCCTTGATTAAACCAGCAAAACAACAAAAAAACCCCAACAAAACCCAAAAGTCAATTATTTGCACAGCTGGACTACTAATTAGGAAATAGAGGCAACACAATTGATGTCTGACTAGTGACTACCACATCCTACTCCAGTGTGGTCTTCGAATAAAATAAAAGCAAGAGAGGCTAAAGTAGCTTTGAACAACAGCTCTTTAGTTAAAGGCTGGATCTCCCAACATAGCCCCACATTAGCTGGAGGCTTATATCACTAAAATTCTCCTATAAAAGCTCTACGAACACAAGAGAATTTGTGTAGGTTAAATCACCACCAAGTAGTTAATAACTGTCATTCCCTTGGAGGAATAAATTCAAGCCAAGCACACAAATATAAGAAGTTTCCTTTATAGATTTGAGATCCAAAGCCAAGAGGTGCTTCATAAGGGTTTCACTGCCCTTGAAAACATTCTCCGGCAGTAAAAATGGACCACAGACTAAAAGGAAATAAAGCAAGAGGAAGGAGCTCCTCTGCCCTTATGCTGAGCTGACCCAGGACTGATGACAGCTTCATTTTCCACTTGGCACAGGATGATTTTGGAACTCCCCCAACTGTATGAGAAGTGCTCCCAAAAATCCTGTGGCCCACTTGTGACCTGAAGCAGAGTGCAGCAGTGAAGGCAAGTGAGATCAGTTAACACCTTGTCAAAATTGGAATAAAAGAAAATAAATAAAAGCATCATTCAGTGGCCTGCAGCCAGATGAATCCCTGTAGACTGGGTAAGAGGTGGAAAGGAACTTTGCATCTTTTTTTTTCCTCTAGTTTTTCACTCCTAGCTGCTGCCAAAGACCTCAGCCTTTGTGGTCCATAGATAAATATGTCAGTGTCTACAGTTGTGTGGAAGATTATTTATGGGAGATGGGGGGAGGGAGGTCACATTTGCCTTACATGAGGTAATCAGTTCCTGTGTATACCTCAGAAAGCTGTTACAAGGCTTAAAAAAAAATTAAGATATTATCTTATGCTTTCAAAGTCCATCTAAGGCACCGCACAACAGTTTCTCTGAGCATATGGATCTGTAGTTGTACACAGGGGTTCATAGATCAGCAAGACAGCAAAGTCTTTCAAAAAGATGTAGAAAAAAAAACCAAGAGGACCAGTGGCTGAAGAATAGTCATGGCTACAGCTTCTGACAGCTCTTCAGAATGGAGAGAGTGTTTTTCATGACAGCCCCTTTAACATTAACCACTTCCATATCTTGATTAGACAGCTATGGCACATCAAGCAAGAGGAGAATTCTAGCAGGCAGCACTGAAACAGATGGCACTGCCACAGCACTCCTCCTGCCAGCTGCCTGGGAAGAAGCTCTCTCTACTCTGTAATAAAAACGGCATGAGTTCAGGCAGATTCCCATAACACTCGCTCTCTGCGTTAGAGGCGAGGCACCTCAGGAGTAGTGGATGGAGCATGGCACAGAAACAAGCAAACCTGCAAGGCAGACACTCGTGAACATCCAGATATTAACAAGTCTGAACTCCCATGTACTTGCTGGAAACACATGACTTTTAGGTTCGTTTCCAGTTGGAAATTAAAAAAAAAAAAAAGGAAAATGTAGCAAAACATGACATATATGTGCAAAATCAAAGCCTGTTTGGCATCAAAAAACAGTATGATTTATTTGTTCTCCTTGCTAATGCTCTTCTAAGTATTTCTTGTAAATATTAGCTTACATTTGCACAGATGCCGTTTGATAGATGAAAAAATAGCTCTACCATGCCAGGGCAGGAAAGATTTGTGAGACCATAGTGTTTGCCCATTTACAAATATTTTTTGTTTCAAGATCTTTATACTTCTTTTCCCATTCAGATTTGTTTATTTTGCNAGAAGCAGCACACTCTTGCCCAGTCCTGGTTAAAGGATGTGATCGGAGCAGGGCAGCTCATTTGTTTCTTTCCACACTGAAAACCAGACCCCATTTCCCAGTGGCTTTCCTGCACACAGTGAGCTTTCTGTATTTTAAGCAGTATGTTCAAGTTAAAAACTGCTTGCTCTTTCCAAGCAAACATTAAGTTCAACTGCATCAGTGCCCAAACAAAGAGATCAATCCTCAGCCTGGCTCTGCTCAGTGACCGAAGGGGTGGGAAAGGGAGGGATTGCCTGCAGCTAGATCCTGAACTCGCACAGCCTCAAAGACAGTTGGAGCAGCCCAGGATTTACTGCCATTTATGCAACAAGCTGGACTTTACAGCAGCGGTGGTTTGGCAGAGCGTGACTCTGTTTTGCATTCTCTCTACTGCAAAGGAGTTGTTTTCGCTGTGTTTATAATTGGGGAAGGAGTTCCCTCTGTCCGAGGCCGTAATACGCTGGCTAATTGCATCCAGGACAAGCCCTTTTTGCGCTAGAGTAGCGGCAAGGCTGCCTGGCAGAAATAGCCACTCAGAGATTTTCTAGCACTTAAACGCATGAAGCCTGGACCCCACGTACAAGGCGCACTGGTCAAGCTGCAACACACACGTTATTCTCTTGCACAACAGGAGCGTGTGACATTTAGCAGTCAAAGACCTTGGTTATTCCTGAGAGGCAGTAAGTAAACAGCCCTCTTGTCAAAAGCGGCAAACGTCTGATTGCTTCTCTACGAACGCGGTCAGCAGAAGCTTTCCTTAAATTTGAAGTCACAAACGTATTGCTGCCTGAGAGATTCTGAAAGCCTTAGTCATCAGTTTTAGGGCAAGATGCAAGCAAGTGGCCTTGGGACATTATGAAGGCTTACTGCTTGAATAAAACTAACGCAAAATCATTCCTGAGCTGTTTGTTTCTCTTTTGATACAAGACTACTGTGTTTGGTGTGGGGTGGGTTTTTTCCTTTTTTTTTTCTCTCAGCTTTTTCTTTGCTTTCATTAAACTACAATAATGTATTAATCCTCTCCTTTGAAATATTCCAAATCTTGAGTGGTTTTGTGTCATTGGAAGATCATGATTTCAGTATATGAGGAATTCACTGCACCAAGACCTCTTTTATTGTAAGTTCTGGTAGAAAGCGTATTACAGACTACGAAATGAACACCTTTCTGCAGGCGACGGCAAACAATATGACTCAGAGCGCTGCGGACTTTTTGGCTGCATTCAGAAATGCCACTTGCAGTCTGGAAGGCAGCCCACAGCCAACTCCCCATCTCTCTCTCAGCTCCCCCCAGCTCCCACTACTGCAGCTATTAACTAGCTCCACACGCAGCCAGCCAGCTTGGGGATAGTGGTGACAGAACCAGGCATGAACAAGTAAGTCCCAACATCCTGTGCATCGTTCTAGGGAGTGATTTACCCCTGCGCTGCACTGCCCAGCACCTCAATTCCTGGAGTGCAATGCAAGCTGTGCCTTGCTTTCCTCTGTTGTAGTATATTAGTTTGTATTTCAGACCACACGAAAATAGTTCAAACTGCCTCTGGACTTGAGGCGGCCTGGCAAGCAGACTCTTACTTTAACAGTGCTGCTCCTGTCAGATTTGAAGGAGTGCTCCATGTGTGGAGCAAATAAGTCATATCCCATATAAAGTGACTATTGATAATTAAGAGCTCACTACAAGTAACTGAATACACAGACATATACTGAACAGTAAAATCACAGCAACGCAACGACACCTGCAGTGAGCACACTTGGTGCCTGGCATCAAGTAGCACCTGGAGCTCTGGCTCCACTGATGCTTTTGCTCAGAGTTCAATACCTTGAATGCACTTTGGAGGCTGACCTCGACCCTGTTAATAAACAGCCCTATAGAAACCTGCTTTTCTTAGACTGGTATTCAGCAGCTGAAACGCAGGCATCTAATGCCGCTTGTGTGTCATTGGATATCTAAGACACTTACATAGATCTGGCAGATAAAGCACAGGTGTTCCTACCCTCATGACCAGGCAGCCAGAGGCTGGACAAGACGTCTAAAGGCATCTAAAATGGCATTAGGCCTTACTTTTAGGCACCTGCATTGGTCTCTAATACACCTCATGGGCTATTATTGTCATTTAGGCCGATCTTCTGCCCATAAAACTTCAGTGAGCAACTCCTACTTCTAAGCTACTTGAGCTAAAAAGATATCCAGGTCTGATTTAAAGGTGATTCTATAGATATTCTGAATTATTTTCGAGGAAAAAGTTCAATCTTTTCAATGTGCCCCTAAATCTTGTCCTAAAAGAATTGAATTCACTGTCTCCAAGGAGACACTTTACTTAAAAAAATATATTGGGTGAAATCTTGGACACGGGCTGTAATTTAGTTTCTCAATTTGTATGTGCTGCCTGAATAGCTTTAAAATGTTACAGCAGTCAGTGTCAATTTATTCCAGAGGATTATAATCATACACTACAAGTCACAGAGATGCCACACTAAAGCCATGTTGCTGTGGGATTCAGAATATTTTGGTCTGGGGATTTACTGGTTTAGTACCTCTTTTGTTCATTCTAAAACTGCTGTCATATTTTGAGTCTTACAGAGCAGTGCCTTTGCAAAGTTATGTTCCCTCATAAATTAAACTGCTTAGCAAAAACGCTTAGTAATGATTTTACATTTTGGCTTAAGCACAAACCTTTTTAATTTGTTGTATTACAGCCTGTACTCCTTGTGGAGCTATCAGCTAATTTAATAGCCTCCTTTTCTAGCTTCCCTTTTAGTTGAGAATTTCATATAGTCCTTCTACAGATTTGATTCTGCCTCCAGGATTCACAGGAAAAAAAAAAGTCATTTTCCACAGGAAGAAAAAAGTGACTCTAAAAACGAACAAGGATCATTACACAAAAAGTAGTCTCTGCATAGATTTTTGTTAGATCCCACCCAAAAGGAGCTTTAAAAATACAGTGTGACCCATATATGAATTTAATACAATGCCTGATATGACAGTAATACTTCTCAGGGGATTTGTGAGAACAAATTCATTAGTATTTGCATGTTGCTTTCAGAACAGCCTTTCTCTTTTGCCTTATTTTGCTGGTTATTTGAAAAGAAGGCTCAGTATGAAAGCATAGGCTTGATCCCTTGGGAATGCAGCGCATGTTGCATAAACAAGTGATTTTACATGCTCAACTATTGAGACACATTTTAGAGGGGTTTCAAGCCAGCTTTAAAAATTCAGTGTTTCAAATCTGTGTTGTGGTCTGCATAAATACATGGATTAAACAAAAGAAAGAAAGAAAGATGGGAAAAAAATGTGATTTAACTTCTGAATGTGTATTTGCAGAAAGCTAAATTCTCTGAAAACTTTGCCATACCAAAGCGTTCCTACTCTGGGTGCACGCTTGAAAAACAGCCTACTACACCCAGGGTAGTTCATAGTGTAGATGCTACATTACTAAGCTGCTGGGAGTGAGTAAAATTGATGTAAGGCTGTCCTAACTCAAATTGTCCTTGTTTTTATTGGATTGCACCTGCGCTTTAACTCTATTTTTTTAACTGTTCTTTAACTCTATTTTTAGCATTTAATATGACATTAATACAAATAAGTCATATAAGGCTGGTTCTTAATGGATTTGCAGCATGCATACCTATCACACACCACAACATATTTCAAATTCACATTAATCATAGGAGGATAATACATTGGACACATTTTTGACAGGTTTGGGCAAGTTTAGATTTGCTCAGCCCGGATCTCCTTTTCCTAGAATCATTCTCTACCTGATTTATGTTTCAACAGTTTCCTAAGACATCCCTCTAGTCTGTAAGATTGTTAAGTACGTTGCTGCAATCCAACTTACTATTCCAAGTGACTGCATGTCTGAATCAAATACTAAACTCCATTTTAGGGCGGTTTATGTTCCCAGAAAGCTACATAAAAGCTTTCATTTTCTCTTCATACTTATGCTCTATGAGTCTTGCCATTTTATGCCACTTAAATGAGAGAAACACAAAATGGAACCTACTCACACAAATCATATAAGACCTGTGCACCCACATTCAAGGCAACACTCCCCTCCTTCCCCGCAAGAAAAACAACAACAAAAAAACCCCACCAAAGCAGCTATCTTATTGTTACAAGTATCTTCCTTCCAGTCAACTTCTATATTTCCCCCAGGAACTAATTAGTGATGGACCTGATGCAGCATATTCGGAAGGAAAATCCACACTTCCAGAGACTGGCTTCAGATTTTTCCCTCCTCATCTGTCTGCTATTCAGCCTGCAGCCATTTGCAGAGTTTAGTTACTGCTGCCTTTCTGCATTTCTAACCATCAGGCGCAGATACCTGGCTTGGTGAGAACTGAGAGTGCACTTCATAGAGTGGTGCTGGTCTGGGCCATTCACTAAAATCAAATTCTCTATTGGTGTAAATGCATAATGTGAAATAAGTTTGCTCTCCTCTTCAAGGCTCCCCTGTTTGTAAACCGTTTACGGTTGCCTGTGTAGCTGAGATTCCTGTTTGAGCCTTTTGTTCTATTTGCCTTGTGTCTGTGAGCATTAAAAACCACAAACACGGGGAAGCATACTGGAAGTGTCGCATGCTGGATGTATAAGCAACTTCACGTGTACCTGGATAACTCGAAGCGTGCTAGCTGACATAGCATTCAGCAACAAAAGGTTGGATCAGCTCCTAGCCAAGAAAAGCTTACCCGAGCACCTGCAAGATTTCCTCTCACAATGCCTCACCTGGTAGAATTGCTGCTTGTAGTTGATAAGGGTCTTGGCTATCATCCAGTATATTTTCCATGCAGCGGGAAATTTTTTTAACCTAGCTTGACAGAGACAATGACCATATTAAACTATTGTTACTAGGGTGATGAGCCTGCCTATGATTCTGGACCCAAATAGTTCTGCTCTCATCATAGCTCTGCATAGACTACTAAATTTCAGTGTTGACCTACTGTCAAACTAATACCCTATACTTGGAAATTTGGTGGCTGAATACTCTGATTAAGTTCCAAGATTCGTGACCTGGGATAAAGGTTGCTAATGACCATTTCTAAATAAAAATGCGTGCTTATAGTTGAAGACAGATGAGCCAATCCACGTACAACTCGGATTCCATTGATCAGTAATTGTCAAGAAACTCCGGCCACATTGACATCAATGGCAAAATTGAAACTGTAGCGTTTGGCCTCACTTTATATGGGTATATTTTCAGGTGATACAGAGGCACGACAGTTCAGTATGTCTTACAGGTTAACAGCAGGCATCAAAGTACAAAGACTCAGCCTCGCGTTTAATATAAAGAATACTATTCTATATTTTTGTGCGTTTACAGGTATTTGTATACATTTTTAACCCCAAAATTACTGATACGGTACTGCTGTCAGTGGCAGATCATCACTGCATTTCAGAGTACTGACTCAGGCACTCAGTGAACAAAACAGGAAAGACAGCAGTCACGTATCTCATTTTGAGGCTATTATTTCATTAGTCTAGAAAGGAGGAACATGGCAGAACCAATTGTCAATCAATGTCTTCCATATCAGGGTTTTTAAAAGTGAAAAAAAAATGGTCAAAAAAACTGAGAACATTTGAGGTTTACTGAAATGCGGTCCAAGACAAAGAAGTTCCCCAGCGCTCTAAAACAATCAATGTTTATATAAATTAGTTTGTGATCCATATTATTCAACTGTATCATTTTATTTTATTGAACACATTAATGTGAAATAAAGACTCACATGTTCATTGTACGCAACCTGAAAGCTCTTCCAGCAGAGGAGAAATAAAAAGTAATTAGAAGAATAGCTGAGTAAAAGGATTTAAAATTTTATTGAGATCTCTGGCTTATATAAAGCCTGCATTAAATGGTATTCATCTGAATGTTTCACTCACCTTGTTCCTTTTTTTAAATAGAAATAGAATGAAAGTAACAATTTTCAAGGCATGATTAAGTCTGTATTATCATCAGAAAGAAAGGCAAAAAGAAATACAATACCCATGGCAGCAAAATAAGCTGTCAGAAAATACTGCCCCAGGACTATATCACACCAATCTAAGTCAGTCAACAGCAAACAAGAAAGTATGCCTTGGATATTTGATCTATCCTTTTCTAATTAAGATGGAGGTGACCTCATTCTTGTTTCCACACACTCATGAAACAATTCTAATTTCAAAGTCAAGCAATGATCTCATAAGAGCCAAGAAATGATTGCTTAGGCCTGATATATCCCGATCAATAGACTTTAAAGCCACGTGCTATGTTACTATATTATTCATTTTTTAAAATATTTAATGTTCCTTTCATTGGTTTATTATTATGTCAGCAATGTAACTATGTAATAATATCCTAATATTATATAGACACGTAAATTTCTAGGGGTCTTTTCCTCTTTTTTTTTAATGTTTTTCTCATTCTATCTTCCTGACTTGATTTTGACGTATAAGACTTGAAAGCTTTGGACCAAGTTTCACCAAATTTTCCCTTGCACCACTGGTCGTAGTGAAGCTTTGCCACTTCATATCAGCAGCTCTGCCTTTCCCAGTGAGAAACCGAAAGCCAGTGAAGTTTAGTACTTTTAAAAGTCCGTTCTACATCATTCGCAAAGAGTTGTATATTCTGTTCCTTTCTAACAAAGATAGGTCTGCACTGTTTAAATCAGCATGCAGTGAGCATACTGGTCAGATAAGGTCTAAGTTACAGCAGTAGATTTGTCCTTCACTCTGGAAACAGAGAGGGTTACACACTGACCCATGAGTTGGTACCACTGTGATACACTGCTGGTTTTCCTTGCCTTCCAGTTGAGAAACTACAAGCCCATCATAGTCATCAATCGAGCCTCCCAAGGGGCATGGAAAGCAGATGTGCTGCTGCTTCTGTTTCACAAAGGCATAACTGAGGAAAAATGGTTTTCCCAAAGTCAGAGAGGCCGTAACAGAGCTGGCAAAACCCCCTCAATTTCCAGTCTTTGAGCACAGAAGCTACTTACACTGCTCAAGGAAAGGCAACCAAAGAGTGTCGAAAAGGCTTTCTTTCCTAGAACAGGGACCGTTCTGTGTATTATGAATTAGGAAAGAACACCAGCCCTTAGAATCAATGTCCATCTTGGAATTGTATTTGATTCAGTGAAGAGTAAGCCAGGAATATCTTGTCCCCACTACTGGTAAGAAATCTGCATCATCGATTGCAAATGTTTGTTGACTTTTGCCCTAATGGTCCCAATTTTCTCAATTCAGTTTGAATCAGCTATTACACTGCCAAGAAGGCAGAATCACATAGCTGTTACTTGCAGTAAGGGAGGGGGGAAAAAAACGCAAAAATAAAAAACAAACAAAAAAAAGAAACCCAAACCCCACAGAAAACCTTGCACAATGAAGGATTTTGAAATGCTATTTGCCATTGTCCCGTTCAACCTATTTCAGAGCCAACAGTTTCAGAAAGATTTAGAGAGCTGAAGAAACAAGAAGTAGGTGCTGCTTTTAAAAGCTTTTTCAAACACGGTGTCATAATTGGAATAAACAGTACAGTCCAGTAATTCTGTCTCACTGGTAAAAAACAGGTGTGGAAATATCCTTCTCCAGGAAGCCCAAATGTCCAAGGCAGTCAAAGATTTGCAAGAAATTGCCCCCATCTGCCTCTGTATCTGTTTGCCTAACCTATTGCGCAGCAGCCATTCTCCAGCATAGCTCTAGCACCCAGAGGAGATCTGTAGCAATTTTTAATAAAGCCTCTTAACAGCTGATGTGGACTATGGAAGGAGCTTCTTTCTTTCTACGTCTCCATCCTTTTTTTTCTCTATAACTAGGCTTATGCCACAACTTTCTCAGGGGTCCTTGGAGGAAACGGTTTATTATCCATACAATAGACCACAACAAAACCAGTGACGTGCACACTGATGAATTGTGAGACATGGTTCATTGATGGAGAGGACTATGATCTCAGTGAGCTGTCCTTTTACAGGTCTGGCCAGAGAGGTTTCAAACGCTAGTACTCCCTCTTTACTGACACTGTCTCTGTGCTGACAATTACCACCCACTCAGCCAAACAGTGCAAATAAGCCAGCAACGTACCGCGGTTACCCCAGACAGCTTTGTCAGCGTGTTTTTTTAATAGTGGGATGCTAATAAGAACTTCAGATAATATTTGCCACTCATGCCTATATGCCATCAATCTCCCGTTTCTACTTGAGCCTTATTTATGCATGTTGGTAGCAGCATAACCCGTGGATGGGACTTTTCCAGCTTGAAAATGAGATACTGTCATGTATGTCAGAGAAGATCAAATGAAGCTTTCCAGTATACTGCCCCAGAGGTATTAACTTCTTAGAGTGGCTCTCCTTTTCCCAAAGGATTGAAATAATCTGCCCAGAAAACACGAGCTTGGCAGTCAGCTCCAACTGTTTTAGTAGAAGACTGGGGGAGATCCTGGCAGTATTTAATAACCACAGCTTCTGGCAAGGGTTTAACATGCACACTTAAGCACTGTATTTAGCTCCATTTGTCTGCATGCTAGATTGGATCTGTAGAGCACTGAAGTACGGCACAAAATGTGGTTATGTATCCTCTGAGAAATCCTCACTCCCTCTGGGTCCAGCCTTAACAAAGCATCATTATTTTTTTACCTGAGGCAGGTTCTCCTTTGCAAAGCTAACAATTTTATAAGTTGTAAATAAGGAAACAGAAATAATCAGTGGCGCAAGTAATACAATAGGCCGTTTAACTATCGAAATGTCATCTGAAGGCTGCTGTTTTCTCCACTTGTAGCTCCACAGGGCTATAATTTACTTCAGAAATTCGGTTACAACAGATCAGAGTGGAGGTTTCTCGAACCAAGCCAACGGAATCATTTTCAAATAGCAATCCTAGATGTTATTCTACAGACCACATATGGCAAAGAACACTAACGTGAAAGACGAAAAATCCAGCAACAAAAGATTTGCCTCTACGAAGCAATTTGTCTCTACACTTAATGACTTTATGAGTGATATAAGTTATGCCTTGGAGTTCAGTAGAGTGTAATGTCATGAAGGAATTCTGTAATGCAGCTATTCCTGTGGTATGATTACCCATTTTTGCACTGTGAGTCTTGCAACAAAAAGAAACTATATTACCTCAAAATACCCCCAAGGGAATTTTATATCACGCCTACAACCTGCCTTAGAAATGCAGAGCAATATGTTTTCTACATAAAACAGTATATTGCAAGTCTAGCAGCAAGAATAAACCTGATTCCAGTGGTAACTGGAGTTGTCAGGAAATATCCCATTCCTCCACAAATGGGCAGAAGACGACTAAAGTCACCTCTGCCTCCTATGCCTGCTTCTCTTACACGTGCACACAAACGTAGAAAAAGTGCTTATGAGAGCTGCTTCAGACAGCTATAATAAATCAGCAAAACCCACTAGTTCTTCCAGGAACACAGAAGGCTGATAAACAACCGCTGATCCAGGAATCCCATGGACAGTGTTCTGTGTACCAGGAACAACAATGCAGAGCATATTTCGATATTGGCTAGATGTTATGCTGTGTCATATATGTTAAATAAGTCAAAATACTCAAATTCACATGTTGGTCACATGCTAAATGAAGGCAGACTCATAGAATTGCTTTTGATCTGTAGCACAGCGGTTTTCATAATCGTCTCACAATGGAGAGGACATCGGTAGAAGATCTGGGCTAAGAAGGCTTCCAAAAGCACAAGGAAACATACCAGCAACACCAGTCCCAGTCCCAGCTCCAGCCTGTATTCAAGAAATGGGCTCACTATATGCAGCCATATGAGGCACATCTGCAATGCATTCCTTAGCATCTCCCTGCAAAGGAGGCCACAGCAAGCTGAGGGACGGGCCTTGACCCTCTTGCCTCTCTGAAGGCAACCAGATAAGACCAAACACCAGTTTTGAGACCTCCAAACAAGAAAAAAAAAAAACACACAAAACCCCCCCCCCCCCCCCCCCCCCCCCCCCCCCCCCCCCCC
>VZSC01002968.1:305944-335028 GCA_013398225.1 Steatornis caripensis
AAAAAAAAAAAAAAAACACAACCCCCCCACCCCACCCCCACCCCAAATCTCAAAATGAAACGAACAAATAAACCTTCAACTAAGTTCCGCGCTCACCTTTGTCTTCTTGGATACTAATGCTAATGCACTAGAAGAAAGAAATGGGCCGGTCCACATAAAACATGTATTACAATAGAAGCATCAATAAATATAGGGAAATCATTTTGTTAACAAAAAGTCTGGAGAAATGTACGGGTATTGATGAAAAGGAAAGAAAAATACTAATCTTTATGTCATTTGTGTATGTGTTTCTTCAACAGCCTTCACACCTGAAAATGACAGGAAGATGAATACCGAAAAAAATGTACATCTGTACTAGTCACTTACTGGCATACTTACAGATATTGTTAAGGCTTATCTCTTTATCTTCAGGTTTTTAAAACAGCCTTAACTAAAAAGCATTTTAGGGAAAATTAAACTTATTTACATACTGTTAGTTGCAAATGTGAAAGAGAACATTCACTCTTTTCTGCATGAACTGAAGACAACTGGATTATTTTACCCTCTTGTCATTGTCTGGCTGTGATATTGATGAATACATGAGTGTGTGGAGTGCCAGAAATTAATTCAATTCTAGAACTTGCATTATATTAACAAACTGGGGAAAAAAAAAAAAAAAACAGTAAAAAAACCCACAAAAAACTGCAGAAAATAAACCATTATTCCTTTCCCTTTCCCTGCTCCCTACTTTAACAAGTGAAATGTTAGGCTTCTTGCTCCTAATCCGTTAGGGAGGTTTTAAGCCTTTCTGATAAGAAGAATTCCACTATAGCTTTGAGGTTTTGTTGTACTCTGAGGCTGGCTGAGAAAATATGTGTTTTGAAAGGGTTAACTTGTGAAACACACTGTAAAAGGCAGTGGTAAAAGCTGCAGCTCTGCTCAAAAGGAGGCTAGCACTTAGAAGGGAATAAAAAATAAATAAACCACTATAGAGTAGAAACAGAAGCTTGGAGAGGCCTTGAAAGAAAACTGACCTCCTTCCATTCCAGAATATCAGTACGCTATTCTAATTAAATCACACCTTTACTATTATTCCTAACTCCGTTTAGTTTATTTCATCCCAAACGTATGCTTTACTGATTGACTAGCATCAGTCACAATTTTCTCTGCTGCTCTTTGCAGTTTATGCCTTCTGTGCACTGATCCTCCAGCTTGATCAAAGTGGGTTTTCTATCAAAACAATCATGTTTATCCCTCAGCTAATGTGAAGACAACTTTTAAATGTTTAGCCCACAAAACTAATCCACGGCCATAACAATAACTTTATTGTTTGAACTGTAAAAAAAGTTCAAACTAATTTTTCTGGTTTTTTTTCTCCAGGCACAGAGAAGTAACGAGATCTAACACATTCCCTGTTTGCAATTTTCTTCCCATAGTTGCTAGGCAATTTTCCTGGCAATGAAGTTTTAAGAAAGTAAAGCACAAATCTGCTCAAGGTCAGGTTTATGGTTAACCTTGTCCACTCTAGTCACAATTGCAGTGACTTCAGAGGGTTGGTGAAGCAGGAGGTACCTAGAGTTACTGTTGAGGTAATCCCAAGATGCAGACATTCTGACTTGTATCAGAGGCAGCAGATTCCTGTGGGCAAGACTCTTCAAAATAATAAGCAGCAAGAAAGTGACAGCTTCCAGAGGCTGTGAAAATGTATAACAATTTGTGGATTGGTCTCCAGATTTCCCCTTTTGCCATGGAAAAGAATGTAAATCTGGGAATAGACTTTGAACAAACAGCAGTATTTCTGTGTAGGTATCCATGTGCCAGGGCAAATCAGGAATATTTAAATAGTAGGCACTGAGAAATATTTTCCCCATATTCCGTACTTTGTTTTGCTTTACTAAAGACATTGTCAATGGATATGATTTAGAAGTTTGCGTACCAGAGACACCAGTTTAGGTGATCCAAGAAACCAGGCTGCCATGTGCAGAAAGAGTCCCTGCCCTCACTCGTCCCTGACTTTTCCCCTATGTGACAGGAATTGCCAACTTCCTTCAATAACAGGCATCCACACCATTTCAATGAAAGTCATTATAGAGACTGGCTTTAGTCCTCCAAAAATCTTGCTTCAGGGTTTTCCAGGTCCAACACAACCTGCCTATCTGACACCTTCCACTTGGCTCTTCCCACAATCTTTAATATAACCCTATCAGGGTCATGCGTTTGTTCCCTACCCACAATGGCCGTTGTTATTGAAGTGATCTTGTTTCCTTTAAAGCCATCTTGTTTCCCTTAAAAATCTATCATCTGATGCAGAAAGAAGCAAAGATAAGATTGTTCTCTTTCTCAGCAAGTCTTTTTTTTGACCTACGATACATGATTTGAGAAGAGAATAACCAAAGAGTGGAAGCTGAAGGTTATATCTCCGATTTTCCAAGGTATTTGGGCAGGTGAATTTTATTTTCTATTAAAATGAGACTCTCAGAGATGTTCACTCACCTTCTAATAGCCTAATTCCTAGTTTACTAAACACAACGTTGGTTTCGTTAATTTTGTAAGCCACACCAATGGAATAAAATTGACACACACCAATTAGCAGCAAAGAGCCAAACAGTAAAATTTGAAGTGACTCAGTTGAGGCTAAGCAGAGATCGTATGTAATTCATTGCAAGTTGGAAACATAAGGAACTTGGGAAAAAAACAACAGGTGAGGAAATAACAGTATTCTGAACACCAAAAGCTAAGTCATAAAAATCTGAGAGGAAATACTGAAAAATCAGCCAGAAAAGAAAAATCTTTGGCTGAATTATTAAAATTCCAGAATTCATAAACACAGAAGAAATTACTTTCCTGGTATATTCTCGGCAGGGAGAAATGAAAAGCCAGAGAATGAGAAAAAAGCAAGTGGAGAGTATGAGACAACACTGTCAGGAACAAAAGGAGCCCTAGCATCCATGGGTGATCAAAAGCTTTTCTTCTTTGGAAATTCTTTCAAGCAAAAAACCAAAACAACATCTTTTAAGCTCTTTTATCACTTTTGGACATTTGTCTTGTTCAAAAAATCCAGAGAAAGATTTTTGCTAATCAACAGAAAACAACATGAGTGTTTGTATGCCACTAGCAGTATGCTTCTAGCAGTCTGGGCTTTGGACTTGCAGAGTGTATGGGAAAGCGTTCTGTCCCAGTAAGTCCATGAAAGAGTATACGAAAGGCAGAGGATTCTCATATATACGCATTTATACTTTCTCCTCACAATTCTAATATTTTTATCTTATCATTGTGAGGATCTCCAGAGCTGCAGGCATTTATTGCTAGGAATGAGCAATCAAATTCAGTTTATGTAAAGGTTGAAAGTTACCTCAGTGACTGTCAAGCAGTTTTGAACTTTAGAAGATGCAGTTATTTCATGTCTGGTAGGGATTTGGTTTGTTTATTCAAACTTTTCACTTGTTTATTCAAACATTTCTCTGTGACCTAAACCTAACATCCCAAATTTCTGCAAAAATTTCTGATTCATCCATAGCCAAGAATTGCTAGAAGTGTCATTTTAAAAGTATTATTCTGCCATTATGTCCCATCTACTTTTTTTCAATCAGTTGTACGGAGAACATTCAACAGAGAAGGCAATGGCCTGGAAATGCATAGTCACAGAAGATACATCACTAGTTGTTTTTACAGCTTGCTTCTGCTCACAGTTTTTAAAAGAATGCTTATGTTTCATTAATGGCTTGTTCTGGGCATTATCATAGAGTACAGGGACTCACAGGCATCTCACCCCGCATCTCTATTGCTCATGAGGCACCGGTTTTTCATAGGGACTCATTAGTTAGAAATCCTTCATAGGTAGAAGTCATAGGTAAACAGACACAGGTAAAAGCAGATAACTGCATATTATACGGTATTTTGCTAGACAGAAACAGAATTTGTAGATGCAAACAGACATATTTCAGGAAAACTAGCATTATACACATAGACTGCAGTTCAAAAAGTCAGTGCCTAGTTAAAGAAAAATTGGCATGACCTGCACATCAAAACCATGAATTTTTGTACCACACTGAACTGCCGTCCTCACGGTGTGAATGAACTTACCTGATCTTTGTATTTAGATGCCGCTTTTGTTAGCAGTGACTTATGTCAACTCTTCACATGTGGATCAAGCATTGGCTTCCTTCAAAGCAGGTCTATGGTTCTGGTCTTCATTTTAGCTAAAGCTGCAATGAACCTTAGGGCTATGTGCCCTTCAGCTTTGAGTTTAACTTCTAATCGAAAGCTGAAAAGGTATGACTGGCTCCAGGATTTGAATCCAATCCACATGATTTCAGTGTGTTCTGACTGAAGATTCTAGTTTTTGGTCTATTTTCCTCCTCCTTGTGCCAAAGTTTTGACACATTGACAAATATCAGGGGCACACTGAGGCTCCACATATGGATTAAAACCAGGGACAGATGGGAGAAGGAGTTACGGTACAAATCGCTGAGCAAGAAGTAATGCTTAATAGCATATAATGCATTTATCTATAATACGTTATAGCTATTTTTTTTCATCTCAAGTGAATATACATCACAAGATGCATTTTACCTTCGTTTACAGTTTTATTTCTTTACATACAAAATAAAAACTCAACATTGTGGGGATTTTGTAAACTTTTTTTTGTTGACCTAGGTCACTGATATATGCATCCATGGGATCTAATATCATAGTAGTTGAGTAAGATATATGAAGGGTGTGTGTATATTCTAAACCATTTATATGAACATGTGGGTGTATGTGCATTTTGCATATGGAATGAAAAATATCAAGATCTACCCCCTTCATACTGGCCAGTTATTTAAGGAGCCTGACTATAATGGAGTAACCCCACGGAATAAAGAGAGAGCAGAATAAAAAAACCTACTGTGCTTTTCAGACTTTTTTCTAGATTTTTCCCTCTTTGGTCAGTGAACTGAACTGAACATCTGAAATCACATTTGCTATCTTTCAGCTTCTATCTAGTGCTTCTATCAAAGGAGGCAGATACTTCATACTGTCTGAAAAAAGATTACTATCTACCCTCACGGAAAAATTTCTCTCTTGCTACTTCCCTCCGTGTACAGAATTACCTAATTCACTATTTCCGTGTTTGAACGAGCTCTTTAATGTCATATCCAAGCAAATCAGAAAAAGGCTATAGCAATCACTTTCTTTACTCCTTCCCAGCTTATAAGAGGCACGGCTTAATTCATTTGCAACGCACTTTCATTTGCATGACATACCGTGTAGCAAGACTGCTCTCTGAAGACAGTGGACTTGTATGAGAGAGCAGGGGAAGGAGTGGCTCACTGAAATCCTAAAAATCAAGCATTGTGACAGCTGCTGCTGTAACCGTATTGCAAACCCTTGATTGCCGTGAGGTTATTCAGTGAATCTGCACTGAATTTCCTGGGTTACTGTAACATATTACAAGGATGTGCTTTGATGTGTCCCACATAAATGTCCTCACCAACACACCCTCCTCCTTTGCCTCCATCCCCCACCTACTCCTGGCCCTAGGACCCTGCAGCCCACAGCAATGTCATGCTGCATGCCTTCCTGATCACACGAGCGGCAGTTGTCAGAGAAATGAATCCAAAAGAAACAGTCAATAAAAACAGAAACAGCTGTAACAATTTTACATGGCATGGTTCTGGGTATATCCTCCACACACATGCTTTCTTTTTTTCTCTTCTTCTAACTTACCCAAGTATTAAGGTTGCACGTGGTATTCTAGAAAAACAGCCATTAGGAAGGGGACAACGCAGCAGAGCAGTTCTACTCACAGATGTTGCCATTTGGAAATCGATGGGTTTTTAAGACGTGACAGAAAAGGAACTAGATGGGTAGAGAGAAGAAAAATTATCAGCGGGCAGAATAAAAGGGGACTAGAGGTTCCACAAGCATGTGCAGATTTTTGCAGCAAGAGCTCTGACACCGTTTTAAAACTCGCTGTCTCCATATGTTCCATTCTGCCCCGCTTACACCCTTTGGCAGAAGAGTAGGTTGTAGTTGTTGGCACTTTTTTGTGTGAGAAACATCTAAACGGACTTTACTGAGAGACTGTGCGTCAGTGCTGTGTTATTTGCAGCAACACAAGGAGCCTCAGAGTCACCCTTCTTGGTTTTAGAGAGTGAAGAACAGCACCTAAGCCAGGAGCCATCCTCTGTTCCCACTCTTAGATGGGCTCTGGAGATACTACTCTCCACTGAACACAGAAAGAGCCCAGAGCACCTGGGCTTTTAACGCAGTGTCTTGGCTGAACTTAGGGGATAGAAAGAAATAGGGGTGATCCAGCTAGAGAATTTAATAAATGTATTTAGTAAACACAAGACTCCTTAAGAAGGAAGGAAGGAAGTAGCATGTTTGAAAGATATCCATTAAATACTTAGCAAATTTTGCAATTAGCCTGATGCTTTTCAGCCTAGGAAGGTGTGATCCTGTCATAGCGGACGAGGCAATTTCTGGATCAGTTATCACAAACAGGATAGACCATTGGTGGCACAGAGTTCAGTTCACAGCAGCCATTTCAGAAAGTACCCAGAATACCTGCTCTTCTCTCCGACTGCTCTGCAGACATAACATAAAATTTTATAATTCTCTTGAGTATTTATCTGACATCAGATTGCATAGGGAACTCACAGGATTTACACAAGAAAAACTCACCACACCCCTCCTTTATTCTATGCAGAAATTAATTTTCCCAGTGTAGGAATGTAAAATAAGATAAAAAGATAAATCTAAAACATCCCTACTGTATTTTCAAAGTTCTAAGCAAAATTAAAAAAAAAATGCGATTGAAGCTGTCTAGCTGATTTGCCTAAAGGTTTTAGCTGATGGAAAAAAATTTTAGTGAACAGATGGTGCGATGACATGTACCTATTTTTCCTAAATGCTAAAATACTCTCCAGAGAAACGAAAGATCTAAATTCGGTTCCTCACTCCGAAACCCACAATCCCCACCAGACCACCCTAAGTACTGTGTCATGGGGCATTCTGAGACGGCTTTTAAAAATAGCCATTAAAATACTAACCAGTAAGGGTGTCACACCTTCCAGCCGAGCACCCACATTATATCATCCTCCAAATGAATTTTAACATGGTAATACAGCCGTAACTTTCAGCCTTACCATGAACGTACTCCTACAGAAGAGTGCCTCCTTCAAACTCACATTCTCAAACAGTGGCAGAAAGGACATAAACCCAGACCTCCACAACACAACTTGCTTTCTTAAGCCCTGGACTTCAGAGGAGAAGAAATGAAAATGCCATCTCTTCTTTTTTTTCTTTTATATTTTTTCGGGAGAATTTACTGTTATTAAAAATGCTTAGAAACAAAATGAAAAGCTGGACTGCTAGTAGTAATTTTTAAATATATACAAAAGTTTGGTTGACAGGTATGAGATCAACACGGGAAGAATTAGGTAAAATGGAAGGATGTTAATATGCCCAAGGACCAACCAGCTCATTGTAGTGATTTCTCAGTGACTTTAAAAATCCGTGGACCACCAAACTGCACACAATGCGGTTTGAGTTGCATAAGCACTCTAAAAACACAGTCTAAACTTCGTGGTCTGGAGGTGCCACAGGAGCACCTTTGCTTTCAGGTCGCATTACACCTTTTCCATTTCTTTTACAGTTAGAATCCAGAGAGCTCAAAAGAACAAAAAGATGATGAAAAATCCAACTCTTCTCAACTCTTTCCATTAGGGTCAATTTAAGCTTTAGACAAATATGGGGAATCTCACTTTACCCAAACTTCCAGCAGTATAATTGAGAGCTGTGCCCTAGGCTGAAAAAAAACAAGATAAATAAATGAGGGCCAGATTCTGCCTGTAGATAATTAACTAAGTCACATATGTTTGAATGAGAACAGAATTTGTGTCAATATTTCCAAAACCTGCATTTCACATTAAGTATTTTTAAAACCAAAAGTGTCCCTGTTGTGTTTCTTACTTCCAAGGTTTTTTCAGCTGTGTCACTGAAGCCAAATACGGTGTCTCTCAATAAATCAACCATATTTCAGGCTCTTATAATTGCATTACATTACTTCATCTTTCCTTAAAAATAATACTAATGTGGGCTATTTTCTGTTCAAACCATTTGCATGTAACTAATGAGTTCAATATGCCTGCACTTTGCGGCTATACTCAAGGAGTTTAACAATGCAATGTTCAGGGAGCACGAACACCTGACACGCTAAAACTGACATCCCTTCTCAGGTACTCCGTGGCCAACCAGCTACCAGTTACAGATCCTGTGGTATTTACAGAAAGAGTGGGGTATAGTGCTGGCATTTCAGCCAAATACTTCCTTTCTCAGTAGAATGTCTCCCAGTGGCCAGGTACGTGAAGGCTTTGGCCAGGTGCTGAACCATGCTATGCTGGCCTCTTGTCTGTTGTGATCCGATGTAGTAAATGATTTTATTGATTTATTCACATATTAAGCAATTAAACAAGAATATTTAATAGAACTGAAGAAATTTAGGATAGGTAGCAGGAATTACCTAAAATTAACCTGGAATACAAAATCCTAGCTTAAATGCTTTGTTAATGTAATCATCAGGCACAACCTGCTCACTCACAGGGGTCAAAACAGAGAAGTGATTGCAAGGGTCCCTGGAGTTCCCTTCAACCGTGGTGCCATATTCAAGGCTGACCATAGCATGCACTGCGTCGACACCAGGAGCTCACTTCTGCCAAATGCCAAAGCAGAACAGACAACGCAGTTTCATGCCTCTTATGCTCTGATAAAAATCAAACCCAAAGCTCGACAATACATGCACACAATATGAGGACGCTGAGAAGAGCTGGACTGCAGGTTGCTCTGAAACACAGGCCGTCCATAAGCAATTGAGATGTGAAGAGATGCCCCAAGAGGAGAACCTAAACTTAAACTGTGGTACCCTGCATGTCTAGGCAAAATAAAAGTGCTTTCACAAGGTGGCTACAGCTTTCCCTTATTTCTTTTTCAGGATAGTCTCATGAATTTGGCAGCATGAGACAAAGGACAAATGGTTAGAACGGGAATTGTCACTGATCCTACACTTACTACGACCGAAGCACTTTTTGGTCTGCACTCTTCACACAGTAGTGCAAGCTTCATCGGCAGGTCCTTTGTGGAGAAGCATCTCTGCAGCCAGTCATAAATTCTAACATCCTGTGCTGGGGGCATAATTGAATGGCAACCCTCAGGGGGTCAGTACCCCAAACTAATACTATCCTTTATTCCCAGCATATGTTAATAAATACTGTCATATTGCCTAGGCTGTCCTTTGAAAGATAAAAAACAGACCTCTGGAGCAGGTAGCACTAGAGGCTCAAGAGGCTAACCAGGGGATCAGGGAAGAATTTTTGTTCTGGCAAGCCATCATCAACACGACTGCTTTATTTAGCATCTACTAAAACGGTGTGGCTTTTCTCTGTATAGCACACAAGTCAGAGCCCAATAGCGACAATAAATTCCCAGGTACATAAAATGAGCGGAATTCAGCCCAATAATGAATAAGTATGGCAGTCCATGGTTATCTCTTGCATGCCAAGTTTGGCAGGTGCATGATCGTACAGTCTATGCTCTCTGGGCCTGGTTTGATCTCTACTAAAATTGACCTGCTAAGAGTTAGCCATCCAGTTCATGTTAGTTACCTAAGATGCATCTGTATCAGAGGGAGATAGTAAGCAAGAGAAATCTCCAGAGAACTCAGCCCACCATGAGAGATGTCTGAGAGAAGCAGGATGCATTGTCCCCTGGGTGTGCCCTGTGAGTATTACAAAAGATAACTAAAACTTTCTCACACAAGAAATCCAATTTCAAAGTTGAAAAACTGAATGTGCAGACAGAAAAATGGAGCTGTGATTGCAAAATAGAAAAGCATAAATTTGTGCAAGAATTATTTTGGCTGACTAGGCTAACTGTAGCATTGAGGACCTGGCCTTTAGCATGAACTAGTAACCATATACACGGGTTTCAGGAGCTCTTGTGTTTTGCCCATTTTGAAGCCTGCAGTAGCCCTTGTGTTTTGCCCATTTTGAAGCCTGCAGTAGCCCTCTGACTCTACTACCATAGTAGCTAGTTCATACTTGTCACCTCCCCAGTCTGCAATCAACAACGCTTCACTTTGTAGGCATATGTTCAGGGACGCAAGGAGAAGTTTTTAGTGACAATGCTTTTTTCACAGCTTTCTTGAGCTTTATGGTCAAAACAAGAGAGTATTTTTAACAAAACTGCTGTAGCCCTAGTTGTTGACAATTGAGCGGATTTTCGAGCACGTGCAGTTTCTTAGACTGTTAATCTAAGATAAATACTTCCCAGTAAAATATGTATGTTTAGGTAAAATCACATTCTGCAAATGGGTTCCTCAGGCCATCAAATAACAGAGGCTGGAAAAACAGCCCGATGGCTCATGCATGTTTGGACAAAGATACTCTTTTCACATAAGAATCTAATAAAATGTGAAAGGCAGCTCTGTATATATTCCTGCAAAAGTAACAGTGGCAGGAGGAAGGGGAGATGCTCATTCTTCTCAGGGAGGGCCCCCCGACCTTTAGACTGCTTTTGACCTTCAGTGAAACCTGAGCAGAAGAGATCACTGTTGCTGCTCTGCTGCAGATGGGAATCAGCTCAGCCTTGGATGACTGTGTCTTACAGGGCTGTCAAATAGTGGCAGTTTGGAAGGATATTTCAAAGTACTTGAAAAAAATTTTAAATGTCTCATTGAAACACCTTGAGGAATACTCATTAGAGAGAGAGACTTTTAGGAAAGGCACGGAAATTGCTGTGAGAAAGCCTTCTTTTCAGCTACATGAGACTTGGCAGGTCTGAGTTCAGCTGCACTCCTATTAACTTTCACTGCCAAAGGTAACAAATAAATAATATTTGTTCTGCCTAAAATGGTAAAGAAATTTACTATTCAACAACGAGATTCCCTTCAAAAACTAAGGAACCATACACAGGGCGAGACGACTGTAGCTATGTTTCAAGTCATGTTCATGTTCTTCAGGATTGCTAGGTGATGTTCTTCCTCTGACACTGAGGATGTCCTCTCTCCCTCGTGGCCATCGAGAATTTCTGAGGTACTTCTCCTAACTCTCCCAAGATTATCCATGGCTGTGCCCTGGCTCCTGACAGCATTCCCTCCATTACACATCATGTTAGCCCAAATGTGTTTACCTTAAGGGCAAGGTGTAAGGTTCATCTATTCATTCAGGTTTATGCCAGCGAAATGAATGCAAAGCCTTGACTATGAGTTTGCTTATACAAGGAAAGTAGGGTGTGAATTTACAAGCTACAGTGTGAATTTACACCATGCTGGGTGCTCCCTGCATACACACTTTTACATGCAGTTGAGGAAGCCACTTCATACAAAGGAACCCTTAGTGTGCGCTCTCAATGTCCATAGAGGGTTTTAGTGCAGAGCAGCTAATGCAACATCATTCATAGAATCACAGAATCACAGAATGGTAGGGGTTGGAAGGGACCTCTGGAGATCATCTAGTCCAAACCTGCTAAAGCAGGTTTGCCTACAGGAGGTTGCACAGGAACGCGTCCAGGCAGGTTCCACATCTCAGTTTGCTGTTGGTAATTTACCAGTACAGACAAGCCTTTGCGTTGTGAATTTGCCTCATTTTCAGAAAGAAATGGCCAACAGTTAAAACAGTCAAGGCTCTGTAAAACCTCAACAGGAATAAAAGTTACACAAAAGAAAGTATTGCTTCCCTTAATTAAAAACTTTATTTTTGTTGTTATATGTGTACCTAGGTAGCCACCGTTAGAAGTTAAGTTAATTTGCCATCTAAACAAGTTTTACTTAAGAATAAATCGTTCTCGCTTGCACACTTTAGGTCATATGAAAATATTTGGAATTCCTCCTCACTTCTACAGCGGTATTTCTCTACGTAAGGAAAGTGCATATTCCAAGAATTAACGAGCAAGCTGACACGTAAGATCCCAAATTCATATCCAGTCCTCTGTGGGCTGAGAACAATTAGCTTGTTGGCATATCTCAGAACGTGCATGAGCCTGTGCACCTCTGTCGTTGGATGCCCACCTGATTAGAACTTAACAGAGATGCATCTGCTTCATCAACAGTCTGCCAATTGAGATAAGTAAGAATACAGCCTGATTTATTTCCCATAGGGCATGGTAAGGTAAGACATGCATGTTTTTCATGACACATTTCCTTGCTAGAGCCCAAGTGAAAAAATCTATTTTTTTAAAACACACTGTATCACTAAGAAAGAATCTCCCACTCGCAGTTAATTCATTCTAAACACTTACTAGGTCAACGTCCACTTCAGGGTCTTCCAAGTGCATGTTGTCTCATCTATGTTTGTCTTCAAAATTATAAACTCCTCGGGGTATGCTCTGTGCTTATCTGTGTCTCATTCAGTGTTGATCACATCATCAGAGATTAGCAAATAATTCTTACTATTAACAATAATAAATAATATGCGGTAAAATGTTCTCACACTTGCTTTTTGCCTGTGAAGCATGGCACGAGAGAAGATGGCTTGGAATGACCTGGCAAGAAGCAGACTTTTCAGGATATTGAAAGGTCAGGTCCCCAGAGAAAGGTCACTTCAACACCCAATCAACACACTACGGGCAAGCAATTCTCATGTAAGCTGTCCAGTTTGGAAGAGTGATACTCTTTCCTTTCCCTGTACTCTTCCGTGTGCTGGGCTTTCCCCTCTCTTCTCTGTATGTAGCAAGCCAGCTGGGGGAACTAAAGTGCAGTAAAGTAAAATAAACAGATCTGCGAAGTGCTGAGTTCAGTCATTTTCCCCAGGAGAATCTGCGCAGCTCTGAGCCTTGACTGGGGATTGTGATTAACACCTGACTGAAGCATGTTTATGAACAGTGTCAGGGAGGGAGAGAGAGAGGTGTTTCAGCCTTGAACTGAATGGTTTTGAATTGGCTCAACTTTATGGGCTACTTTGGCAGGGGCCATGATTGAGTATAACCCCGAAATGAAAAGGAGCTTGGGGCTTCTTGCCGCCTCCTCCTCCCACCCTGATCTAGCTCCTAGTACAAAGCATGTGCCTCCATTTAATACTGGGTAAGAGTCAACTGATGTCTGGATTCTAATTCAAATGTTTATTCCTCTGTGGAATTATTAACTTTATTTTTCAGTAAGGTGTAACTTACTTCTACCTCAGATTAATAAAAGCCCTTCTTCATTTCTTATGATCACATTGCAGCCTCAGATCTTGAGAAATGCTCTTATGATCTCCTAAATTCAGCCTGTGCCTTATTTCTAATTCCCTCTCCTTGTTTATAGACCAAATCCTTCAAGTTCTTCCAGAATTGAAAAGAAAAATCTCGCACTGGCATTAGCGATGAGTTGAACAACAAAAACTGAGAACATCATGGACTTAATCCTTTACCAATTTCAGTTATTTTCATGTCAGATGGGCTCCATGAGCACATTGACTGCATTCTCTCTGTCTTCCAAGGAGAGTTTACGTGTGTGTTTTCCTTTTTGGTTTTGACCAACCTTAACTCAGCCATTTAAACTCAGGATCTACTTCTAGATTAGTCTAGATTAGACTAGATCTACTAGTCTAGGCTTAGGACAGGGTTCTGATTTTTGCTTCAAGGCTCACCAAGATGAAGCTGGAGTTTAAACTTCAGAGCACCCATATTTTAACAGCATTCCTATAATATTTATAATCACAGAAACTTGCTATGATTAACAGATTTACACCATCTTCAGTAACTTGCAAAACATGCCTGTTCCTTATATATCATGCTTATAAGCAGTTCCACCTACAAAACTCAGTCTGAACTCCCATGATATTCCATAAAGTCTAGTCAAGTGTTCTGTAGTAAAACGACTTGTGTATTGTTTGTTCAAGTACTGCACGTAATAAATACACAGAAAACACTGGTGTCAATACTGCTGTGGGCGCAGTGACTCCTATGAGTAACTCCTAAAATACTGGCTTTAGACCTGCAGTACATAGGGCTCACAGTTCTTTCTTTATATAACCAGGAAAAACAAAAATTTCAAAAGAAGCGGGATGTACCACTCAAGCAACACCTGGGTCTATCTGCTTTCTGTTGACAGGTTTCCCCAAGTATATTTTGTTGTTTTGGTAGCATCCTGTTTGTTCCACAATGCATTCTTTTATTTCCTTTCCTGAAGCTCCTTTGGTGAATTGTTTTTTGTGTCAGACATCCTAACGTATTCATCTATTTCCACAATTTTACTACAGTTTTGTGCTATTGCTGAAGGGAAAGTATTTTCTAAAGAAAATACACCAAAGGACAGTAAAAGGACACAAATTCTCTGCCCTTCTGCTCAGCAATTTTTAATCCTAGTATATATGGTACAACTGAATGAGTAATAATGTCAAATGAATCAAAACTCTCATCTTCCTACAGTAGAGACAGAGAGTACAAAGCACCATCTGCATATACAGCACTAACAAGAACTAACGCAACAAGAAAATAAAATGTCCTACTAATTTGATCAAACAACCGTTTTGCTGAGCATTTCTCCAAGTCACTAAGATTTCCAGGCATTTGGTCAAATGACTGACTATAATCAGAATGATGGTAAGCAGACTGCCTATTTTATAAACATCTCTGCGGGCAATCAGTCAAACTACAGAGTAATGCATTCCGTTTCAAAAAACTAAAATTAAATGCTTGTAGCATTTATATACCCATTAGCCACAGCACAGGTCTGAGTAATAGTTAGGGAACCATTTTCCTTGAGTCTGGTTAAAGGCTACTGATCTACTTGTTATAATTAGTGATAGCTTCAACCTGGGAAGCTTGGTATTGTAAATTTGGCAAAAGCACGTTAGGCAAGTCCACTCTATCATAGCCACACAATATTAAACAGCTCTTACTGTCTCTTCTCTAGATGTGTGTTTCTTTCGCTGGCGGTACTGAGGCAAACACATACTAGAAGATCAGCCCTTTAGGAGTCTAGTAGCACACATTTTAAAGGATAATTTGCCATGATGAGTGAATCCACGTGAATCTCTCACACTTCCCGAGTCTTTAGAGGTCTCTTCGGGATTACTTTTGGCACCGGACTGTATTAGAGGCAGGCATGGTCATGATTCATTGGAAAGATCCAAAGCTACGGATCCACAGCTGCGTGGGTCTTCCTGCCACACCACACATTCAAACATCCATGAGAAGGCTGAATGTGATATGTGCATTGCTACCTTAGGTAACAGTCTAAAGTCCCACCAGGCACCTGGAACTGTTCCCCGGGCCTGCAGGGGAGAGTGTCTTCCTTATTCCCCACCACACAGCTTCTTAGTACTCAGTCCAGTTTTCCAGCCTTCACTGCCAATGTATTTAACTCTGTAATTCAGTCATCAAAATCACAGTTGGAGTCAAATTTAAACAGTCCACATGCAGGTTTTGTGTGCGTGTGTGTGTGTGCGTATGTGAATTTTGTCAGGCCTTAGTGCCAAGCTAGCAGCAAGAAGACCACATCCATGGTGTTTTGCTTAAGGGGAAGTGAGGTTTTTTGTGTTTTTTGGTTTTGGTCCTTAGTATTCCTCGGAACAGAAAGGTTTTGTGAATGAATCCACTACTCTCTTCTTTTGCAATTTTCCATAAACACAACCAAAACCACATATTACACTCTACCCTAGTGCTGCTCCCTATGCAACTGACCATTCCTGGAAAAGATGAGAAATACTAGGAAAAGGGTGCTTGTTCAAAAATTGTTTCCTAAATGTATTAATCTTTTGACCTATTCATGTGTTCCTGTTACAACCTCCTCCAACAGTCATAGCTTTGCTTGATCATCTCGAACCTAAGCGGAGCAGTGCACCCTCAGCTCTGACTCTCAAGGAGAAGGTGACACTCCTAAGTGACGATTCTGTGCTTCACAGATGAAGACTTCATAACCTCTTTGCAAGTGACTCACAATTATCCTGTTCTTTCTTGGGCAGAGTGACTCAAGCCTATTATGAGAACTACGGATTTAGGAATACAATGAGCACCTTCATGATGAAATCTGGCTGTGTGGACTGAAATCTGCTTTCACCGATGTAACTCGTTAGAACCTTCAAAAGGTCTCTCCTGTTTATGAAACCTACACATTAACAAAACAAAAAAGTAATTGAGAAACACTAGACAAAGTTACAATTTTCTTATTCAGAGTTCATAGTCTGTCTTTAAGCCTACAGAAAGAGGAAAAAAAAAGCAACCAGAAAATCACGACAGGCTATTGAGCGTGACTTAAGCCCTAGATCTGCAGACTTATGTATGTGGTTAGTTTTACACACACCAACTTTCTCATTGAAGTCCCTTCACCTAAGTTAAATCAAAGCAGCTATTTGTGGTCTTAAATTTAAGGATTTGACTATTTACAAGACCAAATATGAGCCTACTACTACCACTTTACCTTTCCAGCTTCTCCCTTCCTCAGTCTGGGGCTCTGTTGTCATCCTCTGTGGAATTTGGAGCAGACCTCCTCTGATGCTGGACCAGAGCCTTTATTTGGTTTTGGGATGGTCGATACCTAGACAACAACAATAGTGGAAATGCCATCAAGTAACTGCATTTGTATTTTCAATTAATATTTTTTAAATTTTTAATACTTGCTAGACCTTTTGGATCAAATCCAATGGATTCCCTCTAGATTCATGAAATGGAAAGTAGCATTTGTCCATCTCCCTCCCTCACAATATTTTCTTTTCCTCCTTTTCTTTATTTTTTCTACTGGTTACTTTACCAGTAGGAAAATACAGGAAAGGCAGAGGAAGAGGTGGGTGTACAGCTCTCTGCTTCATATACCAGTACGCAGAATCAACCAGTCAGGCAGGAAATAGCCAGCTGCGTTTCACAGCCAGGCTCCCATTCATCAGCCTGAGTCACTGCAGATCTCCCGTAAGTGGTGTTCTCCTGCCCCACAGCTCAGCCGAGATACAAGACTTCATCTGCTCAGCCCTGCCACTGGCACGGGACGAAAGAAAGGAGAGGAACAGGCCTTGTGCTGGCTCTTTATCAGCCATTGCACACTACAGTCATGAAGTAGACCTGAATGTACCCTGCCTGGGTACATCTTTATCATTTAAAAATTAAAACACGTGCCACAACAAACAATGGTGTTGTCTCCTCGACATTCATACACAGTTCAAGATCATTAAAACTACTCCAACCCCCTCATCTGTTCCCTTCTGGGAACAGAAATAAATGAGGTTTACATTAGATTACCTCTTATTAGCTCAGCTGCCAAATGTGTTTGGAGACTACAAGTGCCTAGCAAAGCCCAAGTATATCACGATAGTGCACAGAGAAGGGAGGCTTTCTCAAGGTCTCTACTGCCTCTTCCCATTTACCTCGCACTTACCTTAAATACAATGTGAGCTGAAGGAACTCTGCACCTCCCGCAAGGCACTCAATATGTGAAAGGATGATGACCATAGACAGTCAGCACCTAAACCACACGTGAGTTTACAGATCAAAAGCAATGCTTTATGCCCTGAAGCAACTCAGTAAGCCAGGGCAGACTTTGGAAAATGAGAATAATATGCTGCCTGTGACCAGCTTCACTAAATAAGAAAGCAGCTGCGTTTGTACAACCGCCTCTAAGACTTTCGTGTTTTGAAGGCAGATGGCATTTTCTGACATCTGGGAGGAAAATGTGAATTCCAAGCTTGCCACATATAGTGTCCCAAGCAGATCTAAGATTTAACAGCAAAACTTGATTTGAGTCCAATTTATTTTGGGATTGGGATTTATTATTTCGAAAATGACACAACTGAGTACCAGACAGCAGCACTACAAGATGACTAGAAATGTATACGTACATTAGGGTTGGAAGGAAAGTAGTTTTCCAGCGAGACCTTGTGGGGGAAAAAAGAGGTACTCAGTGTGTATTTACAAAAGGAAAAATGAGACAGAAGAATGGTATCTTTTGGCTAATCGCAGCATACATCTGGGAAATTGAAAAGAACTAAAAGATGTTCAGCATCTTAAAAAAACAAAGCAATATGTTTCCCAGGTTACCAGCCCATAAAACAAAAAGCAGGCGTAATAACGAACTCAGATACTACACTGCTCCATGACGGTCTGCGCTGGGTTGAAAGTGCTGAGTGGCACTTTAAAGTGATAGACAATCTAAAGGGGAGAAGGGAAAAAGAGGAGAGAGGAGGGAAGTGTTCTGTTACAAAAGACTTCCCAGTCACTCCTGCACACACACACACACTTTCCTCACCTAGAATAAGAGCCACTTTCAGCTGATGCAGCCCCACTCTTTCTTCCAACTCAATTGTCACTGATCTGAGGCTTTTTGTCCACTGTCAGATGGCACATGCCATGTGTCAAACAGTATTTTTTTTTTAGACTCAATTAAAACAAACTTGAGTCCACCCAAGAGGCACCCTGCCCCAGTTGCACTTCTGCTCTGATACACACTCTGTTCCAATCCTACTGGAGACAATAAAAGAACTGAGAGTGGAAAGACACCATCTTTTTTTAATTAAAACCATTTGTATCATGTAAAATACTCAGCACAGAAGCAAGAGGCGTTTATGAATATCAGCTGAAATCAGTCTCACAGAGCAAGCGCCAATATTTGCATTTCTGCTGCTTAATATCGTTTGGGTTGAGAATTACAGCAGTTTTCTGATTAACTACCTGCAGGCATGCACCAGTTTGACCTTTTGCATGCTAAATTGCATGCACTAAATTAAATTTTCCTCTCTCTTTTACCGATATAAACAAGGCCCGTTACGTGACTCAGGCTGCCCTTTTCCTCCTGCCATTCCATATGCAAAGTCAATCCCAGCCAGTTAATCCTCTAATTTAAGAGCAGACTTCTGTATTTTTGTAAGTGATTAGAAGGATTTTGTTTCTTTTAACCAGTTGTGGGTCAATAATTTGTATTCAGAAATAAGTGTAAGTAGCATCATAATAACACACGTTTCCTAACAACAGGTTTGCATGGGCACTTCAGAGGTAAGTGAATGAGCAATGTTCATTATTATCTCTCTATAAATTTGATGAAGCAATACTATCAACTGCAATGGCTAGTTAGCATACTTATCCAGAGAACATAGAATCATAGAAATGGTAGGGGTTGGAAGGGACCTCTAGAGATCATCTAGTCCAACCCCCATGTGGGAAAAAAAAAAGATGAGGAGAAAAGACCACATTCAGCAAGTGATCAGTTGTCTTTTTGTATAAATAATAGTTTAGAAACTTTTACATCAACTTCAGTTGTTTACAACAACTATTCGTAGTTTTCAAACACTAGTAACTAATTTGAGAAATATTTGCATTGCATCATTTCTCAGACATTCTCACTATATTCTCAATTGCAATGATGCAAATCAGGGACAACTTTCCTGAAATCAGATTAAGTTATTCTGAGCCCAATCACACAGACTTAGTAGCACTTATCCCCAACAAATCATGAGGAAATGTAATCAATTTACGGACTACACTGCTGAGTTTACACAGATGAAGATTACAGGGAAAGTAATAGGTCAGGCTGTGAAAGAAAACTAAATCTGTTCTTTTTCTCAGTGAGAATTAGGAAAAATTTGTATCATTCTAAGATGTGTTATACTTTATTCCATGGTGAAATAAGAAAATTTGGTTGCTACACTGAAACAGTGAAAGGGACTTGATGCTTTGTATCTTAGCTCACACCACCTCAGAGAGGAAATACGCCTTGCTTGTCTGTGCAAAGGCAATATTTCAAACCCTGGCTTCTTTGAATGAGTAGAATAGGAAGCAGTCGTAATTTCCCAATGGAGAACATCAGGTCTACCCCACAAAGTTTACTGCTGCTGCTATTGTGCAATGAAAGCTCATGTTCTGTTGCCATATCATGGCTTGTAGAAAACACCAGGTCCCTGTTCAGTCCAGCCATGGCCAATTCAGCAGCAAACAGTACACTCTTGGCAGCTCCGGTGGTGACCGGCTAAGCCTCAGTTAATTGCTGAGTACTGAGGTAAGCTTGGTCCCCAAAGCCTTGCAGACAGGACAAAACTTTAGAAGAAAGCTACTCTAACAGAGATTCCATGTTCTCAAATTCATCAGCCCAGGACTTTTCAAAACTTTTAACAGAATGGATTATTCTCGAAAAATGGTTTGCAAACACATCTCTCCTCTCTTTTGTAATAATACATAAAACAGCAATACACTTGCAACTTACAACAACTGTTTTCACAGAGAAGTGTTGATTGGAAAGCATTTATTTGGTTTTTTATGTTTTGATGAAGATTTTTTGTTGTTGTTGAATATTTTGGGTTTTTTTAAAAGGATTAAGGTGTTCCAATTTTACTCTGCACTTCATCTACCCGTTCCACCCAGGTTCTCTCAGTGAGAAACAGAATAAGACCCAGCATGATGTCACTAAATGTTTCTCCTTCAGCCACAAATCACAGTTTGAAAATTTCAGCTCTGCTTACCTGACATAAACAAAAGCAGATGGCAAATCGTATATTTACCATGACCGCATTAGGATTTATAAGACATAACTATTTGCTTATACCAGTCACTGTCAAGTTTTACTGGTTCTTTTTATTAGTATGTATCTGTGGGGTAAAAAGACTTCTGAACTGATCAAAAGAAACCAATTATCATGCAAGAGGATGTTTTTAACTGAAAGAGTGGTTCCCATTTTTTACATGGACCCTCTGCCATTTATTCAAGAAGATAATGGCATATACAATCGGTTCCTTGTTGAGTCAAGATGTATAGGCATAAATCTGCATGATCCCTTAAGTACCACCTACACAGAGATACTGTTCTTCTCTGTATAGTTTTGCAAAAACATTCCAAACATACCTGCTGTAAGAAAAAGGAACTATTTTTCTTAAATTGCCAAATCCGAGAACAAAGTCAAAAGAAAGTGTCATATTCCTACTATATTCTGCACAAAGCTCAGTTGTCTTGAAAATGAGTTGCACTTGCTCATCCTAGAAAATGGTTTGGCCAAGAGCTTACTGCTTTGTTATCACGGCCAACTGAGGTGTTGTAGAGACTGTGAAGTCAGAGATAAATGATTCTTCTCCCTGTTTAAAAAAAGTTATTCTCAAAAGGAAGAAAAGTTATGATTTGATTTGTGTTTAGCTGCCCCACTACAGTACATGTTCATAAACACTACTTTTTATTAAGCAGTGTACATTGAAAGCCATGCTTCATTTATGATATGTAAGCATACATGTCATTTGCACCAGCCACAGGTGTCCATACACACCATGATGCACAAAGAGTGACAAAACCAAAACCCAGACACTGTGCGCTATATTAAAAAACAGGCAGAGCAAATTTCTAGGAAATATTAGTGCTGGAAATAAAAAAGAACTTGCATTTCTCAAGGTCGTATTCCATGAGTTCAAGTCCAAAAATTCCACAAAATAGCCCCTGCTGGGTTGCACGAGCATTAGGGGAAGGGACCAGAAAGGAAAGGGACTAGCTGAACCTCAATGAAAATAATTTTTAAAAGCAAATAAATCAGACAAACTGATGGTAATCAGCATAGCTGTGAGAAAGAGATAAGATTCACTTGGGAAATTCTCCTAGATACCCATCATAATTTGTTTAGTCCATAGTTCAGCATTCTCTGTATAGTTTCACATCATTCTCCTTCTCTATTATACCAAAAGACAATGAAATCTGGGTCTTCTAACTTATCATTTACAATTCTGTAAGGCCTTTACTAGGTCCATGTACCAGAATCATACTGAGCAAAGCCCTTTGACTTGCTCTCACATACATCCGTAGGTATGTATATATGTGCACAAAGTAAAGCCATACATAGTTTTACAATCCATGTCATTATATCTATTGTGTATGTACATATAGTGCATTAAACTTGAATTGTGCTGTCAAATGTTTCACAATGTCCTAATTTCAGTTTGTAAACATTGAAGGAGTGCTTCTATAAAGCAAAGTAACAGAAACTGCAGAGGTAATTAAACAAATAGAAATATAAAAATATTTTCCTGTATATTCTGGTTTCATTACTCCTGTAATATGTTATAGCTATGCAGTACATATTTTGCTGCATGTAGCATGCATCTAAACCACTTCTAGATCTCAAAGAGAATCTCAACAGGGGCCTGTGGCACATGGTTGTCCCAGGAACCACCCAGGAGTAGTCTTTGAGGGAGTAACAGAAACACACAGATCTTAACATAGAGGCAGGATGCGCACATTTTTTCATTCCAGAACTGTCCTCCCACTGCTCTTCACATATGCTTGCACTTCTGACCTGAGCCCCCAGCAGTGTGTGGGGAATTTGTACTGTATGCCACAATGTGACTCTGCTCCCCAAAAAAGCCATTGCCTGGTGCATCTCTTTTTTCTTTTTTTCTTTTTCCTCTTTTTTTTTTTTTGGGGGGTGGGAGGAGGGGAGTACAATATTCTATTGCAATGGAAATAAATTATTACAGGTATTGGGTTCTGTTTCACTTTGGCTTTGTTAATTAGACGCAAGTGGGGCAAGTACGCTTTCACACCAGTCTCGTAGATCCCAGGCTAAAAGTCAGGAGAGCTTTAGCCTCTTGAGTAATATCTTGATTACTTGATAGCTCCAGCAGCTGAGAGATTTGTTTCCACAGTTGGCTCCTGATAGTCTTACACAAGGAGACTGAAATTGAATAAATAGAGGATGATATCTTGGGCCTATGGAACTGAATTACAAACCTCTCCTTGACTCCAAATAGCCAGAAATTTTAGTCCAGGCTTCCAGGACAGCAGAGAAGGTGTGAGCAGGTCCTCCAACACCCATCAGTTTTTCCCCTTTCACTTTTCTCAGTTTTCTTCCACTAAATTGCTTAGAATTGAATAGGGCAGAAGTATTTCCTTCTGTGGCACAAAGATTTATATGTGAAAATATTACACCAAAAGGATCCACAAAATATCTGCAAAATTTCCAAGCACTGGCATATGCAATCCTGTCCTGGAAGTGAATGTGAATAGGTATAACCACCTAACTTTCGTCTTGCATGAACTACATGCCCATAGGGAATATGGATTTTTCTGAGAAAGGTAACTGTTCTTAATCGAACATGTGAGCAGGACTGGATCAAGCGATTAGCAGCATAGGTAAAATGAACTTCTGCTGTCCCCATGATAAGGAACCAGCCATTCTTAATAGAGGAAGAAAGGCTATCCGCCTGGAGTCAGATCTCCAAGATGAGTGTCCACTTTTTGCCCTTGCCTAAAGATGGCCTGAGGTGCAAGCAAAGAAACAAGCTGGAAGAGGATATACCCAGATCTCTTTCTACCTTTCTACCTTCCTACTCCTAATGATCTTTTACCTTTTTTTTTCCTCAACTTCACCACTAAATAAACAGGGATAATTCTGTCCACTTCCTAGGAATATTAAAAGCATGATCCCAAACAAGTTTGTAATCTTCATGTATTAATCACTACATCCGCATACAGCGGGTGGAATTCTCAGATCAGGTATTTTGCAGTTTTAATTAGCAATATAAGGGGTGACAGGGAAAAGCAATAAGCTCAGTTTCTCTGCAGACAGAGAACTATAGCAGAAATTTGTTAAGTAACCTGCACAGAAACATAAAGGAGTTTGTGGAAGAGTCAGGAATTTAATCTAGATCTCCAGGAAATCAGTTCAGTTCTTTCACCACAGAGCGTGTTACTATGGAGAAATAACTTTTATCTCTATTGCAGACCTTTGGCATAAGACCGAACAAGCGCAAAACCCCCATTTATTCTAAAACGTGACAGAGCACATAATACTCTCTTTCAAGAGACGTAAACTGCCAAGTGAAAGCAAAAATTTAGAATTAGCATGTGAATTAATACTATCACTCTGCTAAAAAAAAATTAATCCCATGCCATTTAAAGCCTTTTTTCACAGGCACATTTTTCTTTCTTACATATGGATCTTGGCTATTAGGGACTGCGTTAGTAAGTTCCAAATCAGTGGAATTTAAACTACGCAGAGCAAAGTATATGAGGTGACGGTAGGAGTTAATAAGCCAAAGGACAAGCTAACTCTGCCAAGCGTGACCTCTGACAGGAGGGTCAGAAGTCACAGGCGAAATGTAGAAACAGACTGTATTTTTAAGCCTTCTTGCTGGGTTACAGGAGTAAACCCTACCTGCTGTATTCATTTCTGTCTGGAAATGAAAAAAATCTTCAGTTTTGTTTATGCCGTAATGACTGCTTCGGCTCCAGCCATAGCCAGACACTAGGCCGTGATAAGAAAGCTCTCATTTATGCTACGAGGTTGGCCATGTCAAAGGAGAATTAACTGAAGAAAGAAGAAATTGACGCTATATTTTGCCAGTTATAAAACTGAGGCTTTCACTCATTCATATACATTCTTAAATTAATCAGCTGTCCTTAAAGGCCAGCATCCTTCACTTTTCTATAAACACTTCAGTGAAAGCTTGGGAAGAGAGCACCTTTAAGCTCAAATACCTGATTAAGTGCAAATACTTCTATAGCATGTTTTCAAGTACACAATCAAGCCTTAACGATCTGACTTTAACTTTGATTTTGAGAGTCAAACACACAGTTCCAGAATAACATTATTGTTGGTTAAATGCTTGCATCACTAACACGGGAACAGAGCTGGCCTCACCTGACTCCTGAAGCTAGCCAGAGCAGTGGAAATTACAAATATTTTTCACGGAAATGGCTGCAAATTAACTCGGAACAAGAATATTCATTCATGTAACTGACAACTAATTTTGAAATAATGAATGCATTTAAGAGAACACAGTTTTTAATTGCAAACTTATGAAGGGAAAAATAAGCAACCTGCTGAATAAATTGTTCGTTCTGAATGATTCATCCATATCTAATAACTATCTGTCTCCAAAATATTGTCATAAGGCACAAGCAGCTGGTATAAAACACCAGAAAGAAATGAGCCGCAGAAGAACGAAGTACTATTACTGCAGTTTCAGTACCGAAGGACATATCTCATAACTCTCTGGAAACCCTCCCTAGCTGCAGATGCCCCTCCAAGAGCAGAGTTTAAACCACGCTTTGCTGCCATGCGTCATGGCTGAGACCCACACAGCTCAATTATCTTTTGACCCTGAAAGCAGCGTGAGGTGCTTATTCTCCCTTCCTCTCATTTTTCCCTCCTTCGCTTTGGAAACCCAAAACCAGAGACGCGGCGGGAAGTCTCTGACCCGAATCGCTGCACCAGCAAAACCTACAGGGTAAACGCCGCTGCTATATATGGGCTGGGGGAAAACATGATGGGCCCGTCTCAAAAGAGCCCCCAACCATCACGTCTGAGAGCTCCTCTCAGGCGTCCTCAGCCTAAACATTTTACGGAGCAGGGGGTCAGAGGTCGCCAACTGTCAAAACACAGCACAAGTCACACCGCACGCCAGCGAGGAAACTAAGCAGACAGCGAAGGCGGAGTTCAGGGGCTGCGCTTCTTGATGCGCGCCACAAATGGTAAAGCCGTCCTTAAAAAGTAACAGGCTTTCTCCCCTAAATCTTTCTGACTTTTTACAAGTTGAACTCAACATTAAGGGCGTGAGTTTTAAAAGATCAATGCACATGTGGAATTACACTATTCTAAACGTCTTTTTTTTTTTTTTAATGGAGAGAAACAACCACCAAACTTTGAACTGCCAAATTTAACCAGCAGCAAACTCCAAAGCACCAGGTGGTTTCATAAACCCAAAGGTTCATAAATCTTTTCTTTAAAGTTTCCAATTTCAAAAAAGAGCTTGTTTTCTTTGTGGTTATTTTTCAATTTTTCTCCCTCCCCTCCCTTTCTTTCCTGCCGTTGGGCGGATGACCTGCCAACCCCCGACAGCCTTTTAAGCTCGCCGTGCCGGCTCCTGCTGACGCTGCCGGAGACAGGCTGCCCGCTCACGGGGCAGCGGGCTGCGGGCATGACTTCATCCGCCGGGAGGAATCACTGGGAAAGGGGCTGCACGGGGGAGCCGCGGTTTCTATTTTTAAACACTGCCTGTCGCATAGCTCAAAAGAGTGCGAAGAGTTCAAGCGTTCAGTGGATCTGCTCTCCCTGCTGCTTGGGCCTTTAAAATAGAATAGTAATAATAATCAAGTCAGAATAGCCATCAATCTCCTCAACCTACAGCCCATGGGCCACATACAGGCCACCGGGGCAATTCATCTGCCCTGTGGGCTAACTTGGAAGACTGCCGGGCACAGGCACGGGGATCGGGGTCAGATGCGTCACTGGCGGCATTTTGTTTGAAGCAGGTCGAGGCATCTTCAGGGAAGATGGCAGCTGGGAATAAACTTCTGCTATAACCAGGGCAAATCACCTGCACTGCGCCTTTGTTTCTGCTGTACGTGAATTGCCACTGAGAAAGGCAGCTGTCAGGCGTAGCATGAGCTCTTCTTGCAACCAGAACCTGCTGGTAGCTGTGCTGTTTGCAGGAGCGTGTGGGGGTTTACCTGTGCGAGTATACAGTGGAGCATGTGAGCAGCACGCTCCCAGGAAGCACAAAACCTTCTGTAGTTTGTGTGATGTGAGAAGAGCAGCACTACCATACGCTATCCTCCTCTAACTTTAAAAGAAGTCAGCCAAAAAGGCTGGATGTTGCTTATTTAATGGTACTCTGTAATCAAGACACATGCATACACATGGTCCCCTAATCTTCCGAAACTGTCAGAAAATAAAGCAGCAAGGATGGAAGATACGGTCATAGGCTTCTGGCTTCTTTCTTTGTTTCCTTGTTACATCTCTAAAATCAGCTCACTTTCACACATGCCTCAAATCATACAATCACAAAATCATTCAGGTTGCGAGGGCCTCAGAGGTCACCTAGTCAAACCCTTGACAGCAGTCTATTCCCTCTGCTCCACACGTTCTTCCGCGGAAAGGCAGCATGGAGACAGGGTTGCCAAAACAGCTATGGAACCACTACCTCACTTGCTTTACCTAAGCCAGACAGATGGGAATCTTCAGCCCATTACCACCTCTCTTCTTTAGAAACAGCACCCAGCACAGAGGCTCACACGTGTCTCGGTAGAGACTGATCACACGCAACTGCTGAACTATGTCGCAGGTCTGAGTTAGGGTAGGTTATTAAATCCCCAGCCACTTGATGGGTGAGGATGTTGTGCAGTCAGATTCAGTACAGAAATTGTATTACGTCTCCTTAAACATGACCTAGTTAATAACAACTTTCCTATTAAACTCTCAGATAAATATCGCCCACATTTACTGATGAAGCTAAGGATGCAAAAATGTTGTGGAATGTGACCACAGCCACATAGGAAGCCTAGATCAGTATCAAAGCTGGGATTACACAGCACAGGCTTGGCCTAAGTGCTCTAGCCCCTTCTGTGGTTCAGATTATTAGCTACCCACCTCTGGGGCCTGAGCCATGCTAGCTGATGAGATATGGCACTGGCCCAGACAGATACAAAAATCTGGGTGAAGCAGTGGTTTAGATATCAAGAGTCACCCAAGCATTTGTTGCCAGTCCTTCAGCTAGGCAACACTCTTTCCTCCAGAAAAAGTGTTCCTTACTTTTTGTTAGAGCTTTCTTTTGCCCGCTTTCATCCCATGCCTTTATCAACCTCACAGACACAAATGTATACACGCTTTGCCAGAAAATCAAATAAAATTCTCGCTTTGTTTTTTAAAAGGAAACAAGAAGACCTTTCATATTTCTCATGTTTTATGCTGTTGCAATTGCATTTCATATAGTCCCATGAGCAGACCCTCCAATAATAATGACTAAATCTCCTTTTACTCTGTGTGCTACTTAGGAGCTGTAACCACAGTTATCCAGACAGCTCCCACCACGTACATGTGGTATTATTTACTCAGCCTCCTGATTCATTAAACGTATTTCCAGCTCCTAAGAGGTTTATTATTATTCCTCTATGGCATCTTCATATTGATCATAATTTCAAAATTATCTGCTGGAGGTCAATGAACATCCACTAAATTAGGGGGCAGTGGATGGGTGTAAAATTGAAACACTGCAACTATTTGCTGACTACAGCCATCAAAGTAATAAAGAGATTCCATCTCTCCTCATGCACTCTTTGGGCTCTAATTCTGTGTTGAACTGCAGAAAAAGAAACAAGAGAGTAGACAACAGGCCTAAATCTAGCTAGTTAGCAACGGCAAATGTGGTGTCTAAAATCTTTCAGCATAGCGGTCAGCATGACAAAGAAACTATTCTTTTCTACCACAGCTCCTACAAAACCTGGATCCAGTCTTCCCTTAATGCAGAAGTGTTAAAGTGCTGCTCTCTTTTTCCTGTGTCTCTGAGAGTTGTGGACCTTGTTGAGAAATAGCTCTCAGGTTAAATGACAGAGGTGATTTGGGGCTCATGAGCAGAAGGCAACACTATCATGAATGAGTTGAAACCATTGACTCCTCAGTAATAGAATTCATGCTCCACCTATCATAGTGGTGCCTGACCATCAGGTTTCCCTGGATTCAGTATTACACACAGTTAAAGCAATTGTCAGATACAATTTTTTCTTTCTCTTTCTTTGACCAGCCAAATTCCAAAGTGACTGCCAGATCTGGATTTGGCAGTAGGGTCCATGACTGTGTCAGTATCTTAAACGCCTCTAGCCCAGACTGTCCTTAAGACTATCTGAAAAATATTCTTGGGTTCCAACTGCAGCAAGCCGGTTCCCAAGCTAGAAAGTCCTCTGGGCAGAACATCACACTGCTAATTTATATCGACTATTTCTTTTAAGTATACGAAAATACGTAGTCATAGAATCATAGAATCATAGAATGGTAGGGGTTGGAAGGGACCTCTAGAGATCATCTAGTCCAACCCCCCTGCTAAAGCAGGTTAGCCTAGAGCGGGTTGCACAGGAATGCATCCAGGCGGGTTTTGAATATCTCCAGAGAAGCAGACTCCACAACCTCTCTGGGCAGCCTGTTCCAGGGCTCTGTTACCCTCACAGTAAAGAAGTTCCTCCTCATGTTCAGGTGGAACTGCCTGTGCTCCAGTTTGTGCCCATTGCCCCTTGTCCTGTCGCTGGGCACCATGGAGAAGAGTCTGACCCCATCCTCTTGACACCCACCCTTTAGATATTTATAAGCATTAATCAGATCTCCTCTCAGCCTTCTCTTTTCCAGGCTGAACAAACCCAGCTCTCTCAGCCTTTCCTGATAAGAGAGGTGCTCCACTCCCCTAATCGACTTTGTGGCCCTC
>VZSC01002968.1:336345-375687 GCA_013398225.1 Steatornis caripensis
GACTTTTCAAAGATGATGGAGAGTGGCCTAGCAATTACCTCCGCCAGCTCCCTCAGCACACGTGGATGCATCCCATCGGGACCCATCGATTTGTGCGTGTTCAGTTTGCCTAGCTGCTCTCTAACCCAATCCTCATTGACCAAGGGCAATGTCCTTTTCTTTTCAACCTTCAATAGACTTGTCTAGTTATATATATATATATGAAGAGTCCCTTCTCATTCCACCATATGCTGTGATAAAACATCTGAGCAGGATCTCAGACCTGATGGAATGCAGGCTAGATCTTGGTGGGACTAGACTTGGATATGGGACTCATTGTTTCCAGAGTCACCCAACAACTTAGAGTGTTGACATTCTGCGGGAATGATGCATGCCTCTTCTTTTTTACAAAGCCTGTTCCAAAAAATATAACCGTAGCTTGCAGCAAACAGCTTCAAGGGAATGTGATATGTAACTCTTACCCTGCCAAGAAAATATATGCATTATTAATAATAAAGATTTGACTGATAGCATTTTTCAGAGTTATTAACGGTGAGATAGATAACTATTCTCAGTTTTGCTAGTTTCCCTACGTTGATTTTGCCAATATTAAAACAACAGCATAAGGCAAGATAATACTTCCAGCAGTAAAAATTCTGAACTAAAATCACAAATTAAAATGAGGTAAGAAGGCTTTGACAGAGAAACAAGTATATTTCAAGTTCTCGAATAGTGGATCAAAGTGACAGGTAAATTATTTCTCTATTACCTGCCATGTTCATGCAGGTAACACTCATTAGCACTGAGATTATAAATGTAGCAGAAAACCCTTATCTCCTTACAAGTCTCTCTATCGTTTCTTTGCCAAACCCTATCAATGCTGTTCAAAACAGTAGGTTTCACTACCATTTCAAAGCAAGGACCTGAAATCTGGTTCTTTCCTAAAACTACAAGAGTATGCTTTAGAATGGGAGCTGTACCAGGCTGCATCCCACAGATTCCACTAATTCAGTATAATATCAGGACTCTCCTAGGAAAGACCATAGCATTTTTCTAACACTGGCCATAGGATCATGTATCCTAAGTGTATCCTGACCTACTGAAAAACCTCGTCAAAGTTCACTTGACAATGTGCTAAGACTAGCTGGTCTTCCACTAACACAAAATACAGTTTGAAAGCAACAAGAGTCCAAGTGATGGGGATAAGAGCAGCTAAGTAACTCATTTCATTGTTTGGGTAGAACCTTACTCTGTTAAAAGCATCACAAATCAACATCAAGTGGCATACTAGATTTTCCTGTACCTTTAACCGAGCCTGACAGCCATTATGAGGAGTAAGCCTCTGAATTGGGTTTGCATGCACACGTGCTTGTCTAGGTATGCATATGGCTAGATGTGTCTGTGCAACAAATTTCTGGACTGATCTAGACCACATGTTCAGAAGTAAATTAGGTATGTGTGTGAGTTGCACACAAGTAGGTGCATTATTACATCTAGATACATGAACACAGGTGGCAGACTAATGGATTTTGGGAGGGTAAACAATCCTTGTCTTGTAGCAGAAAGGAGTATGTTTCTCATGTGAGGTCACAGTAGGGGAAGAACAGAAAGTGTATAGAGTTGAGAAAGGAAAACCAAAGTCAGTACAGATGAAATAGGGTTGTATGATCTCTGAATGATTCTGCAGGACTTAAAATAGACGTGTAGAATGGAGCATATGTTTTATGTGCAGAGTTTATGAACATGACCTATGCCTTTGGATATAGGGAAGTCATACTCCATTAAGGTTACAGAAATAGTCCTATTTCCAAAGGTATTAGAAGATACAATGTTAAAACTCTTCCTGCAGAAAAAGCAACATACGCGCTATTGATTTTTATCCCCAGCCTCTAGAACTAGTTCCACAGTCCCTGAGATTTATCACAAAATAGAAACATTAGGGCCATCTCCCCACAGAAAACACAACAAACTGAAACACTGGCAGTATATTTTTCTGAAGGGATTTATACTAACTATAGACTTTTTTTTTCTTCCACTGTCATTTTAAGGCATGTATGTGTAATACCATCCTGGACAATGTGACAGCAATTGTGTCTGCTTTTATTCAGAGGCCTTTCTGACCTGACGTTCTTAGGAAAAAGCCTTCGGACTAATCATATGCCTCCACAAAATCTTCAGTGGAGAGCACTGAACACTGTCATGGGCCTGTCAGATAAGTTAGCTGTATCTGTTGCTGATTGATCCTTCTACTCTTCTTTTTTAAAAAAACTGTAGATTTCATTTCAGAAGGCAAAAGGCAATTTGAAATTCTCTCCAGATGTCAAGGATTTTTGTTGTCTTTTTTCCCCCCTCCCAGATTCATGTTCTGCATAGAAGAAAATAAAGACAAAAATAAGACAGAGATTTTCTTTTTTTAAAAAAAAAAAAGCCTTTAAAAGATATGAGAGATCTAAATTTAAAACCTTTGTGAAGTGAAACATGGCTGGAGGGAATGTGCAAGAATAGTCAGTTACTGCTGGCATGTTTACAGGCTTTAAATGTTCTTCACATCTAGCTTAGTGAGAACGGTTAACAGCAGCTCTACCTCACACTAAGGTTTTATGGGATTAATGAAGTCTTTATTAAACCAAATACCCACAGTTTCTATTATTGCCAATGTACCTAGAAAAACTTCACGCTTGTCCATACATGGTAGAGAGTAAAATTGGAGCACAGCAAAAATGACTGGCCACTTTGCCTTTCCGTTCTTCTGATCATCACCATTTCTAATAAGGAAATGGATTTATCTCTACAGACACTGTTTAAAATGAAAGTTGTTTGGTTATTTTTTTAACAGTCATAGATTTCTGGCATGTATCGAACCACGTAGGAAAGAAGATTTTGTGGAAGATAAACTGACTACCACAGGAATAATTTTGAGGATTACATTATCCAATTTACCTAAGGATGATTTATCTCCAGAACAAGTCTGGTGTAAACTGCAAAAAACTTCTGCTACCTGGTCACCCTGTTTCAATCATTTGGAATCTTCATCTCCCAGCCACCTGCAGATAACAGATCCGGGTACAGGATCTGCCTACACACACACTCAAAATCCATAATAGCAAAATGTGCTGCAATCTCATACCACACTGTTTCTCTCACAAAATTTTGCAAGCCAACATGCAATATCTTTTTGCAATACACTGTTATAAAGACAAGAAACATTAAAAGCGAGAGCTTCTGTTCTACCATCGTCTTTCATTATAATCTGTCTCTCTTTCTCCTGCACACATATGAAATATGTTTTTATTGTAAGATGTAGAGAAATATTACAGATTAGAAAACTTTAGCATTATAATTGCATCCCTCACAACAATAGTGAACGTAAAAATATATTAATTTTGATACAGATGTCTCCTCCACTTTTAAAAGATTGATTTAAAGAACCATAAGGTTAAGGAGGTTGACAGGATACATGCTCAGAAAACCAGAATTTTTGTAGAAAATTTTTGGCAGGTTGTTTTTTTTTTTAAAGGAAAGAATATCATCATCTGAGTAAAACTTCTGTCCTTTAATAAGAATTACTTTTAGTCTATAATGTTAAGAAAAATTAACTACTTATACTTAGTATATTCATTTTTATGAAGGATACAAACTAGTTAATTTTATGCACTATGAACAATTGATTTTTCTCTGGTGTCTACAAGGTAGGGTGGTGTTGATGTGTTTCACAGGTACAAAACCAAACACTCTTGAAATATGCTCCACAGGGAATATTAGCCCCAAGCTTTGAAACCAGAGCCAAAACAGAAAAGCTGTAAGGAGAGAGTGATGCAAAGATGTGCTCTCTCCTATTGCTTTGTTGTTGTGGTTTTTGTTTTTTCCCCAAGGAATATTGTAACAGTATTGAAGCCTTCAACCCTTGGGAAGAGCTGTGTTTGAAGCAGCTCATGTAATAATTTTATAATCACACTTCAAAAAACTAAAGTAAAATGCATAGATCACAATGAAAAAGCATACAGACATCAGGGATGGTTACGTCTAAGATGCTGAGCAGTGCAGTGTCTGCCATGTCCTCAAGTTTAACTAACACACTGCACAGGACGGCACTAATGAAGAGCCTGGAGAAAAACAGGCAGCTATTCCTTTACCTTTTCCTGTCTATGCAAAATCTGTGGCTAATGTAACAAGTTGCACAGTATACCTGATGTTGCTGCTCCTGCTCAGTCACGAAACTATACCATGTCAGCCATTTATAATGACTAGGCACCACCGATAATGGCAAAGGCATGACATTTCCATGATGACTTTGGCCTCAGCTTTGTAAATCCTACAAGATAAGGTTACAGATTGAGGACTTAGGAAGAGGTCTAAATGAGAAAAGCTGTGATTACATGCAAATATATTCATTAGAGAAGAGATTGAACAGAAATGCACCTTAAATATTTTTTTAAATTAATTTTTAAACATACAAATGTGCTGCACGTGTGCAATTCAATGTATTTGACCTTTTCAGGAGTGGTTAGCAATGTTTGCTACCAAAAAGTTTTCTTGTCTGTTGTTTTTTTCTGTTTCTGTTTAAATGTTTACTTCAAACTCTTCAGCTGTTTTAATTTTTATTAACAATCATTTATTTCTTCTTTGTTTATATTACTGGATATCCAATACAACTATCATTTGGAAGTATTTAAGGTATAAGCAAATTCTGCCAGATACTCTGGGATAGCTGACAACCTCTGCACAGAACATACCATGGGCTGTGCCTCCTATATATATCTGTATGCATTTCCATGCATTTTTCACCTGGTAGTATACATTTCTTTTTAATAGTACAGAATATATAGTCACAGAATAACTCCTTTCACATTTCTTACCCAAAGAAAATATTTTAGCTGTAGGAAGGAGGTGAATGCATTTTACCAAAGCAATTTCATGTGTCTTTCAAACACCTATGCCAATATTAATTTCTAGCCTGGGTTCAATAAATATGACAAGCTTAATCAAAATATCTACAAAATGTGGTAGATTGGAAAAATAGTTCTAATGAGATACTAGACAAGATTTGAGGTTCCAAATTTCTGATGGGTCAGGACATGCCCAGTACAAATACACCTCATCCCTTCAGTACTTTTAATTATTTATTTATGTATTAGGTTTAGAAACAGTAACAAACAAATGAAGAGAAGAATATGTGTTAGGTTTGGAATCAATAAGAGAAACCTCTGACGCTGAATGCTTCCTTAAAGACAAATAAGTAAAGGTCACATTGTTTCACTATCACTTCTACCCCACTATGAAATGGAGAATTTGGAGCAGCAATATGCATTCCTCTCTCTGATAAGTGCACAACTAAAAGTGAGATCCTCCCAAAGAAGCAAGAATGTCAGCACTGATCTCTGTCTGTTATTTGACTTACAGCTAATACCACACCCCCAAAAAGAATTTCAACTCACCTTTTCCTCTTCCTTCAATCCTTACGTACATATCATAAATTATCTGACCAAAGAGTATTTCTCATAAGGAGGAAAAATGTATCTTCAGGAAGATGCACTTTTTCTAAAGCACAGGACAAAATCTCCATTTGCCATTTCAGGACACTATCCACTAGTAAAATCAAACTTTGCGTGTTAAAACAGAAGCATATTTACCACAATCCTTGGAAATACCTAGTTATTGAAATGTGCTCAAAATCTCTGTGCACACTTCAGTGCTCTTTTCAGTGTTTTTGTAATTAAAAAAAAAATCCTCTTATTTTTACAGATTCACGTTCCACAAAGCACTTAAGGAAATGTTTTTCCAGTGATGCATTTATCCATAGAATTAAAAATATGCAAATATTTAAACCAGGTTCTTATTTCTTCTATTCCCCACTTGTTAGCAGATTGCAGGAAGATTGCAGCCTTCTGATGGCAATTTTACTGTTAACTACCTTTTATTAAAAGTGTGTTACAAAAATATAACACTTAAAACAATACCAATAACTACCCAGTGCACTAGTAAGTTCTACCGTGGCATGCCCACCCTAAGTAAATTCTTGAAACTCATTCTACTTTATCCTGAAGAATGATCAGCTCAAAACAGGATTTTATGGAGAATAATTTACTGATTGTAGCAGAATGTGGCCAAGGGAAATAAATCAGAGATTGTAAATGTATGGGAAATGTAAATTTATGGGAAAATAAGAAAAAGCATACAAACTGTTTAAAACACTTGGTCTTCAGCTTTGGAGTTGTGATGTCCAGTATGCCTCAGAATCAAGTGTACTTTTTCACGTAGCTAAGACAGACCATTTCAGTGATGTTTTTGTAGCAGTAACTACAATACTTTTCTAATAATACTTTTCCATTTGGACCGGACTGTAACTTACAGCTTTGGAAATCAGGCCAGCTATGGCCCAGTACATAATTCCACCATCCCAGAAGTAGAATAAGACCCAAACTGGATAGACAGAAGAAGCTGTCACAACTGCTCAAAGCCTCAACTGTACAGCAATGCTCCCAGGAATCTATTCTAAAGGTCTTTTGGAGGGTGAAGATTCCCCTTATTTGTCTTTTTACTTTTAAAGTCACAAGTTTTCAAGCTCTGAAAAAGGAAAACTGGATTTAAAGTGTAGGATAAATAATATTGCAGCTACATGACATGAAATGCTGAACCAGCACAGGCTTACTCTGCCACTTCACATTTATTCAAAAAGTTTTGTAGGAGATCTTTGTTCTAGCAAATGTCAGATCATTATCATCCAACCTCCACCACACAGATAAATCTGGCATCAAGTATCAAGCCAGAATAAGTACCATAACGTGGTCTCTCGATAATTGAGCTGAAGTGCCATAATATAGTTATATGTGATCCAGATCAAATTTATACTGCCAGGTTATTTGATAATACACACCTACAGTATGAGAGAACACAGAGCCACAGGCTTCAAACAACTTCAAGTATCAGGACCAATATATACTAGCTAGCTTTTACTTCATTCTTTGCAAATTCTTCTGGGTTATTTGCTATCGTAAACTGGAATTGTGCTTGGGATTCACACTTAATATTTTGTGGTGCTTTTGGGTGTATGTCATCATAGTGGCAATGTTAATAAATGATTTTTGAAACGTGTTCCATCATTTTATTTGTATGTCTACTTCTGAAATTGTATGAAACCACACCGGTACTTAAACTTAAATTAAAAGTAAACTGAAATTCTCCCAAAGATTTCCACCTTTATTTTTTCCTCCACATGGAATAATTTTCCCTTATGTTCTACCAGCCTTCATGCAGAGATCACACTAAGAAAGTACTCAATTCCATTTTGATGTTTTTGCTGAGACAAACATCTGGAGAGAATGCTTTTTAAATTCTCCAGTTCCCTATATGAAGAAGAAGAAGAGGAAGAGCCCTTGTTTTACAGAATCCTAGAAAATAACGACTTTTGCACAAAAGTTTCATAGAGATTTTCAGGAGTAATGAAAAAAGGCAAAATATTTGTCATTTGAAACTATCTAGATTGAAAAAATATTCTGTTTATGTTCCTCCTCAAAATGTATTTTCCACATGTTTGAAAAGTTAAAGTGCTCTCAGGATTTGTTTTTGATACAGATTAAACAGTTTTGTATCTTTCCAAAGACACCCATTAAATGAAGTTGACGGGATAACTTTGTAAACTATCCTATAAAAGGAAGACAAGAGCAACTGTATTTTCAGTATTATGACTCCAACTTACGTATGCAAAACAAGAACACACAAACCCCTTTGTTTCATTGTGTACCAGAAGAGTCAGACAATCAGATCACATACAGGAATATTTTTCTGCACATTCAGCTCATGCACAATCACCTATATCCGTAAGTTGGGGATCATCTTCTGAAAACATAGCCAAAAATTTGGCATTTTATACTTCTGCATTAATTAACATTCTGTTATTAAATACAGACACTTCCTGGTAAGAAAAAGACAAAATCAAGTGATATTACCCACTCTTTGGTTCACCTACTTAAAAGAAATATTCAGAAAAGTTCTATTCTGTTAGAAAAGATTTTTTATTCCTCTGTGGTAGCTATCAATCAGACACAACACTTTGCATATCTCAAAAACTTTAACTAAAATAAAATGGAATAGGAATATTGGATCTTCCTCTACTGATCAATAGTTCTTAATCAAAATGTGACAGTCTAACTCGTGGTCTGCAACCTGATATGAGACGGAAAGATAAGATTATTGAGAAACGAGCACTAAATGCTGTTATCTGTAATATTGATACGTCACATGTAATGCTTATGAAGCATGAGTAATGAGCTAAAAAGCTATGTAATAAAGTCTGCACACAGTAAGCCCTTCTTTTGGCATGTTTCTTACACTGGGTGGTAACAATCTGCTAATTTTGCTTCCAGAAAAACTCTTGAGGATAAAAGGATTGTGATAATTCAAAAAAATATTAATTCAATTCCATTCCTAAGGCAAAAGTGAAAGATAAAGGGAGATGGAAACATATCACTAATCACAGCTGTGCTTTGTAGTTCCTCAGGTTGTTCCAGGAGCTTTCCCCTCGGTATTGATGACTGTGCAGCTATATCCAGTGCTGTCCTGAGCTACTGTCAGAGTTAGGAGGCTATTAGGGGCTAGGATCAGCTTTCTTTACCGAGGTTCACCGGACAGCCAGAGAAGATGGGATGCCAAGTTCCGTGTTACTGCTTTGGAGGATATAAACCCAGGCCACCTTTTCAAAAGGCAGACAGGAAGAATTTTCATCTACTTTCAAGGTTTTTTCAACTTTTAAATAGAACTCAATTCCCAACTTAGAAAAGAAAATTAATATTTGGACCTATTTATTTCTGGTTATTGGAAATTTTCCTCTCCTTTCTCTTCTCTCACGTTTGTTTTCCTTTTGGTAGTAGTAAGAAATGATAGTCTTCACTTAAAGTGCAGGTCTGGGAATCAGGAATTTTGGGGGGGGGGGTCCCAAAGACTTCTTAAGCAACCACAAATAAACATTTTAACCTCTATGCCAGTTCTCACATCCGATACAAGAATTTTACTTTTATATTTATCTTCTTTATAGAGAGTTTCTTCTCTCCTCCTGCCTACAATTCTTAATTGCTGACAATGTTAATCCATTCATGTTTGTAAAGTATTTGAGGATTTCAGGACGAAAGGTGCAAGAGAAAAGCGAAGTATATTATTTTGTGGTAGAATGCTTTAATTAAAACATCATGCAAAGGTTTCAAATAAACCACACTTGATCTACGTTTAAGGTGCTTGTCTACCCTTACACAGCAAGAGACAGGCTCTTCTCAAAAGTAAGTCATATGAGGATCCTGACTTGAGCTGATTCTGTCAGGCCTGAGAGGAGCTTCCCTCTCCAATAATGGTAAAGGGATCCTAGGGAGTTGACCTGCTGCCTTTGTGAAAATCTTCCTTTATTATCTAGCCCCTAATATTAATTAACTGTATGCCTTATTATATCACTACCAACCCCTCGAAATGCCAAGAAAAGCAGACTAGTAAATGAACGAGCAAATGGTGGGTGAAGAAGTGTTCATTCCTTTTATTCACAGAGCTCTCCTAATGTTATAAGATACCAGGATTTTTCAAGCTCACCGGTAATCTTATCGGGGAAGATTTTCAAAGGAAGCCGAATTAAATCAAGATCATAAGCCATGTGGCTGTAGTTTAGAAGTCAGTTGTTTTTCCGCCATCCATTCTAGAGTTTTGGCTGTAGCCCTATTCTAGTTTTACTGCCTTCGTCAGATTGCCACTTTTCCCTGCTGCAGGCAACAACTGCTTCATTTACTCATCAGGGCCTCAGTTTCCAAATAAGATCTAGCCTCTAAGCAGAACAAACTATTATAGCAATCATCCTAGAATTTAGCAGATGTGGACCACTTGCTACCGGTTCTGGTTTATTGATGAAGCACATCTTTTTCATGCTTCCTAAGGGAAGGGATTCCTTCCATGGTTTACCCCCTAAACACTCTACCTTTCTTCTCCCTTGTTTATCATTTCTTCAAGAATCATGTCCATAGCTATGAAATAATGAAGGATTCAGGGTTACATACATACCTGTTCCACAAGTACGGAACAAGTTGTCTAAAGGCAAGAAAATTCATTAACACTGTATACCTTATTCATTATAATAATTTAATTTGGAAAGTCTTTTCATGGGTAAATAGATCTGACAAACAGATGAGAGATTACACATTTACTAACATATTCATACGGATGAGCCTCACACAACAAGAAAACAGGGCCAACCTGCTGAGGCCAGTTTGTAGATTACCGCAGACACACCAGATCTGGAAACAAATCCCACTGATTACGCCAGCATATGTTTTGCATATGGTAGAAATGTACATCTTTTACGCAGAGAGTTTTTAATTACAGAAAACAATCTCGTGGTTTTGTAGAGGGTTTTTTTTTAAATAATGGTGACTTATTCATGAAACATTTGTGTGATTAAACAGTAAAGATATAACTTCTTCCCCTTCGATTGTTGCAAATTATTACTTTTTAAATATAAGAACTGCTTCCATTTCTCTAAATGTCTCTCAGCTTGAGGATCGGTTATATCATGATTTGTGCTGTGTATTTTAACTCTACGGAGCTTTATACCCAGAATGTCAGATCTATAATTTTACAGATAGTGACCTGTCTTTCCAGAACCCTCTGTTCCCTTTCTCTGGATAAATTTAAGTACAGTTTATGCTGTTTCTCTCACTGTGGACATCGTAAAATACTGTTTGCCTCCCGCAAATAGAGAGAATTTTAACATAATCAAGCTTGGATGGCAAAAGAAACAATGAAGGATGAGAAGACAGTTGTGAGGAGGGGGAACAGCAGACTAGAAACATTAAGAATACTTGTCTCAGAATTGACAACTGGAGCTTTCTAGGATCAATGGCATTTGCATGTCATTCAGGGCAAAATTTTGGCATTCTTCATCCAACCATACTTACGATCCCACAGCTAAACTTGTTAATGAAATTCCCTCTCACAGTTAAAAATGAAAAAAAAAAAAACAAACCAAAAAATACTGAATATGAATGTGGAAGAAAAGCAATTTGATGTTTGTAATTATCGAGGTAAACTCCACGACCTGCTGAATGTATGCAAAATGGACCCTGGATGGTGTATATAAAAGTGGCATGTGCAGAGAATAAGAGCAAGTGTTGAGACTTCTTTCTGGTAGAGCAAGTCCTCATACAGGATACCTACCATGAGCAACAAAGGGGCTTCACTGAAAGGTAAGACTTTTGCCATTCACTTGCTTATAACTTCTACATTTCTTTAAATTTAGATTAAATTAGGGAGCAACTGAAATGTAACAGCTCTAGAAACTGAGGTCTTCCAGCCACCTAGTCTTCCAGTAATGGTGAAACCTGCCTTCACTTCAAATGTTTATCGTCCAAAGCTTGGAATTAGAAGGCAGCTTGATCCCTTTTTTACTTGGTCTTTTGTCTTCTAAGACTACCTTTAGAGTGGGCAGTGACATAGAAAATTGGCTTGAGGAATGCAACACCTGCACACAGAAGACTGGATCCAGACTCCTTTGCTACACCACTCAAAAGGCAATGACTAAAAGTCATTATCCACAAGTCTAGAATTGATGTAGTAACTTTGCAGTGAAAGTTTCCATAACCATCTTCAATTTTGTAAGCCAACAAGTCTCAGGTTTCCTTATTCGCAGAATTATTCCCCGGAGTACTTTCCTAATGGCAGCATGCAACATGTACCTTGCTCATGGGGGAGGAGGAAGGCTTACTTCAATATTGTGTAAATGCACTTTTCTTGAATTTAGTCCTAGAAAGAAACTTATCACATGATAACATCAGGGACAGCTCTGCTGATTTACAGAGTACACTTTAACTTAGCATTTAAAATAAGTCTAGTCAAACAACAGACAGCAGGCCGATCTCCAGAACTAAAACTCTCAGAGCACAGAACAGTGTTCTTTGAATAAGTATGTTCATGTACCAAATATTAGCTTTTAATCGTTTACATTGTTTTTCTGTGCACATTTTATTTCACTGAATAGGAAATTTGACCCTATTAATATTAAAAGTTTTAAATAGATGAGGTCTTGTGGTTTAGATAATGAGAAGTCCTCTATATCAGTTTGAAAAGCTCAGCAGCAAAGAGAAAAATTGTCTCTGATTTCTTAGCTGTAGGCAATATAGGGTTAAACTCTAGACAGCAAAGCAGCACAGCTGCTGGAAATCTTCTGAAGGAACTCCCAGGACAATCAAAACCTTAAGAGAGTGACCTAACCACCCTCCCACAAAATTAATTTAAACTCCAAATGTTTGCAAAGAAGAAAAGGACCTGTGGGAGGAGGAGGAGCAAAAAAAAAAATCAATCTATTTTCCAAACTTCTATATCTGTGCAAATATAATTATGTATCTATATTTACATTGTGAAGAAGTTTGATTTTTTTTCCTTCCATTTATCACTACGTAATAAAGTCAGGCACAATAGTAAGAGACTTCAGAATACAGTGTACACTGCAACACGGGTTACCTTGTCTCCTCAAACTCAGTGGCAGGCTCTGCTATACAGTCAGGATGATGGAGGAGAGAAAGGAAAACAGAACCTCAGTGCTTCCCTCCTCCATTGATTTTCAGCAGCCAGTACAGGGGATACTCTGAGCCACGTGACAGCACAGCCAAAATCAGCCAGCATCTGGCTCTGACAGCTACTTCTAAATACTTATAAGAGTCAATGTGATTCCATTTTGGTTTTTTTTAAACATGAACAGGTTTGTTGCTGGTGGTCCTTCTGGTGTCCAACACGCTCCTGACAAAGGAAGGAGTGACCTCCTTGCCAATCTGCCCCAATGGATCTGTCAGTTGCCAAGTTTCCCTCGGGGAACTTTTTGACCGAGCCGTTAAACTTTCACACTACATCCACTTCCTCTCTTCAGAAATGTTCAATGAATTTGTAAGTACTCTGCCTTTACGTGAGAGTGGGAATATATGAAAATGCAATTTAACACCTTTTAAGGACAAACTTGTGTTAACATATGAAATCCTTCAATAAGTAAACAAATATGACTGATGCATAGACAGTGATAGTCCCAATGGTGACCAAATCTGTGTATAGCACTGACCATTGCTAAGACCCCCAGCACTTCTAGGAAAAGAAAACGTTTTCCCATCATTCTTTATCTGGGGGACAAATTTGTGTTTGCTGGGTGCTGGTCTCACTCTAAGGACTCACCAGAAGTTTTTGACCTTTACAGCATAAAAGCAGTGATAAAAGCAATGGAAAAACAATTAGTTAATACAGTGTTTGAATTGAAGCTCTTCTTACTTATCTGTTCCAATAATGCCTGTCCTCGCTGATCTGCAGGATGAACGCTATGCTCAGGGCCGGGGTTTTATTACAAAAGCTGTTAATGGCTGCCACACTTCCTCCTTAACCACTCCTGAAGATAAGGAGCAAGCTCAGCAGATTCATGTAAGTCCCATTTCTAATGTCATTCAGCATGAGATGGAGCAGGGGGAGGCAGGAAGAGGGTGGGTTAAGGAATAGAGAGGCAGCAGACAGAGAGAGAGGGACATCAGCTCAATCGGAATAAAAAAGCCAGGAAGAGGAAAGCAGCAAAAAGCCAAGAAAAGTTGGCTTAACATTTGCTGATACTAAGTTACAGACTATACAGAATATATAAGTACTGGTAACTTTCATCTTCCCTTCCTTTTCCTGTATGTTATTTGGTCATTGAATCTTATTTCCAATTACAATATAACCTCAAGGAGCGATGCCAGTTGCCATGCTTGCACAGTAATGAAAACATTACAACCTTTGAACACTAGCTTAAAACACCTTACAGACAATTATATTAACAAACATAAAAATACATTAGCTATATAGAGAATACTGTACATAGGCAGAGGTAAATAGTTTTCCAGTAACTGAAAACATTGACATTACAATAAGCACAGGTGTACTAATGGGAGTGTGCCAGGGAGAAATCTTTATTAGTTTCATGGTGGTGATACTCTCGCAATCCCAGTATCACCACGTTCTCAGTATGCCATTCAGAAGTTCTACTGGAAGCGATAGAATTCACAGCCCTGGGTACATCACAAGTCTGGTTGTGTTGAGATCCAGTGCATCTAGCAAAGAAAAAATGGTTGAATACTATCATAATCATAAGCTTTATGAACTTTTATTGCTGGTAAAAAAGGACAATTTTTAAAACCAGAGAGCTATTGTTGGAAGAACCATTGTTCAAACAGGAGGACAAATGAGTTATGCAGAAGGAATAAAAGCTGTTTAGTAGTTTACTGTAATGTGCACCCCCTAGTCAGTACCAAACTTTTAAAAAAAACCTCATTGGATTTTAAAATGTTCATCAAAAATCAGATAAGGAGTTCTGTATTTTTCACAGAGATGTAACACAGTTGTGCTTGTTAGTTTTTAACATGGAGAGGGTTTAATGACATTTTCCATTACCATACTGTGACTGCTTGTGCTAATATCGTAAAACATGATGACAACAATGACAAACTTCAAAAATGCAATTGCAGAGAGGTATCTAAGACAGGGCTATAGGGCACCTTCAGGTAGGTCCTGAAATAAGTTCCCAATCACTATGTCTGAGGACATTACTCTAAATGCCTCCTAATGCTGCCAGCATTTAGCCTTCCTATTGTAACTGCCTTTTCTTAACATGGGTGAGCAGCATGAAGACCTGTTGAATTTAGTACTGGCAGTGCTGCGCTCCTGGAATGATCCCCTGATCCATTTGGCCTCTGAAGTACAAAGAATCAAAGAAGCCCCAGACACCATCCTCTGGAAGGCTGTAGAGATTGAAGAACAGAACAAGCGGCTTCTAGAAGGAATGGAGAAAATAGTTGGGCGGGTAAGTATTAGGTCCTTCACATCCTTCCAGCCTGTCGCTCTAAGGAAGACACATACAGTGATAGGGCCTCCCTACCCGGAACAGGAAAGGAAACAGTAGATGTGAAGGAAGAAAAGGGAGCCAAGACAGTTGAAACTGAGAACTTCTCAGCTTTCTTCTTTCAGCTTTCTATTCTTCTACTATCACGCAATTTCTAAAGAGACAATGCGATGTGGCTGGCATGGCATAATCCAGTGTACTCCCAGTCCTGCTTCAAGGGAAGGTGTAATCATCAGGACTGGTAATCGTCATTCTATCTTTGAGTATTCTGAATTTGCAATCCTGATTCTTTAAGAATGTGTCTGTGTTTTTTCACATGAACATATTTATATGTATGTTTCTGCATATTTATACACATCTGTATACATATAGGTATTGTGTATAGTTTTCAGAAACATACTGTGTTTAAAACTGTTCTGGAAGTCTGGGCTATTGCAAAGATGTGGCATACAACAAAGTAATCATGGTATCTTTCATTTCTCTTTTCACATCATACTGGTTCCTCTGAACTCTCACTCTGACTTGGTTCCCCCTCCACTTGTAAGGTTAGACAACAAGGCTGTTGCCTGAGAAAACCCATACTCGAATACTGCTTTTTATCAGTAATTGATTGAAAGCTTTCCCGAATAAAAACAGCTCTAGCTTGTTTATTTTTAAAGGGGTCTCTGTTAGTCTCTGAATATATCATTCTGTCAGTGAGCTAGATGTTAACAAGGGGTTCTGACTTTACTGGCTTTTGCTTAGGCTCTGAACAACTGAACAGCACCAAGAGTGCCACCACCACTGTATCCACCACTTTTCACTGTATCACTCGTGGTCTCTCTCTCTTTCAGCTGGGTGTCTCTTTACCCAGAAACCTTAGCCCATCCAGGCCACAAATGAATTTATCAGTGGAATCAAATACATCTCTGTCCCATATCCACATGTAGAAAACGTGCAGGCGAGGATCCAAGATAACAGTTGAAGTCAGGTGCTGCTACAGTTACCTCGTCACCACCTTCTCATTCACATTATTTACAGAAGGAGGCTGAAGACAAGACTGGTGTCAAACCACATTCTTGAGTGATAGTAGGTCTATCTAACCGCTTAAACTGAGTGATGGAGGCTCCACAGATACTCTCGTATGTGCTTTACGAAGTACAACAGGTGAGAAATAAGGAAGATACGCAAGCCCCAATAGGCACAGACTTCCTCCCTGCTATGAAAGGTAGATTTCTGCAACATGAGAAAATTAATGNTCTCATATGTGCTTTACGAAGTACAACAGGTGAGAAATAAGGAAGATACGCAAGCCCCAATAGGCACAGACTTCCTCCCTGCTATGAAAGGTAGATTTCTGTGACATGAGAAAATTAATGATTGTCTCTTTCAAACAAGAAGACCTAAACCAATCTTCACCTCAGATACTAACTCACTACATGAGTTCCTACACATAGCTTTCTAACATTAGAGACCACTGTATCACTCAGGATTTTTATTTTTCTTTTAATGGAATCTAAGGTACTGTTGAGAGATTTGTCTGGTAACATGTTCTTGAAGCTGCCTGTATCAGAGAGATCACCTCAGAGGTGGGCTGAGACAAAGCTGGGGATAGACACAAAGAGGTTCTAGGAACAAGTGCTAACAAAGGTTTCAAGGTGGAAGCAACCAAAAAGACACGTCACTGATGAGTCCGTGCATGAAGGAAGGTTTGATTTCTCTGCAAAGTCAGATTCCACTGGACATTGGTTAACACGCTAGTTGTCTTGAAACACTTCTGACACACTTAAGCTTTTTACATATTTTAGGAAAAGTGACTGAAAAACCTGACAAATTCATTCAAAAACTGCATGAAGATATACAACATTATACAGCATAGTGGGAATATAACAATAACACAATAACAGGAAACACTTTACAAGCCATACACTAGCAAATAGCATTCCTCAAGGCCAGTATTTTAAATGCTCTGCTCTTCATCCAGTCAGATTCACTACCATTTACCACAGTGTCATTTTGTGTCTTTAGGTCCATTCTGGTGAGATTGGAAATGAAGTCTACTCCCAGTGGGAAGGCCTTCCATCTCTGCAACTTGCCGATGAGGACTCTAGACTCTTTGCCTTTTACAACCTGCTGCATTGTCTCCGCCGAGATTCCCACAAAATTGACAACTATCTCAAGCTTCTGAAGTGCCGCCTAATCCATGATAGCAATTGTTAAGTGCTCATGGGTCTAATCGCTTACTTAAATCATTCATCATGGCGTTCTCGTTGCCTTGCCACTTTTCATTGCAAACTTTATGAAAATTGACACTGTCCAGTATCAGGAGCATCAGTAACTTTCAGGCATGTTTGTGTGAATTCTGGCTGCAAATTTTAGCACCATTTATCTTGGTGTTTTAAAATGTTATAAATTACTTGCATGACAAGAATGCACTTTTCTGTCTACTCTCCTCAACTAGTAGCATTTCAGTGATAACCAGATCACGCAGATAAAAATAAAAATGTTATTAAATCCAAAAATGCGTAACACTAAGTAGTATGAATGAATAATAGCTGTTATGGTTTATAGCTTTAGCAGTAGCTTCTCTTTTTGGATCTCAGTCTCCAGTTACTGATGATAGGACATCTTACTTCCATTGCTCTTTACCTCTCCTCCAAAAAAAGAGGAAAAAAAAAAAAAAAAGGAGGGACATCAAAAAGCAGATTAATCACCTTTTACACTGAACTACCCTAAACTAAAAGTATGGTCTGAAAACCAATCTGCTTGGATTGATGTTTTTACTCTGTACAAAACTGTCTGACTAGTGGAGAGCAAGGCGAGAAATCCATCCTCGCTAACATAGCCATGCAGTCCATGAAGAGAGAAGACATGTCTGGAATTTTAAGGACAGAGATGCAGGTATATCTATGTCTCTACTGACTATTTGGAGAAGAGGCATTTCCAAAGCAAGGTTCAGTATGTTTGAGTTGACTGTCTGAGAGCAAAGGAACCAGTAGGTTTCAGTAGGTCCCGATCAGAAGTGCTGGGCATCCATATCATATCCACCTACCCCTCACATTCTTCACAAGTTGTTCAGAAAACTTTCAAGTTATTAAAAGGCATTAGCTGAGATAAGGTGCCACTGTCCTAAACCAAAAGAGTTTCCATTCACTTTGGGTTTAGTCACACTCAAAGTACACTCAAAGTTTTTAGGGCACTCATTTCAAAACACCGTGGTTAAACATTGGAAAATTGTAGAGATCAAAACAATTTACTGCTTTTGAAAAAAGAGGTTTACAGTCACACAGCAATTAAGAAGCCAAATAGCAGCTGAAGCCATTGACTATATCTATATACTGTCTTTGTAAGCCATAAACAACCTCAGCCTTGGCTTCACCGCACAGCTTCAGCAAAGAGGAGCTTAAATTCAAATTGGCTCCTCATGACTTTGGCTTCCCACTAGACAAGCCTGCTGCATTGCTCCAATGTTGAGCCAGCTTGGAAGAAGAGTGAAACACCAAAGAAGATGTGTTTGAGGGCTTAAGCCTCTCGTTGCCATAACAGAATAAGCACAGCCATAATAGGTATTCAAATAAAAGATTAAATAATACCAACTGCTAGAAAGATCTCATTTTAGCCATCTCTATAAGGATGCAATGACACTTGCATTTCTAATTATGTGTGTAGATATATATAATGGCCTTTCAATCTCTTCATGTTTTCATTTATTGATTGCCTCAGGCTTTATCTGGATCAGTATATACTAAGCTCATTTTTAATACATATAAAATCACCTGTACAGAACACAAATTCCTTGTTGGACAGTCATAACTGCCATCTTTCATAAGCTCTGAAATGCACAATACTTGAGGCATATGCAACAGCGGTTTAACAACACACAGCTGTACAGCCAGGCAAGATGCAAGTGCCCAGACTAGAATTTAATCTGATCGTAATATTCTATTTTCTGTTATAATGCCAATGGGGAAAAAAGCATTTTAAAGGGAAAAAAAGAAAAAATATCCTTTGTAATTATCACAAGTGCCTAGAATTACAGTGTGAGTTCTTATTCAAAAGAAAACATGAATAATGGGACTACTCTGTATTGAGCTGGAAAAACGATTATGTCTCACTGAGTAAACTCCTACCTCAGAATCTCTTTAGAATTCAAAAGCAACTTGATTAATAGGGCAGACATTCATAATTTTACACTTACATGACTAGATCTAAAACAATGACTTTCATTAACTGCTTAAAAATTACAGTGCTAAAGCAACTGTTTAAAACTCGCATGCACTGGCTTTATTATAGCCTCTTTTAGTACAATTATGAGTTTTTAATTTCATAAAGAAAGATAGAACAGAATGACAAAAAAAGGATTCTAAACAACAGAAAATCTATCTGGTTTGCAGCTGTTTAGCTAAAGGGGTATTTAAAAGTGATCTGGTTGATATTCTGAGTCATCACAGCTGCCACATGCCAAACCCCATGAGCACATTCAAAGATGCACCTTCATTGTCAAGTGCCCTGGCACGGACAATGCCTTCAGACTCTGAATGTTCAAGCCACAATATAGGCCAATTGGCAATTCTCTTTTTTCGGTTGCTAATAGGAACAATACATTCTTATCTCACTAATATGTTGTTAATCAGCGCATGTTTGTAAGACCTGAGCCACTATTGTCTTTCGTCCAATAAAAATAGCTACATAGCCAATCTCTTATTTTATACAAAACTGAATTTAGAACAAGCATGTTCTTTCTAAATGAAAGAAGCTGATACCAATAAGAGGTTTTCTCCAAGTGTATTAACTTCTGGCTACTTTAGGTTTCCAGTATTCAAAATGGCTGCTGTTCTAATTATTTTCTCAATACTCAAATTGGCCATATTTAAATCTCTGCTGGTTTCTTTACTTCTGTTCGTTTAAGATTGCGTAGAGATGGGAATGGAAAGGAAAGGTCCACATGGCTGAAATACAGGCTCAGTTCTGTTTCCTTTGAAAATTATTTTCAGGCTTCCATAGATGGCACTAAATGTAAGATAAGACCTAGTCACACCAAATCTAAATGGCATGTAGTTCAAACCAATTCATCACTGAGAGCATTTATCACTGAACACAACAGAGCAACAGAGATATGCAAATAAAAGTCTAGCTTGCTATTCATGACTTGTGACTGGGCTCTAGGAGCGTATCCAACCATTGGAGCAAACAAATAAATTTGAGGATGATTTTAAAGCCAATAACTGAAGATTTTACAGAGAGTACATGTCATTTGGAATCAGCGGCTTAACTGGTAATGTGATAATCTCTCTAACATCCTTTTTTTTTCTTTTATTTTTTCTTTTTTTTTTGAGATCCTACAAAAAGCCTCCAATGGTTTAACTTCTAGTAGGGAAATAAAAAAAAAAAAAAAAAGAAGAGACTATAACTCGGCAACTCATCTGTACAATCCAGTGTACCTTCACAATATTATTTCAAAGGCAATACACAATTCTAACAACAAGGGATACAGTGCAGAAACCACACATATCTTCTGAACAGCAGAAATTCTCTGAGGGCTACATTTTAAACTGAGTCTGCTTATTATAAATGAAATGCATACAAACAAAAAAACTATGTCAGAGACGTAAACTCAGCAATCATACTTATGTATATATCCATACACTATAGAAATCAAATACTACAATCATGCATGGGAATAACATCACAAGCATACACATTCCCACTGAAATTACTGGGTTTACTGACCTGTAAAGCTATTCACATATATGACTATTTCTATCTATCTCAAATTCTTAATGACTTGTGCCTAAAATTACTTTGGTAAATCTTGAAGATGGAAGCTGAGCCTCAATCTTCAATTCCATTGAAATTTAAGACTGACTATACATAGGTTTATATCAAATGTTAAAAAGAGGTTTAAAACTAGTTTTAAAACATAGTGACACGTTTTTGAAGTTCCTTATACTTGTATCTATGTTTAGGAATTAATCTAATTTCAAAGAAACATCAGTCTTGGAAAACAGTAGGAATGTCGGTAGGAATGGTTTTCCAACTTTTTTCCCCAAAACAACTCAACGACTATCATATAACATTTCAACAATATTTACTATCATTGGGATTTTAAGGTTACATTTAGATATATTCCCCCATAACTGAAAATTAAAAACATGTACATTTTCTCATAGTGATTTTTTCATTTCCTTTCATGTATTGAGCTATGAGGAGGAAATGAAAACAGATTACTAATGGTGCCTAATGTCCTCTGAACTGTATCTTTTCCCACACAGGTGAAAGCAGTACAAATTGTTCTCATCTTTGGTGAAAAAGGGGTTCAGAGACTTCTCTCATTTTGCTTGATTTTTTGTGCTTTTTTTTTTTTAAGGTCTCATGGACAGATTCTGTGGAATACAAAGGAAATACAATGCCGTTTTAAAGAAAAATACAAAGCCCACCTTTCAATCTATAATTTTACAGTGCACTGAGGGAAAAAACACTGTCGCTTACTTTGTCACTAATTCTCTTTCATACCAACAGGTTTCTATGCTTTTAATCATCCTAGAAGCACTAGAATCTCATGCTAACATTCTGGGTCTTTTGGAAGAGTAAGTTGTCATGGCATACTGCCTTCTAATTCATGCATCCAAAAGAGAATTGCAGGATACAATCACTTTTTGTTCCTTTCCTCATGAAGGAGTTCTGAAGTTGTTTCCTTGAGTGGTAACATCTTACATCAGTATTGGCCAGTCCACATCATCTCACTTTTTTGCCTTGGTACACAATGCGAGTGTATCAAAATTTGTTAAAGAACACTTCTACAACAAACACTTATTTACATTTTATCCAGTCTGCTACCAGAAAGTGCTTTACCAAGCATAAAAACTAATAGTATTTACTGACAATATTTAATAGTAATAGTCCCTCAAAAATTCTCTTTTCCTGTCAAACATCACTACATTAATTATGGGAACACTTTTCCCTTTTTAATAAATGATAGGGTTCATTACACTGAAGAGTTCAGATCACTGATTAATTCACATGAGTGACAGCGTGAGTCATCAAAAACGCTATGAGCACTCTAGAATATCAAAGAAGCTATAAAACTCATATCGTTTGTACCACATACCACATGTTGCAAAGAAGTTCGAAGAACACAAAATACGTAACACGCATGTGCACTCAATGAATAGGCATTAGCTTGTGCACTAAATGACTAATTCTACAAATATTCCCATTTACTGATGGAGTTTTTTCACTGTCAATCAAGCTGACTACCTCCCTCCAGCTTTCAGTGTCAAGTAAGTCAGACATTAATAAAAATATCATATTTTTTACGGTATTGTCAGAACTACTAGACCCACACTCATCAACAGAGTCACTTTTACTGTACACTAACACAGAAGAAGAAAAGGGTCCCTTCCCAGCAAGGTCCTGCTCTGTTTACTTATAATTCAAACAAGCAGGACTCAGAAGTATGCCAAGTGTGGCATATAACATAGCTTGTCTCTCTGTCATTCTTTTCACTCTATTGCTAAGGTAGAAATAATCCCTGAAATATATATAGATATTATTGTGCTTACCTTTACTGACTTCATGTTTGAAAGCAGCATGCATGGTTTGCAGGATTAGGCCAATAATCATACATGACAATAGGCCCTTTCTTTCGCCAGATGATTGAAATAACAATAATCTTCCCCAGGAGCCATTCTTGGGAGATTTCCAGCCTGATTTCATGGACAAAAATAGCTCATATAGCTCAAAAAAGTTTCCAAGCCTTTTGATGATTATCCAAGCCTAACTAAAGCCTCAGAAACTTTTGGATGTTCCAGCATCCTAGACCTACAGCACATGTACTATAACTTAATATGACAAAAGCTACTTGAATTAATTTGGTTTGCATGGTATCTCCATGAGACCCGTGCAATAGAGACCGCGGGTCCTCATGTCAAAGTTAATGCAATAAGCAGCTCAGCAATTCTTTAAAGTGGCTTTTGTGTTATTTGCACGGAATCTGTTCTTCTGTGTCTCTATTGCATCAAAGTAAGAAAATAAAAAAAATTCTGTTCTTTATCATCTTGTACTAGAAAATACTTCATCGTATTAGAAAATCCTCTCATGCTCTCTCAAGGGCCATGTGAAGGAAGAAAGTGCAATGCACAGCCTGAGTTTATTGAGAGATTAGCTTTTGATGGATTGCACCATGAAAAATGTAAAGCAAATGCATCAGAAATGGTTTGCAAGAAGTTTAGGATATCCATTTATTTTAATTTTCACTTTAGATTCCATCTAAGTGAAAGTAAGGTTCAGGTGAACATAAGACATAAAGAGACTCATACAAAAACAAATCTTGAAGCTTACAATACAGCGGTAGATAGTAGCATTGTTCTGCAAAAGATGTTTTCCGTCCCCTAGACAGCTCTTTTTTTGCATTTCATAACTCCGGAAAAAAAAAAAAGGTTCAATACTGCTCTGAGAGGGAAAAGGTACCTGTGTACTTATTTATATTGTGCACATCATCTTAGTATTATGACATACCTGGTATGGCCTCTTTATCAAAGGGATTATGAATTCTATTTTGGCCTAAATTAAGGTTAATACTATATATCTATTGTCATAGCATAAATCTGACTGGGGACAAAGTAGGTCTCTCTGGATGGCATGCCTTCCCTCTAGCAAATTAAAAGAAGAAAAGCAGTTTTTCATGTTTCACGGATGAAAGTTGGGTTTGATTGTGTTTTAATCTTAAAACCAATCAGCAAGACTTCTTTTATATATATTTAATTGTAGCCAGGGCAAACTGTATTTAAACTTAGCCTTCAACGTAATAGATTCATATAGTTGAAAGAGGTGGCACTCCTAAGTTTGTTTTGAAAGCAGAAACTTATTTTATGTTAATCCATAACCATAATCACCAAGCTGAGATTTTTTTGTTTTTTTTTGTAAAATACAAAATATATCACGTATCAATTGTACATATTGAAGGCATAAGGAAAATATAATACATACGCACGTATTTCCTAGAGCTAGTTACAAGCAGATAGATATTCCCAAAAAGATCATAAAGCTAGGAACATCTTAAAAAATGCTTTTTTACATTTCCAATCTCCTTTCAGTTAAAAAAACCCCACACAATGCAATTTTTTACATGCAATGACCACGTAGTAGGAAGGTTGATTTAGCAAATAAAAGTCTCCCCTATTTGGTTTCAACTTTTCCCTCCCCACAAATACAGAGACATTCTAAATCAAACCAGTCAAATGATGCTTCAGGATTTCTTCCCATGTATTGACTTAAACCAATTCTGGATTCACAATTTGCAGAAAGAAAATTAAAGTTTTCCCTGAAATTGTCATTTTAGTAGATAAGAAGCGTGTAATTTCACCATACTGTCTCTCAGGAGAAAACATTCCTTGAGAAGGGATCTCCATCAACCCACCATTTTAACAACAGTTAAATATTTCTCAGTGGAAAAAGGGACCAAAAAAATACTAAGTATGACAATGTGCTATGCAAAACTTTTGAGAAATGCAATGTTGTATGACATATATCAATACACAGTTCAAGATGAAAACATAAATAGTAACTGAACAAGTAGCTTGATGAATGTAAGAGGGTTCTTTGTGATAATTTTTAAAAAAACAATCTTTTTTTTGGGAGTCCAGAGATAGCTGCAAGTCAGTTAAGTAATGCAGAATTTCATCTAACAAAGATATCTGATCCAGTACCACGGGTAAAAAAGAGACTGTCCCAAAACTTATCCCTGTGGCCAGCGTCTACAAAGCAGAAATACACAAGGATTACATCAAAGGAAACTGGAGTAATTTTTTTTTCTTTCTACATAAGCTCATTCCCTTTAGAAATTAGCAAATACTCCCTGTTCACAGTTAGTTATCAGTGGTTGTAAGCCATCAAGATTTCCCCAGTGAGTCCCCTCAGATGGGTTATTTCTTTCAAGGAAAAGCCCATTTCAATCACATATTAAACATACCTTTTCCACCTAACTGGACATTTTAAAAGAGCTTCCCTCTTTATCATCATCAAACCTATGGACTTTGAAATCCTGATGGAATAGAACCCAAAGTCTGAATTACTTCTTTAAGCAGCCGCTACAAGGTAGGGTGCTGAAAAATGGAAACAATGAAGGATTAAGCCTGTTTTACTACACCTCTACGGCCAACAGAAAGGGCAGCTCTGAAGCTCTGTGCCAGCACCGGCCATTGTTCACCGAAGAGCACAACGCTCAGCACGGCCCATCGGGGCGCGTGGTGCCTAATCTGTGCGGTGCGCGTCGTCCCTCCAACGTGTCACAGCCATCCTCCACTCCCTTACTTTCAGGACCACGGCTGTGTAGGCCTGGGCAAGCTAGTGACAGGGAGAGGAACGAAGGCGAAATGCCCAGTTTGAAGCGGGGTTAGCGATTAACCCCGGCAGCAATGGGGAGAGGCCCCACTGCCTGCTGGAGGTTGCTAAGCAACATGGGCCTACTGCTGCCCCTGGGGCCTTCGGCGCAGGCTGAGGGGTTTCGGGAGCTGGGCGGGGGGAAGGATTTTTCATCAGGCTGCAGAAGCCAGGCACGCATATATATTACTGTAAATTGAACAGGGCAGCGGGACACACACACACACACACACACTCTCACAGTGTCACTCCGTTTTCTGATTCAGAACATCCAGCGGGTAGCAGGGTTTTTTGTGGGTTTTGGTGTGGTATTTTTAATGTAACTGACAAAATCTGGCAACAATGCACCGTGTAAAAAGTGACATTTTGACTCTAAGGGAGGAATTATTTGCAATTTGTTTTGAACAGAAGCTTAGTTCATGTCAGATGTGAACCTCCAGACAATCATTAGTTTAAACTGCCTGCTATGTGTTTAAAAATTTCAGTCAATTTAGAACTGATCTGAATTGCAAATGCAATGGTAATAAGCCATTAGGGAACAACATATCTCTCTTTCACACTTGCAACCCTCTGCTTTAAGGGGCCTCGACTGCACTGAAAAATGAAAATACCGTTTTGGTCATGCACATTGCCGACAAACATGGACATGTAGGAGGTCCAGACTTGGAAAGTGGCACTTGGAGGAGAAGACCAGGAGCTGCCACAGGAGCGAAGAAATGGGTGTAGGCCCTGCTTTGTACAAAAAGCCGCAGTCAGTTTTCCATAGAATGACGACTCTGACTTGCTGGTGGCACAGAAAAACACAGGCCTGGCATCTGACTAGCACTTCGTTATTTCAATTTCTGAGGGTCTGAGGCATTTCTCATCCTCTGTGAAACCATTTTTGTAAACGAATACAGGGTTTGCATCACCTAAGGTTTTCCGCACAAAGTTACCTGTATTTCCTCAAAATTAGCTGTCCAGCAACCTTCTGTGTTCAAATGGGTGAAAAGATACAATTTTTTTCACTCAGCTCAAGACAGGTCTCTGCAATACACAGATCCATTGACTAAGAAGACATTTCCACAACTGAAACAGAGTAAATATCTTTTAGGTGACAGCATTAAGCATTGTAGGTCCTATTCCAACGATCTTTTCCTACCGAAGAACATTATAAATCACCTACTGATGTTTTATAGCTGTTTCATAGGTAGAAAGACTTTCTTCTACATCCCTATAGACACTCTATAGCCAGTCTTAGGTAGCTGTCACTGTTTTTTTTTACTCTGCCTCACAAAATTATATACCTTATAAAATTACCTATTTCATGGTTTCTTGAGTCTGCAGCTGAGGCTGACTCTGTGTCTCACCATACCAGCTGATAAGCAACCTACTCTCTACATTCAAGTAGATTCCCATGCAGCTATGACGAAGGGAGACATCTGTAAAAGTTTAATGCTGGTACCTTAGTATGAACCAGTGCAGCAGATGTTCCCACACCACTGGATACTCTTGCAATCCTAAAGCTGAACAGTTTCCTAATGGGATTCTGGGACTCCTTTGCCGCTGAAGTTATATGTCTAAATCCAGCTCCTTCAGATTTTGTTTCTAGAGAATCTCATTTTGGGGCATGGGACTAGACCAGAGACACCTACAGCAGACCACAGAGACTGAAGAGTCTCACCTCATGGGAGGTCCACCTGACCCACATGCTGCTGTGTTAGAATATGCTGGACTGGATTTCTGCAGAACATGCCTTCGTTCTTAGGAGAGCATTAAAGAGGATGTTCTATTAATTCTCTCATGGCTCATCCACTCAATCCCCTCTGCTTTTCAGAGATAACACCTTAAAGTTGCTGACTGCAGGTGAATTTGGATATTACACCACATCTCAGCTTTCCTAGAAGGTTCATGTCAGCTTCTGTCCAGCTGGCAATATGCTAGAAAGGGGATTGCTTGCACAGTACCTTTATTGAACTGTCATGCAGTGGAAAGAAAATGGGCAAGGTCAAATAGGTCAAAGTTAGACTGCTGAGCCAGAGATTTTGCAGAAGGCTAAGCAAGAAAAATGCAACTTAGGTAAAACTATGGGAGCAGATGAGTAGTACAAGAGCTTGATTAACCAGGTTCTCACTCAGGACTGAAAAACAGCCTCTCAGTCTGAGCTGCTCTGCATCCAACTGTACCTGCTAGCACACTTCTAAAATGACCTTAACATGGGCTAATTCTGTTGACACAGTCTTCTAAATCATGGTGGGCATATACATATAAATATACACATGTATAACTTATTCCACTTTGACACTTGAAAGAAATTCTATCGCATGAAAATTAAAAACAAAGGGACAAAATATTTTCAATATTCAAAATTTCATGTAAAAAGGCTATAACAACATGAATAAGCTTCAGACAGGGAAAACCTGAGATTTTGTTTTGGATTACTTCTTCAAGGACAGGTACACCTAAAACTACTGGAGCATGCAAACTTTGTAGACAATTCTGCACAAGCAAAAGTAAAGAATTGCGAACTCTTTTTCCTGGGAACACAGCAGACTATTCATCTCCCTCAAAGACTCCTGAAGTAAATTAATCCTTTCCAATTATCCTTGCTATGTATATTTGTGGTAATAATTCCCTACTTTCATATGTACACGTGTGAAGCTTCCACTCATTTCAGTGAGATAAAAGACTTTTCCAACTGGATCTTTGAAAAGGTCTGACATTCAGTATTTACTATTATAGAAAAGATTAAGAACAGTCCTACTGAACTCTAATTTAAAGACTTACTCCTTTCAGAACTTGTATGATGGCACAGGACAATTAACATATTCCCAGAAGTATATCTTTCAAGCAAAAAATTTCCTGTCATAAATACAGAATTAAAGATGGTATTATATGCTAATTCAGATGAAAATGGAGTAGTTACATACTTCTAAGTCTAAACTCTAGCTACTTACTATTTCCCTGACAATTGCAAAGTAATAAAAAAAAAATCAAGCTTTCCTATCATCTCATTGGGTTTAAGCAAGACTGTGTACAGAATCAGATCCTCAGAATGTAGAAAAATATTCTAAGGGGGACAAAAATAGAAATCCTTTGCTCTCTGCTCTTTTTCTAGTGGCTTTAGGCAGTTATGTATTTTTGTGTCCTTAGGTGAGGTATTCAGTATTCATTCCATCAGTTACTCCGGCAAAGTGTGTACATGCTCTAAACATATTTTAGTTTCCACACACAAATTGTTTAATCCTCATAAATGGGTTCTTGCATGTACAAGTTACCCCCTGCACATATACCTGCATAATCTGGCAGTTTAAAGATATATATATTATATAGAGGAACTGTTGAGATTTACATATCTGCTCCACTCACATTTGAAAACTGAATTCCATGTAGAGGGTTCTTATCCTTATTTGACATGTGGCACAGGCCAAAGATCTGCAGTTGTATTTGCTGAAAAGAAACCAATACAAACAATGAAAGGGAAAGATACGAGCAACTTGGGAGATGTCATTTCTTGGACTTTTAAGCATGTGTGCGTGTGATAGTCGTATACTTTTTGTGTCAGATATTTGGCTATCTAAATATTACTTTTCACATGACATAGTCCTGAGAGCATGTAGTATAAATTATCATATATCAGTTATGAAAATATTCATGTGAATGGAATCTGAAAGACAAACAATCATCTCTCAGCTGCGACTGAACATAATCGGAACACAGAGTAATATTTTGGTTTGGTTAAAGAAGAATGCTACAGGAATCAAAGGCTCGGACCTACATTCCTTGCTTGTGTGGATACTCCTGTTGACTTCAGTGGAATGGCTAATGTAAGATGGTATGAACAATCAATAGTGTATTTTCATCCCCAAAGAATACCAGCATAGGTACATTACATTCATATGTATAAAAAATACAAAAGAGAATATTATTGGCAGTAACACTGACCTGACTTACCTGAAATCAGAAATGAGGGAAGTTTTCTTCTTGTATTCCCAATTGCCTTGTACCAGCTAACTGGGTCACAGGTTCCAATATAAAGTAGTATAAAGTAGAGAACAGACCACCATACCATCTACTACGTTAAAACTGGCATAATACAGAGTAGATGATTCATGAAAGGAAAGCCATATATACTTTGTCAGTGCAGAATTAAGTAAAGTAAGGAGCAGACTTCTTCCCTCAGAATAATTAATATTTTATCTCTCAGTGCACTCTACAGATAACCCAAAGATTGTCTGGCTTCACTGAAGGTTCACAGCAAAGCCACAAAGAAATCTGATGTATATGCTTCACTAGGACTGGATGCACTGCCTGTATGAGGTTCTGCACTGAGATTGTCCTCCATCTTGATACTCAGAGGAGACACCAACATAGGATTACCCTCACTCACCTTGTGCGACTCCTTTGGGCTAGTAGTAATGATGTCGACTTGCCACAGAAGAGCAGTCTATGAAATTGCCGGGAAGTACAGAACTACAGTGCAAAGATATCCATTCTCTCAAGTAAAAGCAAACAAAGACAGGTTTAGGTGATACTCAAATCAAGCCTTGAAAAACACAATCCTTGAGGGTAGGTCACTGCAGGCGCCCTTTATATTGAAATAAATTTTAATCAACATACTCAAGGTTCAAATTGCGAAAATTCAGTTCTTGACTCTAAATCTGTCTGTATCATTGCTATTGATATTGAAGAGGTTTCCTAACCAGTAGTTCAAACGGTAAACACTTCTAGAAATGTCTTTGTGTGAAACTACTGATAGGCACTCATTTCATTAGATGAGTTTCATGGCCTTTTCCAAATAGAGGACTTATAAAGAAAAGCATTACTCACTGAGATTCATTCAAATTCTTCCCAAGAGCAGCAAGTTCTTACCACAGTACACCCAGAGGGAAGACAGAGAAGTTTTGGAGCCAAAGTCCCACCTCTCACAGTGTTGCTGATTTTGGAGTACCCAACTGAAGGCCATCCAACCTGCTTTGTGGTGTCCTGTTGCTGAATCCATGCCATACCTGCTGTGGTAGGTAGAACCTGCTGTCCGTAAAGTTGGAGCTGAACGTGGTATTGCGTAAAAGAGGTGATGTATAAACATAGATTTGCACAAAGCCCCATAAGGTTTCCAAAAAAGAAAGATGGAAAAAATCAAGGCAGCTGCTTCCCACAACCACCACCTGGATGCAGGAAGGGGGGAATCTCCATGAAGAATGCCTCTTCCATGCATATCTACAGAATTCAATCCAGCTCGTCATTTGACATCTTCCGAACATGGTTTTTATTCAGTCAAAAATGGTACATGACAGAATGCATGCGGTTGTGAGATAACATGTGCCTTAGGGCTAGTAACAGAGGCAGGTGAAGGTAACAACCCCGAATGTGAAGCTGAAGACAATGATGCAAAATGCGGTTCATCTCATGCAGACACAAGTCTTAAAAGAAAAATATGAAAAAATATAATTCCCTGATGAATCTCTATAAAATGTTCTATCATCATTGATACCAAATAGAACATAAAGTCAGAAGCGGACAAAAATACTCACAAAAGAACTGCTTTTAAAGCTGAGCAGGTCATGCTGTGGTAATGCACAGAAAGGAATGACTGTGTTCCTGGATCACAGTGTTATCAAATGACTGCTCAGAGACAGAGTGCAGTGTGAAGCCATAATGCCTTGCTGTATGTCATTGTGGTCACTGCTGTCCTCTCTGCTTCATTCAGTTCTCTGTACTGGTGTGTGGGTGGGACTCGCTTTCAGCTGACATTTATTTTCATTCTATGTCATTAATGTGCAACGTCAAACTGCCTTATTCTTGTTAATGTGTCGAAGCCTAGAAACTGTTGTATACCCATAGTTTTTCCCTCAATGCAATGACATGATTTAAGAAAGATGGGATTGGACACACAAATAAGGGTTTATGTGAGTAAGACCAGGTCTCGTGCCTTAAAATATGTTTAAGAAGGTATGTATCTGTTTCACAGTGAAGCACCAAATCATACTGGGAGTAATGGTTCCTGTACTGGGTTTTAACACTCTGTCAAGCCACAGATAGATCAGTCCTAACATGTTAGTATTTACAGCAGAGTTAAGGCTTTTTTATTATAATTATTTCTAACATGCTGTTATTTAAAAAATTTAAACCAAAATGAAACAAATACTATTAATATTCCACAGAACTACTTCGCAGTTTTTCTTTCTGCTTCATAGTGACTTCGTAAAATTCATCTGTTTCATTCTTGAAGAAATTTTACGTAGGAAAAAGAGGACTTGTCATTCAGAGACTGACACTTCGCTTCCATTCCTTTCCCTGCCCCTCTAAAAAGGCAGGCTCCAAGACAGAAATGTAAAATCTCACGTGATATGAGAGAAGAGTTTTGCTTTGTTTCTAGTACTGAAAGGTGGTGGGAGCTGGGACTGCTAGGATATTTTTTTTGGTTGTTTGTGGGTTTGTTTTGGGGATTTTAAAAATAAATTTAGCAAAACATGGACTTTCACAAATGGCGAAAATCCGTTTCCCTACAGCTTGAGAGGCCTACAGCATAGATAAGTGCTTAGAAACTGGCCACTCTGTAGTTGGGTTATGTCTGACAAATCGAATATATCTAGAAAACTGGGAAATATTACTTGAAATATTAAGGAGTGTTTCCAAGACAAGACATCACCTGGAGAGGCAATCCATCTGTCCATGTTTGTATGTGCCTTACATAACTCTAGAAAATACTGTTTCCAGATATTAAGGCTTGCCTCAACTTTAATATCCTCATTAGGACAGGATAAGCGTTCATCTGCAGAGTGGTTGTACAAAAGATGACGTATCTTCATGATTCAAGGAGGTAGATGGTGTGATTACAAAGTAGTCAGTTGGCTCACTGCATGGAGCAGCTAGAGAGGGCTGGTGTGAGAAGTACTGAGAAGGATGGACCTTCAGCAAGGCAGTGGGCAAGCAGAAATTCAGCAGAAGACTGGATCCTTCCTGTTGAAAAAGATTGAGAAAAATCCGCAGTTCTGAGGTAGTTATGGAGCATACTCTGCCAGAAGAAAAGAAGATTCTGGGGACAGTTACATGGTCTAAGGGTTTACCTTAAACATAGCTGTGCACTTTGCTGGCATATAAGCCTAACATACTTAATCAGGTGATTTATGCAATGTAGAATACAGAAGCATAAATGTCTACCTTCTGGTACTAAGTCAGTTAACATTAGAATTAGATATGTCATCTATACCCAATACACATTATTTTACTCATCAGTTCATATTTATTCCTTTATCAGATTTTTGTTTAAATGAGCTTCACTGAACACAAAAGACCTGAATAATTTGATGTGCAATAAATGTGTCCTTGTAGCCTTATTATTTCCTCAAATAGAGAAAAGAATACGGTTAGATTAGCTCAAATGACAATTCACTGTCTTATATTAGGTTCACTAGGTTACAGAAGGAAACGTGCATGCTCTCCCAAATGAAAGGGTTCCAAAAAATGACAGAAGGTATAGTTAATTAGTTGACTGGATTATTCAATCCTTTCATAAAGGCATGAGCTCTGCTGTAGTGAAGGAGCAAGCACTGACAGAAGTTAATGCCTTGGAGATTCTTCTTTAAACATTTTAGACTCTTGTCAAAATTATAACTGCTTTCATATGAGATTTCCTGTATTTGGTATAATGGGGGGTTGATCTTTTTCCACCTGACAGGAGTTATTAAGCCAGGAAAGGGAACCAAATAAACGGAACAAAACACAAGTGGATGACATGCATCACGAGCAATTGTGTAGGTGCTGTACAAAACACCTTGCAAAAACATTACTTGTCTTAAAGGCGCTTATAGTATGAGTGGGACGAAAAATGACTAACAGAAAAAGACAGAAGACCAAAGCAGCAGCGACACAGTTGGTCAGTGTGATAGGTGGCATTCTCAGCACATCCCTAGCCTGACAGCTGTCAAAATTTTAATAAACTTCACAGCAAAAGAGAGTTTTAAAGAAGCAGCTAAGGAAAATCTCTTACAAAAAAGTGAGGTGGACAAGCTAAAAATCTAAAATCTGTTAAATGTTTAGCTTTTTTGCTCTGAAGCCCTTTATTTCTAAGGGAATAAAACCAAAGAAAATTATTTGGTTTTCTGATGTCTGGATTTCTAGATCCATACCCCAGCATGACACACTTTCTTCTCATTCATTGATGGTCTATATTGTCTTAATGCAACTGAAGAAACCCTATTTTCACTTTGAATTCCCTCGCCTCTTAGAAAATTGACGTGCTGCCCCTGTAAGAAAGCTCCTTTTGCTCTGAACATGTTTACCATCTCCAGGCACGCCAGACATTTGCAGGGTGTCAGCTGTGAAGGAAAAATGAATATGTTCACATGATCAACAGCTGCACTGTGAAAATGCCTGTGGGGATGGGGAAATATTCTAGACCCCTACCCATCAGCTCCACACGTTGTGAAGTGATTAAAAGGAGCCTAAGAGTTACCAGGAAACCAAAAGTTATTTGGGGAATAAAAAAATACAGGAACTGATTTTCTATGACATTCAGAAGGGATGAGATTATATTACTTCAGAACTCTTGTACAAGTATTCCTAACAGCACCCTTTTTCCAAAATTAATCTAAGCAGCAAAAATCAAACCTGGACTTTGAAACAGTGGTATTCTGACCCATAACGTTACCTGAAAACCTATCAGTAATTCTTCTAGCTATACGCAGAACTATATAGAGGTTTTCTAAAGCTTGTGAACACTTTGTGAGCTATTGCTTCATATACTGAGCCAGAACTAAACACAACAGACTTTCCAAAACAAGGTTCCGTCATTTAGCCTTATACCCAGAACTCGTTAGGACAATATCTGCAGTCAAATCATAGTCCTTTAAAATGCACTTCTAAATAGTATGTTATCGCTTGCAAGGATGGAATATGAAGAGATTCATACAAAACAACGTTTGATTTACAAATTAAGGAATACTGAAATTAGCATTGCTGTTTGCGTCCCTTTAGTCCCCACACCCTCCCAACTATTCTGTATGCATAACTGGATGAAGAACAAACATCTTGGGAAGTCTACTATTGATATAAATCAGTAATAGGATGCCCTATAGAATAATAGAAACACTGGGGGATGGAGACAGGAAATAAATTAAGAGAAGCAGAATTATTCATAGTGGAAGCTACTCTTGTCTCCCTAGGATTCAGCATTTAGATTTATGTTTGCTTCGTCTCACTGGTCTGCCTCATTTCTATTGTTTTGTTTCTGCTATTACCCAGCAGGCTCTTGCAAAAGGGTGTAATTTGCACCTGCTTTTAAAAAATATCATATTAGTGACAGCTCTATTATTTCAAGTAATCCAGGTTGAAGTTTTGCAAATTACTTCTAAGACAATAAAGAAACCTCTATACAGCCTTCGGTGAGCACGGATACATTTCGTATTAAAGCGTGTCATTCTCTTTTGCACACCGAGGCTGCACAAGAACAGGTTTTGTAGCTGCTACTTCAAGGATATATAGGAGGAAAATGGGCTCACCGCATTTGATGATGCTTCTCACTTACAGAAGAGTGGTAGTTTGGTGTGTTGCAAGTCGCTGTGCTACAACAAGCACAGACAAACTCTGGCACCTTGTCAGCAATTCCTGAGCCTGTGTTACGCAGCATTACACTGGCGAGATATCTACTCAAGCACAGAAGTCGCAGAGTCATTTTCCACAAGTTCTCACAAGTAAGAACTAGATATTGTCCCTGTAAGCTGGAAACTGTTGAACATACTATAATAATAATATTAATAGTAGGGGAGACCTTATTACCACGTTCCAGTATTTAGAAGGTAGCTACAAAGAAGATGGAGGACTCCCTTTTTACAAGGAGTCACAGGGAAAAGACAAGGGGTAATGCGTACAAGTTACTCTTGGGGAGATTCCAATTGGACACAAGAGGAAAATATTTCACAATGAGAACGATCAGCCATTGGAATAATCTCCCCAGGGAAGTGGTGGAATATGTATTTGAGCAGGCAAATTCGGGACTTCAGGGGAGAAGGAATGCTTTATGCAAGAACTGAAGTATTGGTTTTCTCTAAAGAACTATCTGGTCCATTGTCATGTTTCTAACAACCACAAGCAGTGGATGTTCAGGAAAAGACTATTAGAGATAGGCAGCTCTCATTCTCAGTTCTTCTGTAGGCAGGAGATGATGGACCTTCTGGAGTGGATACTGGATGCAAGCATCACCTTGAACATTACTATGGGTCTGCTCTGCACAAACATGGATATTCTTACTTTAAAACGCTTAAACTTTTGTTTTAAAAAACTGCCAGCTGCAGTGAGTTCCACAACTTGTGGTCTGACAATGATTTCTTTTTGTTTGCTTTAGATCCTTCCTTGGCTGGAAGGATCAGAAAAAAAAATCTGCTAAAAAGGAGTTTGATTTGTATTCAGAAGAGTTAAAGATGGTGAAGAAGAAAGGAGGAACTGTCCACGTGATAGCAATCAGGAATGGGGACTGAGGTGCAAAAGCAGTAAAAATTATTGAAGAAGACAGTCAGAAAGGAATTTGTCTCAATCTTACAAATAACACAAATTGTTCTATAGGATTCTACTAATACGAGTAAAATCTTTGCTAAAAACACCAACTTACCTTCACTGGGATATGTGTAAGAGCGTATTTCCTTCTCACATTTTATTACTGACATGTAGCTTCAAGAAATAAGTGTATTTATTTGACCAAAAAGAAAAAATTTCACCTCGTTTCTCTTAAATCTAGTAACATTGGAGAAGTTTGGTTTTATCTACAGAAGTTAAGGTGACTGTAGGCTTTTGGAAGAATGGCTTAGGTGTATTTTTGCCAACGGGCCCTTTTTCTGCGACATTAGCCATTTCATCATGAAGTCGATATGCCTCACAAACTTCTGTGAGTGGAATCGTCACCCTTTCTTCCAAAGAAAAAGAACTTTGTCTGAAGAATCATCCTTTAATTTCAAGTCAAAATAGTGAATTGAAGCAAAACTCCACTCAAAACTCTTCACAGAACTTACTTGCTTTTTAGAAAGTGGCATTACCTTGCACAAGAGGGAAGATGACACAAAGCAGAAGTATATAATGCAATGGTTACAAACTTCACAAAGGAAAGATTCAGCGTGCATGGGTGTTGTTGCTGAGCAAACTGCGATGCTCTGTCAGTCTAATCATTGCTGCTTGTTCTATGTATGAGATGGATAAAGGGAAATGAAATTACCTAGGTCTGGAGAGAACACTGGAAGTTTTATACTGGATATACAGGGATAAGTTCAGAAAAGAAAATTTAACTTTTATAAATAAAGGCAGATTAAGTTCAAGTACAACTACAAAAGATTAACCTCAATCTTCGAGAAAAAAGTGCATAATTTTATGGGATCTGCTGAAAGCACCGTTGCCTGCCGCCCCATCTTTCCTCCCCCCTGCTTTTCTTCAATGAACTTGTCATCAAAGAGGAAGCTGAATGACAGAGTGCACTTGGAATTTGACCTTAAAATCAAATAATGAACCCTAACATCTTCAGCACTTTAAAATTATTAATTACATTTTAAACTGATGTTTTAGTTATTTTCATTGTTACAGTGCAGTAGGTTTTCATCAGATCCACGTAATCAGATGTTCTGTTTCTGACACAAGCTGGGCATCTAGCACAGCCTCATTTAAGCCACATAGCATGAGTTATATCAAGGTAATCAGGAATAATTGATCAAGTTTCCACATACCTAGGACCCAGTTTTCAAAATTTCCTCTGCTGTTTATACTGGATAGGAAGAAAAATGCATTCTTCTGAACTTTCATTTAGACTCTTTTTCAGGGCCATAAGCATTGTCCATAGTTTTGTCCTTCATGTTTCCTTCTGGGTCCCTCGCTTTGTCCCTGTAAATGTTACGCCTGCAAGTGGTTTTTCATCCCTTCTTTCTTGCTGTGCATTATGCTCTGGATTTTATAGCCTCACTGACACCCAAATGGATGCAGTTCTCCTACCTTTGTATCTCACATCGAAACTGAATTCTTTTGTGGTCACTGAAGTGTGACGCTGTCTTAGCTGTGCTGATTAGCATTTGTGGCCTTGCAGTGTCTCACTAAACACCCAGGAGCTTCCTTTAGCAGCCAGATTTGTTCCAATCTAAGCTCCTAAATCAGCTTCTAGGAAATGCAGAGATAAATAAAGATGCATGCACGTGCATGTATATCCACAAGTATGTGAGCCTTTTCAGTTAAATTATTAATTGTAATAATTAGTGTTAAATCTAAGGGGAATATTTCGGTTCTGAATTTCAGGAAATTTAATTTCCATTTGTACCTTTAAAATCTCTCTTGTACTGAGCATAAATGATTGAGAACATTCTTTTCAACTTATGAACTTTTGTTATGTAATGTCTGGATGACTAACTGGCCCTGGTCGTTTTGGAAATAACTGCTTACACAATTCTGCCTAATATGTATGCCCTGACATACACCCTCCACAGTATATGAGGAATGGGTAGTGGTCCATTCAAACATAGTCTTGAAGGCTATTAAGATTAACAGCTATTCATTAAGTACTGGAAAGCCCAATCAAAAGGGATGTGAATTATTATCTGTATTGGTTTGGGGGTTGAGAAAAAAAAAAAGAGAACTCCCATAAACTCAGTTTAGAAGGATAAAAGGGAAAAAGAATCCCTTTGTTAGCACTGTATTGGAGATAAAAATAAATAGACTTACTGCTGCAAATGCAGCCCCTCTACAGACATGCAGGAAACATCAGAGATCCTCAAGAGGAAGTAGTGGGAGTTTTTATGACTTTTTTTTTTTAACAGTCCTGGTTTTACTCTTCTGATATTCTCAAGCCTCACTGCAACTTTACCTACGATAAAAGGGAGGACTGTTGAAGTAGGATGTGTGCTTTTGGGATGTTTGGAGGTGATACCTTTTTCTCTGTTCGGAGCCACTTCTCTCACTGTGACAGTTTTTGTTGACCCACTTACAAGGTGTTTTGGGGAGGGAGGAGGAGGAGGGAGGTATGTGCTTCAGTAAGGAAAACAAAAGGTGGTCTTTATAAAGCAGCATGTATGTTAAGATCCTCTGAGGAGAATCAGGCATTAAAACCAGAGAAAGAAAATACCCTCCAGCCCTCCAAATACAGTAATGAATAGAAACCACTTTTCCTTCACTCAAATATTTAAAATATTAAAAGTTTGAAAGTTCCCCAAATGGAATCCAATTATTCTCACAACCAGAGGCTAATTTCCCCAACTCTCTGAGCTACTGATGCTCAGCAACCATCTGAGCGGTTTTGCACTCTAAAATCTAGGGCAGCTGACAGTCAACAGATCCACTTCGCTGGGAGGATTTGCTGTTAATTTTGTCCAGCTTCTGGTTTACAGTGCCAGTCAATATTTTCCAAGTAAACTCATCCATGAATTCATGCAAAGACTCAAAGCCCTTAGGCACTGTTGGATCTCTTTTTAGTGCTTTAGATGCAGTCCTAACTCAGTCAAAAAGTGCACATTTTTTGATGTAAAATAGTAATCATTTATGTAGTTAAATTAATGCAACTATTCAAGCACCTTAAAATGTTGAAGTGTTACTCTCTGCATGTCTTTAGCTTAAATGATCAAAAACTGACAGCAGCGGTGTTATTTCACAGAAAAAGAATATAAAAATCTGACTAGTGCTCAAAAATGCCACACTGAAATTCTCTATCCATCATTGTTTCAGTGATAATTTAGCGCCAGTCAGCCTCACCTCCATCCCTGCAAAGGTGATGGAATGGCTCATTCTGGATGTCGTCTCTAAGCACATGGAGGAGAAGAAGGCTGTCAGGAGTAGTCAACATGGATTCACCAAGGGGAAATCCTGCTTGACCAAACTGATAGCCTTCTATGATGGCATGACTGGCTGGGTAGATGAGGGGAGAGCAGTGGATGTTGTATATCTTGACTTCAGCAAGGCTTTGGACACTGTCTCCCACAACACCCTCACAGGTAAGCTTAGGAAGAGTGGGTTAGATGAGTGGACAGGGAGCTGGATCAAAAACTGGCTGAATGGCAGAGCTCAGCAGGTTGTGATCAGTGGCACAGAGTCCAGTTGGAAGCCTGTGACCAGCGGTGTTCCCCAGGGGTCGGTACTGGATCCAGTCCTATTCAACATACTCATCAAGGACCTGGATGAAGGGACAGAGTGCA
>VZSC01002968.1:376230-517324 GCA_013398225.1 Steatornis caripensis
CTTTCTTGTGAGGAAAGGCTGAGAGAGCTGGGTCTGTTCAGCCTGGGGAAGAGAAGACTGAGAGGGGATCTCATCAATGCCTATAAATACCTAAAGGGCGGGTGTCAAGAGGATGGGGCCAGGCTCTTTTCAGTGGTGCCCAGTGACAGGACAAGGGGCAACGGGCACAAACTGGAGCACAGGCAGTTCCACCTGAACATGAGAAGGAACTTCTTTACTGTGAGGGTGACAGAGCCCTGGCACAGGCTGCCCAGGGAGGTTGTGGATTCTCCCGCTCTGGAGATATTCAAAACCCGCCTGGATGCGTTCCTGTGCACCCTGCTCTGGGGGCACCTGCTTTAGCAGGGGGGTTGGGCTCGATGGTCTCCTGAGGGCCCTTCCAACCCCTGCCATTCTGTGATTATGTGATTCTGTGAACATGATAAGCTGGCCATTTTTTCTTACATCACGTGATTTTTGTTCCTTATTTAGTATAACCAAAACGCAAGAATTTATTTTTGTCATCATTTCCACATTTTATTTTTGCCAAACCCAGTTTGAGTATGCATTCTGAGTCGCCTTAAATTTGGCCTTGAGGAAAAACAAAACTGAGCAGGCCAGGCATTGCAAAGCAGTCAACATCAGTGAGTCAAACTCAGTTCTGGCATAACCTTGCCAGCTAGGGTGCATCAGGGAAGCGTTTGTGCAGAGGGAGAAGGGATGGAGGTGGCACATATACGAAAGAACATACAGAAGACTGCTAAAGCAGTTTGTTCAGGGATCGCTGCAGCAGCAGCTCCAAGAATTGACAAATAAGAGTGTCAAATGTAAATACACAAATATTTGTCTTGAGCTGGAGAACTGAACCTGAACAATTAATGTGCTGTTTGTGTACATAAATTTACCTGAAAAATCCATTACTCACTCTTACTCCCTTTTTAATCTTCAACATGACAGAAGTTTTCAGGATAGCGCTCCACAAAATGATGGGTGAGGAACAAGAATGCTTCAGCTAGGCAGGGAAAACCCCTTGGAACTCCAAAAACTTGTTCTGCAGAACAAGGCAGACTCATTACGGCAAAAATTTACGTTGGATACAAGCAACAGTGAAATTTGCTGGAATCACTTTCATTTCCCTTAACCCATAGGCTTCAAGCCCCTCGCACATATTCAGTGACCTGACAGAGAGAAGAGCTGGATCCCCAGCCACTGTAAGTCAGCAGAGTTTCAGCGAAGTTCATGGCTATGTGTCACCCTGTGCTATCTGAGGACCCGACATGGTGCAGCCACAGAGATTCAGGAAAATGACTGCTTTCCAGGCAATTTTATCTGAATCATCCTTCTGAACTCTGGCTACAGGATTTTTCTTTAAGTTAAACTTGAAGTCCTGAAACATTAAAGAACAGAATGCAAAAACTTAATTGGAAACAGTTTTGCCTCAACACATCCTGCGTTTGTTCAAGGACTTAGAGAGAGGAAAAACCCATGCTTTGAAGCACTGTGACAACTTAAGATAAATTTCAGCATTACTTTTCTAACAGAATATAATTGAAAACATACTTCAACACAGACTCTAATCTAAAGCTGGGTAGAGATGTGTTTAACCCACAAGTCTGGATCTCAACATTCCCAAGGCTTGAAGATATCCTGACTCTGACCCAGACTGTCTTCTCTTTCTATAACAAGCAAAACCAGTGTCCTAGTTTGAGCTAGGACAAAACCAATTTTCTTTGTAGTAATTTCACTTTTCAGTTAAGTCCCTTCTAAATTACTGCACCCTCTGAAATTAACAGCATGTTTTTTAGACAGTGTCTGCTTCTGGGAGTGATAAGGCTCAATGTTTATGGTTATTGCTGGAGTAACAGTACGAATGGTAGGCAAAAAGGCTCTTGCTTATACTTATTCCTATAGAAAACAAGGTCACTGCTTGTTTCTTATGTGCCGTAAGTGAAAGGGTGTGAAAGAGTCACACCTGTGGTGAGCAGCAGGTCGGACAGGTGACCCAAAAATGACCAAAGTAAGTATTCTATCCCATACACATCATACTCAGTACAAAGCGGAGGGATCATGAGGATCAGGCTCTCTTCTTCCATGGCCGGTGTCTGAGAAGGACTCTGTCCATTCTTGTGCCTTCTATCCCAATCTGTGCATTCCTGAATCCAGTTCCTGTCTGCCACTGAGTGCAGTCTGAGACTTTCCCCGGGCTTGTCCTGCAGCGTCTGGGTGATGTGACTGTCCTTAGGAGGGGGAGCACAATATTGGTTTTGTATATATTTGTATGTATTTCATTATTTTTTCTATTATTATTATTAAACCTTTTCTTTGTTTCATTGTTATTGTTTCATTAAAGCTGTTTCAATTTCTTTCAACCCGTAACTCTCTCTCCCTTTTCTTTTTTCCTTCCCCTTCTGTGAAGGAAAGGGTTAGAGAGCGCGTGTCTCATCCTTTAGTAGCCAGCCCAGCCTTAAACCCTGACAACCAGTTTTAAAACTACTGAGTCGAGTTCATCACTTATTCAAAATCACTGCTTTTACCATCATTATGGGTTCCTTTTCATCACACTGATGTCTAAAGTCCCCGTTTCTCCCAATACTTCTCAAAGAATAGAGTCAAATACCTGTATATCGTAGATGACAGTCCCTCCCCCCAAAGCCTCAACATCTAAACAGACAAAACTGGCAGACAGCAAGATAAAGAACGCATTGTTATCCCCATTTTCAGCTGGGAAACCATGCATTAAGATGACCGAGAGTCAGAATCCCAAGGGAGGTCAAGGATCAGATTCTCAAATGCTCAATAACCGGCATCAGAGCCAGACTTTCATAGGAAAAAGAGAAAATAAAAGGGGGGGGGGGAAAGGGGGAAGAGAAGGAAAAAAAAGGCTCCAAGTCCTGAAGTTCCTACTTCTATCGTAGATTTTCAAACGACCTTTTTGCCCATCCTGAAGATCTGACCGCCTAGGCACCCATCTGAGTGCCTAAATGGGACCTTTCCTCTCTAGGAAATCTCCCTCTCCCAGCCTGGGTGCTACTGCCATGGTGAAGCGTGGCAGTACGTGAGTTGCCCAGGGTCACAGAGGAAGTCTCTTGCAGAGCCAGAAATTTGAACCAACGTCTCCTGTGCCCTAACCACAAGTCTATCCTTCCTCTCGCTAACAACACAGTGTATTTCTTTGTTAGGTTTCTTTCTGGTTAGATATAACATAATGGGCCTTTTTCTTTATTCATCCGTAATGGTAATATGACATTACGAGATTGGCACTTGTCATTCACAGGGAATGCTCTTTTTCCGCTTGCCCGCAAAACACAAACACACTTAACAGATTGTCGTCTGCGGATGACACTAGGATCTCTGTATTTTAGAATCTTTTTACAGCAGTTTTACAAGAGCAAATTGCCCTTTATTAATATTTTTCAGGATATGAGATGCTGACAACTTGTGGATCGATCCCAGCTGCCAAGAATTGCTCTCCTTTCCCACAACCTTGGGACAGGATGAGGGGGAAGCCTTTTTTGGTGAAGATCAAGATAAAAGCAGGTTATTCATCTCATATCCCTTAGTAGCTGCTGCTACCACGTTGAAGGCCTAAATACTGGAGTAATGAGTCAGTAGCCACTGGCTACCATCGTGTGAGCAGCTTAAGTGTCCCTGCAAGACATGTAGAGTAGAACAGCATCAAATTGAAAACACAAGCCCAGCACCATGTTTTTGTTTTCTATTTTTTCCATCTTATTTAGAGGTACACGTGTAATTACTCACTTTGTCACGCTCTGGAGACTAAAGGGGAAGGTCACTGTACAAACCAAGAGAATTATAGATATTCGCTGTATCTGCGCAGACAAATAAAAGAATGCGCGTGAGAAATGCCTGATGTACAGAACTCCATTCATCTCTGAGTTACTATTTTTGCATTTGTCTCGTTTGGGCTTTTTTTTTTTTAAATTCAGTTTCTTCAAACCCTGCCCTCTTCTACATGACCTTTTTGATCAATAGCCCTTTGTTGTGGTGCGAGGCCTCGGCAGAAGAGGAGAGAACGACTGCAGCATTAATCCTTATCTCATGCTTACCTTTGAACTCTTTAGGTCTTGGCACATGTTTGAGACATTTGTTTTGTTTAGGTTTTATAACGCTAAATGATGAGCGTTGCTTGAGAACGTGGTCTCCTCCAGAGATTCCGGAGTTCTCAGACGACGTTCCCCTCTGCTCCTGCAGTCACCCCCACCTCTAGCCCACAGACTACTTGCACTTTTCTGCTTCGCCACCTCAGAAATTAGTGGATTACCTCAGCTCTTCTGATACATCTTTTGGCAAGTCAAGGAAGGTCAGGTTGCCAACTATTTTCATGTGGAAAACAGGCCTCTCCCTGTCTTTTTAAGTGTAGAAGACATTTTTTGTGGGGAGTGGACTCAAAAAGTCTCTTTGTCAGATTCTGCAGTTGCACGTTACTTTAAAAACCAACTCCAATTTTTTTGTGTCACTATGTTATCTTCTCACAGGGGTTTCACTGACAAAAATCTGTGAACGATTTTCAAATGGCAAATCCATGTGAAACTTTCTAGTCTTCCTGCCCTTAAGAAAGCCTGTTACCCTATGTAGTAAGATCTATTTTGTTTCAGACATTACAGTGTAACACTACATCCCTGGCAGCCCTTAGAACAAAACCATTACACACATGGGACCCCCCGCCCCTCGGCCCCTCAGCAACTTTATCTCAACAAGTACTTCATTTAAGCAAACAGCCTAAAGCGTGACTCGTACCCCAGTGAGAGACAACTATCTGAAAACTTGAGGGCTGCTATAACTGACCACAGTGAGGGCAAAGGTATCAAAAATAAGACCACAACTGCAGATGCAAAAAAAATGAATACTCCCAGAGAGGGAAAGCCAGATCTGCCAGGCTGCCTGAGCCTCCGCGGGAGGTTTGGCTGCTGTGGCAGCACAAGGACAGTTTGTGGCCAGACATGGAGACTCTGGCCCTTGGACTTAGGTATATATGCACTTTAGAGGGTTGTTGACAGTGGGAAATCCTTGGGCTGAGCATTTCTGTTACCAGCCGGGTCTGTTCCTTTACAAACAGTAACTTACTGTTTTCTCTGAAGTAAGTTTTCACCAAATTTGAAGGTTGTCTTGCTGTACTTCAGAACCTTAAAGTTAAGCTGGAAAAGCTTATTTTCGGTTTTTTTTTTCAACTAGCACACATACAGTTAAAAAGCCCTCATGCAAAGTTAGAACTAGTCATTAAAATTACCCCTAAACTTACTGTGAAATTGATTGGGATCTTAAATAAAAAAATTAAAAATTTTTGCTCACTCTTGCCTTTTCCCCCTCCCTAACAGCAACTGCTGAAAAGGTACAAGTTATCAACTATTGAAATGCTACATAAATGCTCTGAAATAAATCAAGAATTTATATCTAAGTAGATATAACCAAGTGAGACTCACTTTCAGCTTCACAAAGTGCAATAACATATTAGTGACTGACTGATCTATTGCTTATGAAAAGCAAAAAAAACCACAAGAAAAAGCCTTTTCACAGTTCAATAGAAAGTTACAATATTTGCGAAATGAATAAGAAGTCATGTAATGGCTTTGCAGCTTTTGAACTTTCACATGTTTCAGATNAAAGTTAGAGCTAGTCATTAAAATTACCCCTAAACTTACTGTGAAATTGATTGGGATCTTAAATAAAAAAATTAAAAATTTTTGCTCACTCTTGCCTTTTCCCCCTCCCTAACAGCAACTGCTGAAAAGGTACAAGTTATCAACTATTGAAATGCTACATAAATGCTCTGAAATAAATCAAGAATTTATATCTAAGTAGATATAACCAAGTGAGACTCACTTTCAGCTTCACAAAGTGCAATAACATATTAGTGACTGACTGATCTATTGCTTATGAAAAGCAAAAAAAACCACAAGAAAAAGCCTTTTCACAGTTCAATAGAAAGTTACAATATTTGCGAAATGAATAAGAAGTCATGTAATGGCTTTGCAGCTTTTGAACTTTCACATGTTTCAGATTTTTCCAGTGCTTGTGTGGATTAAAGAGATTCACATCTCAATGGCTGGGGCACCACGCATTTTTTCTGGATCAGGTTTAATGCTTTCCACACTGTAGAAATTTCACTTTCTATGCACACACCCTGAATTTAAGGAATTTTTCATACTTAGGTGTGTGTTTTCCAGTATGTTTCTTTTTATGTTAACCCTGTCAAAGGGCACAGTATCTGGATCAGAAGAATGAGCAGCTCCTTCAATTTCACACATCAATACACTGGGCCTTTTCGGCATGCTTTTCTTTCCAGATCCCAAAAATAAATTGAAAGGGGAGCTGGGGGTGTGCAGAGAGGAAAGTCAGGAGACAATAAAATAGAAGGCATCCATTTTTGTTTGGTTCTGTGTCTTATCTCAGCCTGGACCCCAGAATAAAAAGGAGAACCATTTATTTCAGTAATGTGCAAAGTTCATGGTTTTAAAGCTGCAACTACATCCTTTTCATCTTTTTAAAAGATGTTTCAAAGCAGGGTTGTGGGACCCAAAGAAAGAGAAGAATCTCTGATGTCCATCCAGCTCACAGAGAAAAAAACCTGCATTATCTACCCTCTGAGGTAGGATTAAGGAGTGACAAAAAGCCATTTCATCCTTTCTAAAAAAATGCATATGTGCGTGCTTGAATATGATTTACATTCTAGTGGCTATCAGGAAGGCGTGGGTACCATCTAGAATCTAGAAATAATCACAGACCTCATAAAAGCCAGCATGTATGTTCAGTCCCTAGGGCTCAATGACAAGGGGAACCAAACGCATAAAAACATTTGCACACAATAGGTGTTACAACCCAAGACGTAAACTGTTGGGGCCTGTGCAGAACGGAATCTAGTGGATGAACAGAAGGGGATTTTTTTCTGGTTGTAGACCCACGGACTAAGATAATTTCAGACAAAACTAGCAAAGGGCATGTGAGAGGAAAGAGGAAGGCGGCATTGGAAAGATGNAAGACGTAAGCTGTTGGGGCCTGTGCAGAACGGAATCTAGTGGATGAACAGAAGGGGATTTTTTTCTGGTTGTAGACCCACGGACTAAGATAATTTCAGACAAAACTAGCAAAGGGCATGTGAGAGGAAAGAGGAAGGCGGCATTGGAAAGATGGAGCTTCTTTTGAACACCACTTGTAGTCATGCCCATTTGGGGTATTTCTGGAAAACAAACAAACAGCTCTCTGGTGATTTTTGTCTACGTTCAGGGAAGTAAAATTGCATAGATGCTTGGTGAATAAAGCACACTGCCACAAATCTACCCCCAAAATACATTCCACTTCTATCACCAGTTTTTCATTCACATGGGAATTACTTGCCAGCTTCTGAATTCTGACCATGCAGCTTTGATCTAAAAAGCAATATAAGTGTATAACAAAAATATACACTTTCCAAAAAAAGAACCACTTGTACATACAAACCATAACTTTTACAAATAACAGAATTCTATTCGGAAAAAAAACCTTATCCTTTCGCTTTGGGAAATAACCAAGAAACTGCTTTTGTGGGACTTCTATGTTCCACAGGGACATTTATTACTGAATTTGCATTTATGACTATGCTCAGTTCTTTTCATCCAACCTAAGCAACTGTAACCACCAAAATAATTTTTTTTTAAAAAAATCACATTATGAAATTACTTTTCTACAAGAATACATCAGTTCTCACAGCCCAGATGGCCAACCTGAGCTGCATCAAAAGAAGTGCGGCCAGCAGGTCGAGGGAGGTGATTTTCCCCCTCTGCTGTCGTGAGATCCGACCTGCAGTACCACGCTCAGCTCTGGGGCTCCCAACACAAGAAGGACATGGACCTCTTGGCAGTGAGTCCAGAGCATGGCCACAAAGATGATCAGGGGGCTGGAGCACCTGTCCTATGAAGACAGGCTGAACGAGTTGGGGTTGTTTAGCCTGGAGAAGAGAAGGCTCTGGGGAGACTTTATAGCAGCCTTCCAGTACCTGAAGAGGGCCTGCAAGAGAGCTGGAGAGTGACTTTTTACATGGGTGTGTAGTGACAGGGCAAGAGGTAATGGTTTTAAACTGAAAGAGGGTAGATTTAGATTAGATATTAAGAAGAAATTCTTCACAATGAGGGTGGTGAGACACTGGGACAGGTTGCCCAGAGAAGCTGTGGACGCCCCCTCCCTGGAAGTGTTCAAGGCCAGGGTGGATGGGGCTTTGAGCAACCCAGTCTAGCGGAAAGCGTCCCTGCCCATGGCAGGGGAGTTGGAACTAGATGACCTTTAAGGTCCGTTCCAACTTAAACTATCCTATGATTCTATGAATTCATGTCAGATGATGCTATTTTCTCCCAAAGTTTTTCAGATCTGCCTGTATGTCAAAGTATGCTGGCATAATGTCTTAAAATACAAGTATTTTTCCAAGAGAAATCATATGTTCAGTGTTCTGATTGCTTATGTCCAATTTTCAGCCTAAAATACAAAGTTTGGGGTACAAAAAATGCTTTGGTAATACAAAGCATTAAAATAAAGACCAGTGAATACATGCTGTGTTCCTACTGTGTACACCATAAACGTATACAGGAGCACTGAACTGATTCATCAAGGGTGAACCAAAACCCATAAAACTACACTTATTAAAAAGATTTTTCTGCCTGACAGAACAGTGCTCTTTTTTTCTATTTTGCTCTCCTTCTGATGTGATTTGCACTGTGGTAAGCAAGTGACTGCAGCAAGCCTAGAGTTTTAACTCAATTTATTGGTCTCCATCATTACGCACCACTGCAGTACGGCCTGGACTGCACTGCACTGCATTTCTTCTAACTTTCTCTGCAACAGAAATGACCAACCCATCTAGAAATATTCAACCACAGAACACTGCTGCTCCAAAATTCTGGCTGCCTTCCAATTGTTTTGCATGCTCCAAACTCCTATTAAAGTCAACACTAGTACGAGGCAGCCAGGACTACCTAAGGCTATCAAGAAGCCAAGGTTTACGTGAGAGAGATGGTTTAAAGAAAGGGTATTACCTCTCATTACAATTGCTACCGAACTGAAAACGGTGTCAGTTGGGCTGAGCAAAGGCAGGAACCAGCTGTTGGCAGCACTTGAAACTTTGGAGAATCCCTCTGGAGACTTGTGCAAGCAAGTGCTGTGACCTGATCAGCCCAGCTCTCCAACAGCTCCACCAGTGCCATGCTTTCACTCAGTCTCATAGCTCTGACTTCAGATGATCTACTGATTGAAAACACACAAACAAGTTGATCTGCACAGCATTATTTCCCTGTCCTGCTTCTTAGGAACGTATCATAACATGAATACTTGATTTGTGAAATCAAACATCATCTGTCCACTTGGGCTCCTTGGCCTGCCATTCACTTGCTTCTTCTAAAAGAAATGGGAATACTCTCATAAAACAAGGGAAAACATTTTGGAGGGCAGCGCTTAATCTTCAGGTCTCATGTTCTGCTAAACTCGTATCAAATGTGAATTGATGCTACAAATATAGGCACCGGAGGAGACTATTTTTCAGGTTTGCAAGTATTTCTTCACAACCACAAAAATGCTGGGAATGGTGAGCCTAATGCCAAGAAATCAAAGTCCAGTGCAAAGACAAGTGTGCTACTCCCTGGCTGTTAACAGAAAACACTTGATGGAAACAAGATCAACTGGCTGTGACAGAGCAAATAGGGCACTGAAGTGCACTGGAATTTCTGCTCCTTTAGAAAAAGGATGTATCCATAAGACTCATGAAGGGATATAATCTTACCAGTCATTGGAAAGGGTGGGGGGAAGAAAAAGAACAGAACTTGTGTGGTCTTATCTGTAAACTGTAATCAGTTGTAGGTTTGAGTTTCAAAGGAGTAATATGAAGAGCTGCTGGAGATGACTTCGCTAGCAATTTTAGCTCAGCTAAAACGGTGCGTACATGTGGCTGTGCATACACACAGGAATTGCAGGTGAGAGTTGTAATACGTTGCCATCATTAGAAGTCATGAACAGGAGATTTAAACTAAGATTCATCAGCCATTTGTTTTAACCATAACCAAACCAAGTATGCAGCGCAATGCACCACCTCGTCCCTTCTACATGCTTTCTGAATGACAAAAATATTGCACAAAATCTATCGCCAACGTCCTCTACTAACTGCCATTATTTCAAGCACCTCCAATCTTGAAACATCAAAAAAAAAAATTACCTCCGAAGAGCCTAATCACGGTGTCTGTATATAACAAAGAAAAACACAGCAAATCCAGACACAACTGTGGTATACCTGGCTCCAAATGAATAACTGCATTGAATATTGGTGTGAGTATTCTTTATGCAATGCTAAAGTGTCAAAAAAAAAAAAAGGAATCCACCATTAACTTCAATGACAATAATAGCGTAAGTTGCTAGAGAGCTTGAAAGCATTTCATTTTAAAGACTGTGGTGTTCTGCCTCCCTCTACATTTCTATGAGCCCTAGCTTCGTAGGTCGAGACGCCAGGTATCTCATTACCTGAGTTTCTGCAGCCTGTTGGAGACCAGATTCTCCTTGGCACGTTTGTTTTTTCACTTGTTGTTCCATTTCATCAAAACTAAACACATTTTATGATGAAAGCAGAAGTATACAGAAAAACATAACTATGGAGACTAACCACAACTCAACCTTATCTGCTTAGCAGTGAAGTGATATTTCCCCATATTTTCTCAGACTCAAGAGCAAATTTATAGTATATCGCTCAAAAAAAGTAAGCTTTCAGAGCATTTTCAGAGGAACAGAGGGAAAAAAAATGTAGAAAAAGGAACTCCACACTTCGGAGCAAGAGCACAAAAAAAGACATGTTCAGGGGAAAATACCAGAGATGAAAGCCTGGCTCCACTGAATTCCAGGATAAAACAGCCATTGGTTTCAACAGGGTCACGATCTCTGTCAAGATCTGAGTCTGGAGTCACTTTTGAAGTAGGTGTGGCCTAAGAGCAGGAGGGAAGAATTAACGCTAATATAAAATACACCTCTCCCTCTTAAACAGCCCATAGTGCATTTCACCTTACATTGCTATTGACTACAAAAAGGGCACAAGTGGTTATGAAACCCATGTATCTAGGCACATCCTACTTTTCACCACACTATCCTTTTGTTATATTTGTATTACACAGTATTATGAGATTTTTGTGTTGTTGCTGGTGGCGAATGGGATGACAGCATTAATGCAACGGTTATGCTATGCACCAGAATCACATGAATTTTATGACAAGCCCCTTTTCACCATACGCAAACCAGCATCATACATCCAAAGTCACACGTTTTGTTACTACCCTGAAACAACCACGATTATGCACCATGTGCTTCAGTGTTATATTTGTGTAAGTTATGCTTGTGTCTTGTATACACATTCACACACACTACATGTGCAGAGCATTTCTGAGTGTATAGGCACATACATCCATGGATGCAGGAAAAGCATGAATGTAGGAGCCACAGTAACGCTGCTGCTGGCTGACGGTAGTATGTTACAGAATTTGTTTCCATGTTAATGGATCACAGGAAAAAATCTTGTAAGGATTATTTTAATTTGTAAAACATTTGTATTCCCTACTGTATTGCAATAAAAGGAATGTGCCAACTGCCACTCTTGTAAGAAACATAATACAATTCCTTGTACTTTTGGTTTGAAATCAGAACTGAAAGACATTTGCTGCAGAAGAATTGATCTTTACGGCCCTGGCAGGAGGTGAAGGCTGGGAGTCAACTCTCTCCTGGCAGCTGTAATGCCTTCCTGGGAATCTAGATGTGTTGCTCTATATCGTGTATCCTGTATCCTCTGATCATTTTCTGAAAAACAGAAAGTTGCAATGACATCAAAAAATTTGCAACAAATCCACGACTGGCCAAGGCTTTGAGGTCCGGAATACACTAAGCAGCAGAGCCATCTCGCAGCTGCAAATGGAGGCAGGATCCTGGGTCTTTTGGTAGGGAAAAACAGAAAAATATTGCCTGCATATGCTACCAGTAAATCAGCACTCGCTTGGCCACCCTAGAGCATGAAACTCAGCATAACAGATCTTTCATAGCTCACAGGAGAGGTCATGGTACGAGAATGTTGAACAATACAACACAATCTTTTGTAGGTAAGCAACTTCAAGGCAGGAGGTGTAAGTTGTTGCAACAATAGAAACCTCAGAGGAAATCGTCAGAAAATGATTAACATGTTTTTTCAAAAAAATGTGCACAATTGACAATATTTTCAACACAGACATGTATTTCAAACTCCTCTGGCGTCCTGTTTCTTATGCTTTATAAACACACCCACAGAGCTCAGATTTTGGTTTTGTTTCATTAATTCCATATTTCTACTACTTATAATTACCCAAAGCATTATGATCACATTATTCACATATTCCTTTATTTGGAATAATTCTCATTAAAGAGACTTTTCTGAAAGTAACCTAATGTTGAATACAATTTCTGGTGCACTGCGTTTTTTTATATTTAATATGTCACTTGATGGTTTGTTAATCTGTCTGATTTGATGTTTGTTATAAACGTTCACTGCATTGAAATCCCAAACAAACATCAAGGACACAACTCTCTTCCACAAAGCGTATGCTTTATGTTATTTGTTGCTTTTCTTTTGACTCCCTCTTTCTCAGCAGGAATATACCAAAATAAGACGACACTCAAATAATTTCTCTAGAAAATAGGTTTCTGCTGAGATTCACATAATATTGCACACTCATTTTCATTTGCTGACGTCCAAGTTAGCTAATATCCCAGGTGAACTGGACGAAACTAAAACCGGCTGCAACCAACGAGGGCAAGAACCTAAAAAGACAACTGCACATAAAGGCTGGCTGTTGCCTAGCATCCCGAAAGCAAAGTTGGCTTTTCATCCCATAACGAACTGACTTCCACGCTAGTACTTCCCTTCTTTTAGCAAAGAGGCTGCCCGCTTGGGTACAAGCCACCGAGGAGGCACTGGGATGGGCCGAACCTGGCCACGCACAGGCCCTTTTCTCTGACCACTTGAACTTGTTCATCATGGGGAAGGCAACTGGGGGGAAGTTCAACAGACAACACAACACAGAGATAAGTTTGGAAGGCCGATGTGAAAACCACAGCCCAGGTGGGAAGCCACAGCCATTGACAGCATCCCACAGGAAAGCAGATCAAGGGATCAGGCTTTGATCAAGACAATATTGCTGAGGGAAGTGGGACCAAAACTGCAGTTTCACCTTCTAGAGACATTTCTAGGGACAGCCGAGGAGAACACAATTACTGGGCATCAAACAGTGGCTCTCTTCACTTTCACTTCTCTAAAAAACTGTCCCTCCATGGGACCGTCGGGAAGGAGCAGAGAAGGAAGTGGTGTGAGTTTCAGTAATGAATCAAGGCCAGGAAAGAGACACAGGAAATTCAAATCTGCAGGAGCCGAATGCTTTGCCTTGGCCATGAAACACATTCAAAAGCATGTCTCCATTTCCAGTTGCTTCCTCTTCATACCTTCCCGAGAAACTCTAGGGGCCAGGGCAGGGGAGCTCTATGTTCAGGGAGGCTGCTGGCTGTCCAGACAGACGTGCAGGCTGCTCACACCCCTCTCAAAGGTATCTCGTTCATCCAAGTACTTCAAATGAAATCGTTTCAGACACAAACGAGCTCACTACTTTCCAGGACCGGGTCACATTTTTTATTTCGCTATTCCGAAGACTTTTGGGTCCCTCCCCCCCACCCCCAACTGGCTCTTACTTTGGGGAATACCCGGTTCTTCGAGCGTGATGTCATGAAGTGTTGCCACGAAAAATTAGTTTAAAATTATAAGCACTAAGTTGTAACTTCTTTGCATGGTAAAGGATCACACAGAGGGGAATTGCGGTTTAAACAAAGATCTTCTACAATTAGTGATGATAACAAAGGAAATATTCATAATTACTTCAAAGGATTCTTCACTGAGTATTGTTTTTATTTGCTTCCTGAGGGAGTACGGAGTTCTCTGAAAAGATAACACTATTTTAGTCAGATGTCAATAAATAAAAAAGGGCCAACCAGAGAATCCAACTTTAAACCAAAGCCTGAAAATTACTCCAAAATCCAGAGGAGGTTCTCTAATTGATCTGATCACAGGCCAGGCATCAGTTCTCTGCTGGGTACGCAGTGCTGATACATTTGTAGTATGTAAACACCTTTTCAGATGAACATGACAACCAACACTGCAGCATACCCTGGGCGGCCGTCTCTGCGTATAGGAGACATAGTCTGGGGATTAATTTCATCCACCAACATAAACATAGGACTGATTTTGTGAAGTACAGATAGCTAAAAATAGCGAAGAGTAATGTTATGCAATAGAACCTGGTATATGTTTCCCCTTTCCAGATGAGGGAATCTGACATAGCTTCAAATAGAGAGAGGCAGCAGTCTGACCAGAACACAAAATATATCCATTTCATTCCCTTCTAAAGAGACGGCATTTGAATGTCCCATACATTAAAGATGCATGCCCACCGTCACATCATTTCAACAGCTTAAATGGTAAATGATGATCAAAAATTCACACCACTTCTGCCCTCCCCTGGAAAAAGAAAAATAGGTCAAAAATAAATGGAAACGAACTGTCTTCTGCTCCTATTTGTGCATTTGAGGGAGATAAAAAAAAAAAACCAAGGGAGATAAATCTGCATAATACTGAACCGAATCTCTTTAATTCCAGTCAGCTTTTATCATTCAATCACCGAGTCTGTATGTGGAAAAATTCATGCTAATTCCCCCTAGCAACAGCCGCAGCCTATCAGGGGGAGCCCTGCACCAGGCAGCTGCCAGCCAGCAAGAATAACTCTAAGTAGGTCAGGCCTGCATTTCTAAAAATGCCACGGTCTAGTAACCCCACTGTCCCGTCTGTCTGCCCTGCCCCATAATAACCTCGATTGCTCGGTGACACAATGACATACTACCCTGTTAGAGCGCAATCAAATCACACTGCATTATTCTGCTGCGAGCATCGCTGCTGGATGAAGGACCCGTCGAGGGGCAGCATTAATCAGGCAGCCATTCATGACCACTAGCACTTCACTCTGGAGATGGGGCCCGCATTAATGACCAGCTGTTTGAACTAACACAAACAAAATAATGTCTTCCACCCTGTTGGCTGCGCAGAATACGCTATTCTAATCAGGCAGGTTCTGCTCATTGACTAAACCTAAGATGTAAATTAAACAGCCTCAGACAATGCCAGCTTTTGTAACCTTCTATTAATTAAAGTAAGTATATTTAAATTATACTGCACACAATTCAAAGAGCTATTGGTTTAATATACAGAGTCATCTCCTCCTACAAATTTGTGTTCACAGTCCAAAAAAAAAAAAGAAAACCCCAAAAAACCCCCACCTCACTGTTTGCATAATGCAATCTACCTATCCTGGTAAATTAAAGAGTGACATAAACAGAGCTGAACTGCAACCGACTTCTGCTGGGAGCAGGGAAGCATGCCAGGCTTCCAGCACTTGGGCGGCGTGAAGACCGACAGACATGCACGCTGAACGTTCTGGAGGGGTATTGATAAAAGCCCTGTAAATGCCTCGCAGCCGCAACGCGGAGAAAGGCCAGTCGACGCAGATTAAGCACCCCCTGCAATCTCGCTGCTTAAACGCTGCCGAGTTGCCTGCACAGACCTAAAAATAATTGCAGAGGTCAGAAAGCTCTGGGCATGTGCCTTTAAGAGCACATAACCACACACATCCCTCTTCCCCACACAGCCCTGGGGACCTGTGTGTGGCTGCAAGATGCTGCACAAAGCCCTTTCCCTCCCCCTCCTCACTCTTAACCAGAGAAGCTTTAATAAAAACCACACCAGACCCCAGCCAGTCTTCTCTGGGGTGGTATTTCAGTATCAAATCTCCAATGCCAGAACAGAATTTCGGCATGCTTGCTTTGTGTTTAATTACACCCTTCCTATTAAACACCTCCGTGCGGCTCTCGGAGCATGCCTCCGTGTCACGCAGCTGCCTGTACAGGACGGAGCAGGGAAAGACATTTTCTAGGATAGACGGTTCATCTGCATTTTTTTCCTGAAGGATTCACACTTTCGCTCGGTCAACGCGTGCCCTCTGACAAACCGATAATTCAGTCTTCACCGCTGCAGAATTCAGCAAGTCTTGTACATGTAATCCATCCACATCTGATTTGGGAATACAGCAGACTGATTAATCCATTTCGCTCTTTCTTGTTCGAGCCAGGCTTGATAACCAGGTTATGACCGTCTTCCTTTGCTTTGTGGCACACATCACATAGCTATTCTCGGAGAGATACAGTCACTGACGTAACCATGGACTCCTAATTACAAGCTGCTGACATTTTGCTTGTCTCTGCAGCTTTGAAGCTGTGAGTTAAGAGTCTGTCCTCCTCCTCCTCCTTGCTTGCTTTAAACTGCCCAAGCTAGAGGCACTCGACAATTGCAGAAAGGTATAGGAGCGGCATATACTCCTTTGCAGAACCTGCTGTATTGCCAAGGTTATTTTTCTTTAAGCAAACAGAAAACTACTGTTTGGGAGTAATAAGACTCCTTTGCCCCCAGCACAAGAATGTTACCCAACAGCTGGCTAAATATAATCCAACACACAGGGCTGCCTTTGTAGGCTGGGTAACAAATAGTGGAAGGGCCAGACAGGCGTCTTGCAGGGTAGCTCACCGTGACTATTGGGAAATCCCCTCGTACACATTTGAGGATGACATTATGGTCTACGGATTTGTACAAAAGGAAAAAAAAAAAGGAGGAAAAAAACCCCCTCTTTCTCAGTAGGCAGCTGCTAGAAGCCATGCCAAGCCCCGCTAGCTGACTGCGGCACTTGTTTCCCCTATTTCTGCATTGTTCACACACGGCCAAGCCGAGCTGCCTATCAAACTACATGTTTGCCTCTACTGTGACAAGTCTACCTGCTCTAAAAACACAGTCTACCCCACACATGCTCAGCAATAAAAAATACACCCAGGTACGTTTCAGAGAAATCTATTGCCAAGTGTGAGCATTGGCTTTTTTCAATAGATGGAGAATTCTTATTAATTAGAGGCTGATTTTGAAATTCTAAAAAAAAAACCCCAAACCCCAACGTAAATATAACGTTGAACGTAAATGCTCAGTTGAGCATTTAGCCATCTGATGACTGCGGTAGCCAGCTGGTCTAGAAGTCATCTGGGATGCATTTATTTTGATTAGATTGATCACATTTCTATTTACAGTATAGAATTTTTCACCATACTGAATACAGCTGTGTTTATAAAGATTTTAAGATGGAGAAACCCCCACAGTTTCTCTCAGCACAGTGCAGAAGATTCAGTGCTTCAAGGTGTTAAGCGGAAAGGCTCTGCTTTCACATTTCTTAGAAGAATTCTGCCTACATCTGTTTTTGCAAAGTGCCGCCTCAGTCAGGAAATGGGTGCAGGGCTATAGCTGAAAATACAAGCTGCAATCAAGTCTGACCCAGCCAAGTGACAAACTTGCTCTGTAAATTGGTCAGAAATGCCTGTTTTTCATGTCTGTACATGCTCACACACACACAAAAGCACGCACATACATATATATACACACAGAGTGTGTGGCTGCTCTTTTCCCTGGGGATACCGCTGCAGCCACCTAGCTCATCAGTTCCCTCCCTGACAGCATCATGAGTGTTCCAGCTACAATTCACAGTCTCTCCATCCATACATTGCTTTGTTAATCACGCCATCCTCTCTGCAATGGGAATGCACGGAATCAGACAAACGGCACGTAGCATTTCTTCTTCCTTTGCATTTGCATTCGCTCGCTCTCTCCTTCTCCCATGGCTTTGCCTTAACAGGCAGACACAACCGATACCTTGTTTATCCATCTCCAGCACAACGCTGAGGTGAAACCCGACTGCAGCACTGTGGCTTCCCCACGTTAATCCTCTGGAGCAGCAGAGGCTGGATTCTTGCTGCTGATGCCCTTGTCGAGCACTGGATTACTTTACATAATACTTCTTTAAGCTTTCACCTACCCCATCCTAGATTAACACACCTCCCCTTCTCCTCCCTCCCTCCTCAAAAAAATAAACCCCAAAATCATCACACATCACGACCCTTTGCTTCCAGAACCAACAGAAAAAGCGCGGCTCCATCGCTCTTCTTCCTTAGCAATGTGCAGACGAGTGAGTTTCGAGTCAGCCAAGCCGGGGTGAAGCACAGGCAGCAAGACTGCAGCAGCCCCAGCAGCAGCAGAAACAGCAGCAGCCGCCCAGGTAAATGGGGGGAAAAGCAGGCTGTGTCGAGAGCGGTGCAGCATTGTAGCTGTAAGGAAATACAGTCTCGCTTCTTCTGAACGGTGCAGCTTTATGCCTGCAGGAACGGAGAAAAGGGAAGACCCAGAATTAAAAATAAAAGCCAAAACAGTTAAGAAGAAATAATAACTATAATAAATGGTTGTAACTTTATTTTTCTGGGCTTTTGGGTTTTTCTGGGGGGGGGGTGTCTCTTCCCCCCCCTCCCCAAAGTCTCCTGTGTTGCTGGATGCTACTGTCCAAGAGTGAAGAGTCACAAAGGCTCACTCTCCAAAGCGCAGCGAGACCAGCATCACATGAGAAACCACATGACGCACCCAAATCGGATGCTGATGCGGTCTACTGTTTCAATTGGGGGGAGGGAAATCTCAACCGAAACATGCCCCTCTCTAGTGGTTAGAAAGAGTTTCCCTTTAAAAAAAAAAAAAGGCCAAAAAACAAATTTCTCCCTATCTATCAGTCTTCTACACCAATGTTTCAGGAGGCAGGAGAATGCTGTTCCACAGACACTAGCTGGATGGCAGCAATATTACTTCCAGGCTACGTTATTCAAAGCCGATTCCACTTAAGTGAATTCCTGAAAAGCATACTCCATGTCTTCATAACATGAACAGGCTCAGAAAACCAACTCCATTATCGTTGCCTGCAATCTGTATCCAAACCTGTGTTCTGAATAATTTATTTGAGACTAATAAGCTGTTTGCTAAGACCACTCCTTTTCCCACTCAGCCCCACACTCATGAGCGACTACAGTGAGAAACAGAGGGGTATTCACCATTTTCATAACTGGTAATTTTAGTAAATGCACCATCCCCCAAAATAATCAGGAAAAAATGAGCAGAAGGGTTTCATCCTCACGTATGGACGTGACAGGGCTCTCTCTGGTTTGTGGATGGCAGCAATGTTTTCCTAACATTGTCGACTCAAAAGCTTTCAATCGAAGTCAAGAAGCAAACACTCTTGCCTGCCAATTCCTGCAGAGGTATTGTGCCACACTGTATAATGTAGAAACATCTGGACACCCCTGGCAGTCCCCGAATAAGAGTGTGCAGCTCCGCAACGCTGTTCACTGTCAGGGCACCAAGCAGTTAACATCCTTGGCTGTTTTACCATCTTGCCTATAGGAGCATGGAACCCAGGGACTGGTTCGCTTGAGAAACAAAAGCAAAAAAATCTGACCTTGATGATCGATGGAATTGCTGCTGCATAAAGTTATCATCCAACAAACAGCAAACAGTTTGTAGCTTGTTTTACTCCTAACATTTGTTCAAGTGACAGAGCAGGTGGCACGGAGTCTTCCATCCCCTTTGTTTGCAAAAGCCGGGCACCACCTCGCAACGCTGTGCTCCCTGGCTCTTTACACTGAAACTGTACACGGTGTCGGGGAAATGTAAGAAGATAGCTGCCGCGAATCCGCACAGCTGCTTTGCGCAGGATCCCATTGCAAGCTCTGAAGTTATATGACGGAGATCAAGCACAGAATCCCCCAGAAGAGAGATATGCCTAGCACTCACGCGGGGAAGCGCAATCGGAGCAAAACCCGAGCGCTCTTTCGTGCCGATTGCAACCTTCCCAACTGTTCACGCAATAGCAGATTGCAAAAATTTGCACAAGGCTGTTGTAGCTTGTTCTCATTGGCTCCTATCAGAAAGGGGGTTTGCAATGGGCTGCACCTAGGAGTTGCCTAAATTCCATGTAAAATCCAGTTGTAGCGTTCACCCTCAGTGCGCAGCTAGCGTTCAGGAGAGCTGCAGGATTGCACGTACAGAAATCACAAGATTACCAGAGTCATCCGAGGGCATTTTCACTTGCGGGGTTAACAACTTCAGCGTTGGCAAGTCTTTGCTGGAAAATTACATTGGTACACCCTAACTCAGACTGTAACTGATGGATATAATGCTGTATTTTCAGATGCAGTGTCAGCTAATATGGAGAATAAAGGGTTTGGACGACTTTTTCTCAGTCCAAAAGATAAACGTTACCGAGGCAGGGACTTAGTGCAGCGAAATACGTATCTTCAGGGCTTTGGATCAGAAGATAAAAGGAGCTGTCCTGGTGCCCGGTCTCATTGTTCTCAACGTATAACAATTATAATAGCATGTCTCAGAGTGGCTTCTCGTACGTTCTGTTTAGTTTCTAAGACAGAGCTGCAGAAGTTCTTGACTGTGAGCTGATCATCTTTGCCATTTGATACCAGTGGCTCATTTATCTATTCTGATTTAGAATCGCAGATATGTTGGTTGGAAGGGTCCTCTGAAGCTCCCTTATTGAACCCCCCCAGCTGTCATGAACATTACATCAGGTCAGCTGTGACTTTGTCCTGAAAACCCTCAGAGATAGATATTGCAGAAACATTCCGGGTAACCTCTTTCAGTGCTGCACCTCCCTCCCTGAGGAAATAAATGAGCAGGAAAAAAAGGTTCTTTCTCTATTTCTTATATACGCAGCCTTCACTGCAGTGCTAGTGGGAAATTGCATTCATTTTCCTCAATCTAACACTAAAACTGAGGAGAAGTGAAGGAGTCAAGGAATGAAAAGACTTTTCATTTCATACTCATTTAATCAAGTTCAGCTCAAATCAGTAGCACCTCCAAATTGCCACCATCTGATGATTATTTTGATATCTAGATGCTTCCAGTTCAACTATTAACCAAACCACTAAACCCCCCCAGTGGACACTCCAATAACGATTCCAGTGTTCTGCCATGTTACCCATGAGAAACAGGAGAAAAAACAAAGACCAGATGTGTGTGAAACCTGAACTACTCTCAGAAGTCAAAATTAGGGCTGAACCAACATAGTACCTGGGGGACGCTGGTTTATTCAGCAAAGACAAAACAGGACACGTTTTTCAAACAGACCTGAAAAGGGGGCCCTACAGTATTTATAAATACATCCACACGCTTGTGAAAAACCTCCTGTGCAGGTACATGATGTGTGTACTTTTCGGTATGACCCAGAGATACACAGTCACACTAGATGCAAAGGAATTGAGAGGGGAAGAGAAGAGAATTACAAAGAGAAAGACCAGTCATCGTTTCTTCAGAAATGTAAAACACTTAGATGAAGAAAAGCTCCTTGTGAGAGACAGCTCTTGGCACCTAGAGCTTAAAACTCTAATTCTTACACTGAGATCCCTTCAGATAACCTCCCCGCTAAATTATTTGATAACAGCGTGGGTAACTAACTCTTTCTTCCCCCTCCAAATCTCTAACATAGGTACTTTGCTCCGTTAGATACTGTTAACTCTCAAAGTAATGCATTGGCAGACTTTGAAATGATCTGTCTAAAATGACTTTCTCAGTTGATCTCCACGGCACATTTTCTTCCCCTCCATACAGTGAATGGAGGAGGAGGAAGTTGTCCAAACAGAACAGCTGAGGATACGGGTAGAAAATTCTGGTTGACATCATTACTGCCTGAGCCCACATGAAAGCTTTTAGATTGGAAGATATGGAAAGAACTGGGCTTATTTTGGATGCTGCCTTGACAGGTGATCAACAGACTATTTTCCCAACACCAATTTGGTGCCAGCATTTGAAGATCGGTTCTCAAACATTTGATCATGAAACATGCTCTGTGTTAGTGCAGTTTCGTGCTGCCTTAGGGATACACTAGCTACCTTGGATTTGATGCAGCTGTCCGCAGGGGACAGGCTTTGGAGCAAAAGATTCAGCAGCAGAGTAGACTCTAGATCAACGTGAGGAATTAAAGCAATATACAGAGAGCCCAAAATAAGCATAATTCATGACTGCTTAAAGCCTACTGAGTTTTGTGGAGTGATTTTCAGGTGCTTTTCAACAGATTCAGTATAATTCTTCGTACAGCTAATTATCTGCTTAGTACACTACTCCACTACGACATGGATTTCTGTGAGTCCAAAATTCATTGAACATCACTGAAAATGAAACCTTGGATGCCAGGTCCAGGAGAGTTGCACAGTTACGGAGAACAAGACCTAAGTTCCTTTCAACACCAGACTAGTGTTAGGATTCAAAAGAGGAAAGCTACCCAATTGCCTCCAGGGCACCAGTTTTTCCTTCTGGGAAAAATTCCTTTGGGGACTGAACTTCCTGAAGCTGGCTAAGCATAGCACAGGCACTGCAGAGCCCGGACAGAAGTAACAGGACGTAAAACAAACAAGTATTTGACCAATGGTTTAACATAAATTTAACTNGCTAATTATCTGCTTAGTACAGTACTCCACTACGACATGGATTTCTGTGAGTCCAAAATTCATTGAACATCACTGAAAATGAAACCTTGGATGCCAGGTCCAGGAGAGTTGCACAGTTACGGAGAACAAGACCTAAGTTCCTTTCAACACCAGACTAGTGTTAGGATTCAAAAGAGGAAAGCTACCCAATTGCCTCCAGGGCACCAGTTTTTCCTTCTGGGAAAAATTCCTTTGGGGACTGAACTTCCTGAAGCTGGCTAAGCATAGCACAGGCACTGCAGAGCCCGGACAGAAGTAACAGGACGTAAAACAAACAAGTATTTGACCAATGGTTTAACATAAATTTAACTTTTTGCTTATTGCAGGCAAAACCTGCCACCCCTGTGTAACGCTTAAACAGTGCCACCCAGGAAGAGGGCACTGAAATACAGCAGAAACCTGAAGAAATGCTATAGCTTTAACTGAAGCAGCGTGCCACTAATTCACTTGCATATATCAGTAAAATGTGGAGTTGCTAATTTTGATAGAAACATACAATTGCTAAATTCTGCAAGGAATGGTCCGTTTGAATGCTTGGTGATTCTCAGCAAGCATCAGGCTTTGGGGTTTGTTTTTCAATGACCCTTCCCTTCGTAATCTGCAGATAGAGAAGTCATTCTCATTAGGCTTGAGGTTTCAACCCAAAAGCCAGGCAAAACTTGATGCTTCTCTGAACTTCAAACCTCAAAGCGAACCTCAAGCGTGCAAACCTTATGGACTCAAACCAAAACAAACATATGTCAGTGAACAAAAACCACAGAGCTGCACATGGGTCTAACTACTGAGCCATGCTGGCTACTGGCCAAGGCATGAAGTGCCCTGCTCTTCACACAAAATACCAGTAGATGTTTAGTGACCACAGGGTATGTCTAGACACACACTGCCATAGTTTAGAAACACTCGGGTCAACCTTATCTGAGAGTTCAAATCCCAAAAGCAGTTTCTCTACAGTGTACAGAGCTCTTCAGTAAGGTAAAATATCCCATAAGGAGTTTTGTGTGACCACAGCTAAAACTCCTTTGGTACCTGACGGGCTTCTTCAAAGCCATCTCCTGATATTGCTACAATGTATGGCACTTGGAATGAAGATCTAATTACTGTCTCATACAAAAGACATGCTTTGGATGTCCATCCAGTTAAAAAATAGTCACCATTCCACCTCTTGCTAATTTTCAGTAGAATCTGTCTAGATCGTCTTAGTGAATGCATGCAAAAAACCCAGGAAAATGCTGCTTCTGCATTTTCAGCACAGACACCTCCATCACAAGAAACTGGTGAAGCACAGTTCCGCACTTCTCTCTTGCAGTCATCTGGAACCAGATCAATTTATTTCAATTCACTGGTTATTCAATACTACTCTGAAAAACTTGCCACATCAATTCTAGGTTCTACGGATGCATGATGGACAGTTTGTTGCAGTTAGCCTCCCAAAGTTTCAGCTATTCCATATGATAGCACTGACCACATATGTTTGTATTTGCCAGCTCTTTAATCATAATATTTGAGATTCTCTTTCGAGTGTGAGTACAAATGCTATGTTTAAAATCTGAGTGATGTTTTCTCAGTATTCACACATGCTTGATTGTTGTACACTAGAAAATGCACATGCGCTTTGAAGGACTGAGTCTACGTATCTTAAGCCCTGTGCTGTAGGATCCCTGCAAACTGTTTGTTGAGAAAGAAGACTTCAGCAGCAGTCCTGGAGGGGAGAAGAAATGTGGGAATTCAACAGAGCAGGATGTGATACATCGATGTACATGCAACCAAATGATAATCAACACTGAAAAAATATACAGTTTTCTCTGCATTTGTGGAAGCTTCCTAAAGTTAGTATTTCCATTATTATTCTGACTTAGTAAAACCCGTTTCCTCCAGTTAAGTCAGCCTTGGCGCCAAACCCTTCTCATGGTTCAAAAGCAAATGACATCATGTATACGCCAGTGTAAAAGGGGTCAGGCCATAAGTTAATGCAGAGTACTGTAATTATTGTAATGGTGTAAAAAGAAAATAAAATTCGTACAGAGGTTTTGGAAGTGTGCATTAAAACACATATCACTTGAAGGCATAACTTGCAGGAAAATAGGAATGCTTCATTAGCCCACTCTTCATTCAACTTCCACTCTTCTTATCATTCTCTCCTAATTTCTGAAAGTGTAAAATAACACTCTTTTGACATTACAGAATATTTAATCTAACATCACCAAACTTACATAACCAAAAAAAGATAGATCACTGAACTGGGCCACAAATCTTCCATTAGATTTGCATTCATTTTGCATCACAACTTTGTTTTTGACTCCAAAACTCACGTGTTGCTTTGTTTAGTTAACCCACACTTCAAGACCATAATCTAGTCTGAACACACAAATGCCTCATGTAAATACCCGGATTTCCTTAAAAAGTCTTACAGTCGTTAGTGTTGGGTTTATGAACAGAGAACACTCAGAAAACAAGGAAGTTGTGATATCTATCAGTTCTTCATACAAACCGATCTACAAATCCTAATGTGTTTTACTGGCCTGTGAGAAAGCTGTGTGAAGAAGAGGTTACATGTAGATCGGAGATGCATATGCAGTAGCTATAAGTCCATGAAGGATCCTGAACTGCTCAGTCAATGAACATCATACCTATACAAAAACTAAATGACCCATAGGGTATGTTTTTTAAGAGTACAAATTATATGCTACACAGGGAAAAACATACAGAAACACATTACAACCAACTCCTTAGTGAAACTGCTGACAAAGCAGTTAATATTTGGTCTTGGGAAAGGACTGGTTTCCTTCTGTTGGTTGCCCAGTTTTAGATGGGTATTTTACATGAAAGACATTACAAGTTCAAAGTGGAAGAACTATGTTTTTTCACCTGTGAGTGGTTTCAACTTAGGCTTCAGCATTACTGTCAGGAAGTCAGTTTTTCCATGCTTGTTACTGTAAACAAAGACTGTATGGCACATCTCCAAAAGTGATAGAAGGTCAAGGACCAAACTGCAAGAGCAACAAACTGCTTCCAGAAACCAAAGACACAACACTGAAGTGAGAATAACCACACATTTAAACCCTGGTTGATGTCCTCATCACTCAGTTGTCTGGGTGGCACAACGAGCCCATGAAAATACAAAGTGGCATGCTTTTTCTTAAAATACATGTGTATATATAAATATATATACTTACATGTACTTTTATATAAATATATATATGAAGTGTACTTACCTGGCTGAAATGGTGAGTGAACAGGTAGGTAGAAGAGCCAGTAGCATCACTTATTATTAAGATTGCCTCCAAATCACTTTGTAACAGTTGCTTTTATCTCTGTCAAACCTCAAATCCCACCTCTGCTTGGTTTTATTTTACCTCACTTTGTAAACTTACAGTAAAATAAAATTAGACATTTCTAAGAGTCCTTCTCCCCAAACAATAACATTTCTATTGATATTTTCTTTGTAAAGCATCTTCTTCCAAAATCCGTACCCAGAATTTATAATTTTATAAGCATCTATCTTGTTCATCGTGGTGTTACTTTTTGCTCCTCCTCAGACGTGAACCCAAATTTGTCAACGTTGTAACTTCCTCCCTCCCCCCCATATAAACCTCTTTTGGAAAGCTGAATATTATTTTACTGAACAGAATTCACCCCCTTCTGCCCTTGTGTGATGCTTGTAACATTATCTAACTATACATAAGTTGTATATGTGCATTTTCCACTCCAGGCCTTCAAGTTGAGGTTCTGCACATGAGTATTTTAGAACCACAACTGAAGTCAGTAGAAGTTGTGTCGTGGTAGTACCACATAGCGCATTCCAAACCGAAAACCCTAAACTGGCGGAGACTCTGCATTACCAGATCTATACTTCTGTAAAACAGAAGTTCACTGTCTGTAAAACAGGGATAATATCAGCCCTTTATCTCATGGGGATGTGACAAAGATTAATCAGATTGTGGATCAGTAAGATAATGCACGCATTAGCTGATGACAAAACAGATCTCTCTCTGGAGCAGAGATCTCGGAACACAGCAAACAGAAACACTAAAACCAAAGGGGTGGGTGTAGACCAATTGTCTATATCCATTCTGCTCAAGGGAAGAAATGGGAACTTCTAGGAAAATAAAGTATATTCGATCAGGTACACAGAGAGTGAACAATGATGTACAAATGTACGTGCTACTGAGGGACAATTTTACTGCTGGTGTTTTCCTTACGTTTAAGCGTTTGTGCTTGAAACCTTATGAACATTCTTCTACCTTACCTGTGTGTGTAATACTGTAACTGGTGTGCTTTTTAGGTCACTATCCATGCCACAGGAAGTAACAGGGTGCACATTTCCGTTGAACTATAAACCTTAACCTTTCAATTACTTTAACAAACGCTTCCTAATGGCAGTCCGCCTGATGTACTAACCAAGCAATATTTATCGCAAAAGTACAGCCTCGGGGAGGGGGGATAAAGATTAAAAGCGAACTCGCAGCAGAGCATAGGAAGAACAGTTAGGAGACTGAGTGTTAACAGGAATGAAAACAAAGTCAGAAGAACAAACCGAAGAAGAAAAGCAACACCTCAAATTTATTCAAAAGCCCTAAAAGTAGATCTATTTAAGCTCATGTACTAAGAACTTGCCTACATTCTACTGTCTTCAGTATGACAGAAGCACATACATTAGTGGTCTTTGCCCATAAAGATCCTTTTCTGAACCAGGACTACAGCACCCAGAGTACAGATACTGTACTCTGTACACCCAGAGTACTGTACTGTACTGTACACCCAGAGTACAGATACACTGGTTCAGCAACATAAAAGCCTCAGATGCATGTTATTAATTTGTGAACTGCAGATATGTTTAATTGTAAACAAATTATGAGAAACTTTGAGGAGCTCTAAAAATAATTATGGCCAGCAGGATGAACGTTTCCTGGTCTTACATCCAACATCAAGAAATAATTTGAAAATGTCTTCTGCGCTCAATTGCCATTTAAATTTTGATTCAGTACCTCTGACATCTACATCTAGATTCAGCTTTGGAATATTTGTTTTCACTCATCATTAGCACCCTATCTTGTGTTTTTAAGCACTTTAAAACACCTCAAAACAAAACTTTACACATTACTACAGTGAAATACGATGTATGAAAACATAACCCACCACTCTGTAAACCAGACTACAAAACCTTGCTATTCATCAGATTAGGGCCTAAGAAACAGGCAGTGCTTCACTTACCTATTGCTAAGTACTTACAATGTTAAATATTATAAGACATTGGCCTGGAGAAGANTCGGAACACAGCAAACAGAAACACTAAAACCAAAGGGGTGGGTGTAGACCAATTGTCTATATCCATTCTGCTCAAGGGAAGAAATGGGAACTTCTAGGAAAATAAAGTATATTCGATCAGGTACACAGAGAGTGAACAATGATGTACAAATGTACGTGTTACTGAGGGACAATTTTACTGCTGGTGTTTTCCTTACGTTTAAGCGTTTGTGCTTGAAACCTTATGAACATTCTTCTACCTTACCTGTGTGTGTAATACTGTAACTGGTGTGCTTTTTAGGTCACTATCCATGCCACAGGAAGTAACAGGGTGCACATTTCCGTTGAACTATAAACCTTAACCTTTCAATTACTTTAACAAACGCTTCCTAATGGCAGTCCGCCTGATGTACTAACCAAGCAATATTTATCGCAAAAGTACAGCCTCGGGGAGGGGGGATAAAGATTAAAAGCGAACTCGCAGCAGAGCATAGGAAGAACAGTTAGGAGACTGAGTGTTAACAGGAATGAAAACAAAGTCAGAAGAACAAACCGAAGAAGAAAAGCAACACCTCAAATTTATTCAAAAGCCCTAAAAGTAGATCTATTTAAGCTCATGTACTAAGAACTTGCCTACATTCTACTGTCTTCAGTATGACAGAAGCACATACATTAGTGGTCTTTGCCCATAAAGATCCTTTTCTGAACCAGGACTACAGCACCCAGAGTACAGATACTGTACTCTGTACACCCAGAGTACTGTACTGTACTGTACACCCAGAGTACAGATACACTGGTTCAGCAACATAAAAGCCTCAGATGCATGTTATTAATTTGTGAACTGCAGATATGTTTAATTGTAAACAAATTATGAGAAACTTTGAGGAGCTCTAAAAATAATTATGGCCAGCAGGATGAACGTTTCCTGGTCTTACATCCAACATCAAGAAATAATTTGAAAATGTCTTCTGCGCTCAATTGCCATTTAAATTTTGATTCAGTACCTCTGACATCTACATCTAGATTCAGCTTTGGAATATTTGTTTTCACTCATCATTAGCACCCTATCTTGTGTTTTTAAGCACTTTAAAACACCTCAAAACAAAACTTTACACATTACTACAGTGAAATACGATGTATGAAAACATAACCCACCACTCTGTAAACCAGACTACAAAACCTTGCTATTCATCAGATTAGGGCCTAAGAAACAGGCAGTGCTTCACTTACCTATTGCTAAGTACTTACAATGTTAAATATTATAAGACATTGGCCTGGAGAAGACTGAGAAGGAATCTGATCAATGCTTACAAATATCTAAAGGGCAGCTGTCAGAGGATGGGGCCAGACTCATTCCAGTGGTGCCCAGCGACAGGACAAGGGGCAACGGGCACAAACTGGAACACAGGCAGTTCCACCTGAACATGAGGAGGAACTTCTTTACTGTGAGGGTGACAGAGCACTGGACCAGCTTGCCCAGAGCGGCTGTGGAGTCTCCTTCTCTGGGGATATTCAAAACCCGCCTGGATTCATTCCTGTGCACCCTGCTCTGGGGGCACCTGCTTTAGCAGGGGGGTTGGACTAGATGGTGCTGGACCCAGTACCAACCCCTGGAGAACACCGCTAGTCGCAGGCCTCCAAGTGGACTCTGCACCACTGATCACAACCCTCTGAGCTCTGCCATTCAGCCAGTTCTCGATCCAGCTCCCTGCCCACTGATCTAACCCAAATGTCCTAAGCTTACCTGTGAGGATGTTGTGGGAGACAGTGTCAAAAGCCTTGCTGAAGTCAAGGTAGACAACAGTTACAGAGATTCTGGGCATAAAATGCAATAACTAACTGTCAGACATATAATATATACACATGCATACAGGTAACACGGATGTGCACCTGTCCTGCTTGTGGCCTTTAACTGACCAGAGACACTTTTTCATTTCCAAAGAGCTCTACCTTCCTGCCCCAGCTTCCCACGCTAGCCAACTGAAAGCAAAGATTACCCTTATAAAACCAGTAGCAATACCACATGCCCCCCTCTCTACCACAAGCTGGAGCTTCTCCAGTCGACAAAAAGAAGTGACTTGCGTCCACAGAAACATTCACTATTGTTCTCTTAATATCACATGCCAATAATCAAATTAACTGCAAAACCATGATGACCAGTCTTTTCATGCAGTATCCCTTCAAACCTAACAAATTCCTGATTAAATAGCAATTTTTATTTCCCTGCATTACACTTGCCTGTTGAAAGCAAAACCAGCCCCAAAACAGAAGAGGGCCATCTGCATCGTCCTTACTAAAATGCAGTACACCAATATCTTACCTCAAGGTCAGTGGGGCTGGGAAGTATAGCCCCGATGATAAAAAGCCATAGATAACAGGGGCTCTGGGAAGCACAGTATTGTGACTTGTATAAACACAGATAACTGAATGTGTTTCCTATTGGCCCACATACTGAACAATTTAGCAAAGAGTTAATTAGACACTGCTCTTTTAAGTGGACAGCCTGGTGCAAAAATACTGGAGGCAGAAGTTAGAGTCTTTCATTTCCCACCCTGCAGAAGACTCTGTAATTCTCACCAACACACTTCTAGCATATGTTTTAAGAGAAACAAAGTTACAAATCCTAGTGAAAATTTTCTTTCATAAAAGACATCTAAAATAGAAAACTAAACCATCCTAACATCTCCTTGGAAAAAAGTAAAACACGAAATAATCTAATGCATTTTTAGAAATCATTTTGTTCTTATCTGTACTTACAGTTTTATTCACTGAGTTGTTACATGGAAGAATTAAAGTTGGTGGGCTGCCTCAAACGTGTATTGACCCACATTCCACACGTGTTGTTTCCTTGTAGATAAAGCTTTTCTTCTGAATTTGTGGAGTTTTTAATGGCATTTGAAGAATAGTCATTGTTTTAACATTTCAGCTTTTAAATTATTGATTAAGCCCACCCATACACCCAAGATTAACTGCAGTTTAATGCTGTCCGCTTTTAAGAATATAGGAAAAGGCATCTGTGAAACATGAGTGTAACTCCAGGAATACAAGTTTGCACAGGTCCAGAAGAAAGAGGCAACCAGAGCAAGATAATGAGAAGTGATTATGTTAAAGATGACTGTTCCAGGAAAACCTAAAGGACAAGCATTCTCTGCTCGGAAAACAGAGCCAGAAGGACACTACACAGAGATAAAAATACCACATTGTATGCACGAGACTGTGAAACCCTTCCACGACAGCATACTTTTACAGTTTGCATGTCTACGGTGCACACTATTTCTCAGAAATTGATATATCTTAATGAAGAAACAAACATGAAAGTGCATAAGTATAGTTCTTCCACTAACAAATGAGGCTTTTTTTTTCTCCCCCCTATTTTGAGGTTTGTCCAAAGCTCAAAGATACTGAAACATTCCAGTCTGTGTGATAGAGAGGGAGCTTGGTGGGAATAGAGCCCACTCTGCTGCCCACTCTGCTTTCTTTACTGACTTAAACAGGGGCCGAATTTCATCCACTGCCTACGGTATCTGCAGAAAATACATACATCTACAAGCTACACAGATCCTAAACTGGCACATGACATCAACTCATACCCACTTGTACATGTGAAATTTATATTACTTGGAAAGCGTGCCAAATATTCTCTACAATCATGTCTGGTTTTACAGTATATCCATTTAAAGAGCTCTTTTTCAAGATCAAAAAACAATTGAAACTGTACATGGAAAAGGAGAGGGAAAATAAAAGCTAGAATTAATCCTACCTAAGAAAAGATTTTAGAAATGAATACAGGGTTCCTGCTGAACGAGCAGCAGTACAGCATTCAGCTGTAATTTGAATCTGTATCATAGAATCACGCAACTGGTTTTGGTTGGAAAAGACCTTTAAGATATTCAAGTCCAAGCATTAGCCTAGCACTGCCAAGTCTACCACTAAACTACGTCCCTAAGTACAACATCTACACATCTTTTGAATACCTCCAGGGATGGTGACTCCACCACTTCCCTGGGCAGCCTGTTCCAATGCTTGATGATCCTTTCAGTGAAGAAATTTTTACTAATATCCAACCTAAACCTTCTCTGGCGCAACTTGAGGCTATTGCCTCTCGTCCGATGGCTTATTACTTGGAATAAGAGACTGACACCTACCTCACTACAAGCTCCTTTCAGGTAGTTGTAAAGAGCAATAAGGTCCCCTCAGCCTCCTTTTCTCCAGACTAAACAAGCCATGTCCCCTCAGCTGCTCCTCATAGGATTTGTGCTCTAGACCCTTCACCAACCCTTCTTTGGACACGGTCCAGCACCTCAATGTCTTGCAGTAAGGGTTCCAAAACTGAACACAGTATTCGAGGTGCAGCCTTACCAGTGCCGAGTACAGGGGCATGATCACTTCCCCAGTNATGTCCCCTCAGCCGCTCCTCACAGGATTTGTGCTCTAGACCCTTCACCAACCCTTCTTTGGACACGGTCCAGCACCTCAATGTCTTGCAGTAAGGGTTCCAAAACTGAACACAGTATTCGAGGTGCAGCCTTACCAGTGCCGAGTACAGGGGCATGATCACTTCCCCAGTCCTGTTGGCCACACTATTTCTGATACAAGCTAGGATGTTGTTGGCCGCCTTGGCCCCCTGGGCACATTGCTGACTCGTACTCAGCTGGCTGTCAACCAGTACCCCCAGGTCCTTTTCCACCAGGCGGCTTTCCAGCCACTCTTCCCCAAGCCTGTAGCATTGCATGGGGTTGTTGTGACCCAAGAGCAGGACCCAAAACTCAGCGTTGTTGAATCTCATACAATTGGCCTCAGCCCATCGATCCATCCTGTTCAGGTCCCTCTGTAGAGCCTTTGTACCCTCAAGCAAATCAATTCTCTTACCCAAATTGGTGTCATCTGCAAACATACGGAGGGTGCATTCAATCCCCTCATCCAGTTCATTGATAGATACTAAAGAAAACTGGCTGCAATACTGAGCCCTGGGAGACACCATTGTGACTGGCCGCCAACTGGATTTAACTCCATTCACCACAATTCTTTGGGTCCAGCCATCCAGCCAGTTTTTTACCCAGCAAAGCATATGCCCATCCTGGCCATGAGCAGTCAGTTTCCCCAGGAGAATGCTGGGGAAAATGGCCTCAAAGGATTTACTGAATGCTGGGTAAACAACACCCACAACCTTTCCTTCATCCACTAAACAGGTCACCTTGTCATAGAAGGAGATCAGGTCAATTAAGCAAGACCCGTCTTTCGCAAAGCCATGCTGACTGGGCCTGATCGCCTGGTTGTGCTGTACATGCCGTGTGATGGCACTCAAGCCTATCTGCTCCATAACCTTCCCCAGCACCAAGATCAGACTGACAGGCCTGTAGTTCTCTGGATCCTCCTTCCAGCCCTTCCTGTAGATGGACATCACATTTGCTAGCCTCCAGTCACCTGGGACGTCCCCAGTTAGCCAGGACTGCTGACAAATGACAGAAATTGTCTTGGCGAGCACTTCCTCCAGCTCCCTCAGTGCCCTTGTGTGGATCCAATCCGACTCCAGAGACTTGTGTGTGTCTAAGTGCTGTAGCAGGTCGCTAACTTCCCCTTGGATTATGGGGGCTTCATTCTGCTCCCCATCTCTGTCTTCTAGCTCAGGGGCCTGGGTACGCTGAGAACAACTAGTCTTACTGTTAAAGACTAAGGCAAAGAAGGCATTAATTACTTCAGGCTTTTCCTCATCCTTTGCCGCTGTTTCCCCCCATACGCGATAAAGGATGGAGACTCTCCTCAGTCCTCCTTTTGTTACTAATGTATTTATACAAACATAGAGATATTAAGTTCTAGTTGGGCTTTGGCACTTCTAGTTTTCTGCCTGTATAACCTCATGACATCCTTGTAGTCCCGCTAAGTCGCCTGCTCCTTTTTCCAAAGACCATAAACTCTCTCCTTCCCCGCCGGCTTGTCTTTCAGCACGTAGGGACAGCCTGCTTCTATGCCTTTAAGATTTCCTTCTTGAAGAGCGTCCAGCCTCCCTGGACTCCTTTGTCCTTCAGAGCTGCCTCCCAAGGCACTCTGTCAACCAGGCTCCTAAACAGGCCAAAGTCTGCCCTCCAGAACTCGAACCTGGCAGTTGTGGTGACCTCCCTCCCTACTTCTTTGAGAATCAAAAACTTTATCATTTCGTTATCACTATGGCCAAGACAGTCTTCAAGTGTCGTATCACCCAGAAGTCCTTCTCCGTTTGCAAGCAACAGGTCCAGCGGGACACCTTCCCTAGTTGGCTCACTCACCAGCTGTGTCAGGAAGTTATCTTCCACACAGTCCAGAAACCTCCTAGACTGTTTCCTCTCTGCTGTTATTGTATTTCCAGCAGACATCTGGTAAGTTGAAGTCCCCCATGAGAACAAGGGCTAGTGATTGTGAGACTTCTCCCAGCTGCTTAAAGAATATTTTGTCTACATCTTCATCCTGCTTGAGTGGTCNCTTGTGAGACTTCTTCCAGCTGTTTACAGAATATTTTGCCTGCCTCTTCATCCTGGTTGTGTGATCTCTAACAGACTTCCACCATATCTTCCTTACTGGCCTTCCCCTTGATCCCTACCCATAAACATTCAACCCTATCATCACGATCATCAAGCTCTAGACCATCAAAACACTCCCTAACACATAGGGCCACCCCATTGTCTCTCCTTCCTTGCCTATCTCTTTTGAAGAGTTTGTAACCGTCCATTGCAGTGCTCCAGTTGTGCAAGTCGTCCCACTGTGTTTCTGTGGTGGCAACTACATCATAGTTTTCCTGGTGCACAATGGCTTCCAGCTCCTCCTGTTTGTTGCCCATACTGCATGCACTATATTATATTATATTTAATAAAACCACAGTGTGTTCTCTTGTCCTATTAAAACTGCATTCTACCTTACCAGGTCTGAATAATTTGTATAAAATTGATTGCTACAGTTCTTAGTAAGAGCTCTAATTGCATTCCTGGTATAACTTAAAATGATAACCTTATCTTAATTAGTAGCATGCTACAGAAATGCTTCTGAAAGCCACGGAAGATTAACCTGCATTTTTAAACAGAAGCCTTGGGGCTGGTTTTGTTTTGGTTTTTCATTTCATCTCCAACTCATGAGCTACTGCTAATTTATCATAAACAAGAAAGGGAAATATTCAAATTGAGAGATAATATACAACCCTGCTGCCATCTCCTCTGGTCAGCGCGAGTTTCTGTGTGTAGGCTGATCTCTGCACAGAGGCACACATGCTACTTGAGGGGCAACTCTGCTTGGAGAGCAAAGGACGTGCTTATATGAAGCATATGTCTTTGATAACTCCCCAGCAGATGACACATTTGTCTCAACTCTCGGAGAGTTGCCAGTGCTGCGAATGAGCCAGGTGGAGGACAGGAGCAGGCTGAAGAGACAGGGGCTGGGACAAAGGGCACTCTGCCTTTCAAGGGCCCGGAGGAAAGCGTCACATGGATGCAAAGCTCAACTTCAGCACACGCAGCGGAAGAAACATTTCTAATCAATTAAAGATTAAATTAAAAACCAAAACAAAACAAAAAAACCCGAAAACAAAACGAAAAACCAAAACCAACAACAACCAACTCAAATACACCACCACCCCGAAACACAACTATCCTGAAACATTCACACGGGCAATGTGGTCCAGACACCCCCATCAGCAGGGTCTCTGATGATAGAACCAGAAGTAACTGCAAAACTGCACGTCCAGGTGCCTGTCAAGCTCATCAGCCACCCAGAAGCTGTCTAGCTGATGTGACTTCTGGAAGCATCCACTTCACAATATGGCAAAGGAATACCGCTGCTTCATCAGAGTCAGAAAAAATAATACTAGTAAAATTTGGTAGCAAGTGACTAAAAGCCCTTTATGCAAATCTTGCTTTGCCTTGAGTTTGGGGGATTTTTTCCACTTGTTGGCTTTCTTGCTACATTCAAGCATATCCATATTGCTGTTCTGTGAAAAAGTGACACAGCTTTCTAGCTTAATAAACAAAAACTAATTAGGTTTATTTAGAAAGTAACTGGTCCAGCAGTAGATGTATAAGACGTCTACTCACCAAAAGCAGTACTGGAACCGGCAGTCTGCAATGGGATCCAAATGCTTCGGAGTTTTGTGATATATCTTACCATTGTTTGCCCTACAGTTCTGCTCAGAATTAATTTTATGAGTCCCATCTTACTCCATCAAAAACAACAAAACCAAACAAATAAACCCCTACAAAACAACCTCCACCCTCACACCCAGTAGTAATTTCCTTGGACTTCATTGCTGCCGATCACACACCACAGTACGACTACAGCGAGCTACGAAGCAGTAAAGCCCAGGATCGGGGTGCCAAGAAATTACTTTTTGTAGCTGTATCTTTTCCAAATTAACTTCTATTCCTAACTTTTTAGCGCTAAGGAAACATCCTGCTTTTTAGCCATGTTCATCAGTTATATTACAAGCCCCGTCCGTAGGGCACAGACTGCTCTGAAATCATCTGTGCGCACCTGCCTGTATGCACACAGTGTTACGGGATTCTCCATGCTGTGCTGGAGCTCTGTGATGCCAGTTACGAATACAGAAGTAATAAGGTGGTGTTTCAGGATCACTGTAGCTTTTCTACTTAAAAATGGACACGTATAACTTGATACACGTCCATATGCATGTGAGCATCCCTGCACACGTCCCTGCGTGGTCCCCTGAAATTTCACTTTTGCATACACGTAAAATGATTAAACTCCCCCAGAAATGGTGAGACCTCTCTCAGAGCTGTAGCATTTTCCTCATTGTAGCAATGCACTTTTTAAGGTGAACACGCATTCATTGACCATTTGTTACGCGCTTTAAAGAGAGTGCCCACAAAGCAAGAATCTGCATTGCTTTTTCTTCAGTATAGCTGACAGATGCCTATGGAAGATTTTTTACATCTTACTAAGTAGATAGTCTCTTGATAGGCGACTATGATTTGCACCTCAGCATTTTCTTTAACTTTTGCTAATGGTATTGAGTGGAAAGAGAGGGATTGAATGAAAATCATCAGTTATCCAAGACTGCCCGCCTAATGTTTCTGCGCGTGGCAATGCACCAGCAGAATAATCAGCCTTGCCTCTGGTGTGATCCCTGCCAGTCTGTTAGCTGGTCCTTATAAATCCATCCATCACCTCTATGAAAGTCGCTGCCTTCCTTTTACCAAAGATAATGTATGTTATCGGGATTATACCACTGCATGCAGAGTCATTAAAGAAAGATAGACCACAATTTATGACCGAGGCTGAGGACAGCAGGGCATTATTTTAACCATAAAATCACAATCTGCAAGGAGAGTGGGCAAACCAGAGGAGCCATTAAAGACTTATAATTAGCATCAATCAATGTGACACTACTGTTGACACTTTATTACTTTAAATACACTAATCAAATACTTCTGCACTCAGATACAAAGACTGATAGGCAGACAGACACAGCGAACATCCCTACAGAGAGCAATTTTAAATTATCTATTCAAAAGGTAACAAAAAAATAAGCACAGAAGCATAATCGCATGGAAATGCAGTCCACTGACTGACACCGTTTTCAGGTGGGATACTGGGCTTGGGATGGTCAAGCTTGCACACGCAACACAGTAAGTCTGCCCTGAAGAAACACATACATGCATGCCTCAGCCATGCAGTCAACTACTGACTCTCCCAAACTGAGAGAACAAACATCCCACAGACAAACCTTGCTTTAGGGTATTTTGCATTAGGAAAATAAATGGCTCAGCAACTCTTCACAGCATCGCTCCATTTTCCATCTCTGTTTTTCCCTACACAGGAAGTTAGATGGAAGAATATTACGGTATTACTTGCACACTCACCATTGCAACTGTCAATATTATCTAATTGCATCCACATACAATTTCATACTGCACAGGCACTAAATACGCTGTTACTATTGCTGCTTATACAAACATTTCAGTACTAATGAACAAGAAGTTGTTTCACTTCTCCACACCACCTCTCAGGCCACGGGCTCTTGTACCTTATTGAAAACATTTTTGAGGAGCAGCTCCTTTCCCCATAGGACATCCTCTTTGACACTCACGAGAAGGTAATTCTTGAATGAGCACTGGGAATCAAATAAATGCACGTCAGTTCTTTTCAGAAAACATGTTTCGGAAGGAACCAAATGACGGTGCTTCCAATATTAGATAAGGCTGTAGGAATCCCTGCTTATTTTGCTTTTCTATTGGGGATAATAATACCTTTAAAAAAACATAACTGCATATTTATTTAGATCTTATTTAGTTGCAATTAATAGCCTATTGGAATACAGAAGCTGACTTTGAAAGGACACGCACTGTCTTCTGTCCCCCTTAACTGGAAACAAGCAGCGCTTTTGCTTATTTAAAAAAAAAATAAAGTCTACCCTATACGTAACATGAGAGGCTTTACGCTGTGCTTATCCTGGTGAGCGCCTTCTTCCAGAGAGGTCAGCAGCAGCCTGCCGATCATCTCACCCATGCAATGAGCATGAGGATTAGCAAACCTATGCGCGCACACTGGAAAACGGCAACACTCCTTCAATAGCAAGCGAAGCAGCCCGGAGAGCTGAGCTGTACAGCATCCCTGAGCCACCCAGCCTCCCCAGCAGCCAAAGGCTCATCAAGAATCTTCAGTCAGTGATTTGACTCATCCTTCTCAGCTCCGTAGCAGGGAACTGTACTCTCCCATACAACGTGAAAGCCTTACAGAGCACTAAGTAATGAAAGAAATACAGTAATTTGTCTATTGAAAATCCAATTAGTTTAAGCCAATATTTATCAGATCACTCTCCTTAAAACATTTTACTTCAATTTTAAGTGAGTTACACTAATTTGGATTGGACTGTTCTTCTCTAATGAAACTGCCAAGCCTTTCAGACGCTTTAATTCATTTCCAAACACAGTGGAGCCCCATAAAACAAGCAGAAAGAGACTGCTAAACGTACGCGGAGTTCCAGTGCATTAAAACAAACTCATGTATCAAGTGACAAAATGTAATGAAAGCTTTTACGGGGGTAGGAATTCAAACTGAGGCCTGAGAGGACACATTGCAAACCGGGCAGCCAGCCATCTGTCTACCAGGATCTCCTCCGCATCCTGCTGGAAAAGCAGCTTCTGCATTAGAGTTCTGCCCAGCTCCCCACCGTCCACTTGAGATGTTCCCGGCCGTCGTCATTTACTGACTCAGTGGGAACACACATACCCTAATCCAAGCAGAGGATTGTGAAAGATCCCACGATTTAAATATTTATTTTCCCCCACCCCTGCCTCAAGGCTGACCTTATCGTTTGTGAAGAACAGCACAAATGAGCAGATAGCCACAGAGAGTTTACTAGCTCTGAGTCAGCGACGAGCCCGGTCCTATCAAAGCCCGGGCGATGTGTCTGTAAGAAAGCAGCCGGCAGTAAACAGGAGTCGCGCGCAGGGGAAATGACAGCCGTCAGGGTGCAGCCGCTTCCTGCTCCCAGCTTTCGGCCGCTGCCAAAACAAAAACAATACTTAAATCTGAGCAAACATCCTCAGTGACAAAGGGGAAGGGTATGACTCGTAACGGTATTGTTCACAAATATCCAGCTCACTCAGCATCCCAGTCCAAAAGTGGCCAACGTTACATTTTCCACAGACAGATACATTTACGTAATAAATAATACAAACACTGGGTACTGCACACTCACCAGTATAGAGCACCAGTGGGTACACAGGTTCTCCAAACTAACTTTTGTGTGTGTTAGACTTGGTTTGGACAATCATCTATGCACTAAAACTTTGCAAATGATTTTGCCTACATTTGAGAGAGGGGCCCAAATAGCCAGGCGAGAGGCACTGGGACTGAGAGAAAAGGGAGCTCGAGAAGGGATGGGCGGATGGTATGGTGGAACAGAAAATACCAAAAGGAAAGCTGAACACGCAGACAGCAGGTGAAGATAGGAGAAAAAAGAGATAGCCAGAGCAGTCCTAGAAAACAGAATGAGAAACATCAGGGATCCTATAATATCTTAATGAAGTTTTCATTCGTTTTCTACTCATGATTGCATTTATGTACCTTGAGCGTACATCAGTAGTTTTGCGGATTTAGCTTTGTCATCGCCACAGAGCATACCTGCTGCCTTCCCTCTAAACTTTTATGTGACTTTTTGTGGGGTTTTTGTGACATAGTCAGCCCAGGCACACTCTTTCCCTAGCAAATGTACAGCTTCCAGCAAAACCTGGATGAAATTCTCCACATTTCCTCTCCACCTGAGGACACTGAATGGACTTCATCCACGAATCCGAGATTTTTGACGTCCTTACAGGAGGCTTTAGGATGTTTGAAAGTGAAAGATGCTGCAAAAATGCAAGGCATTCATGCAATGCGCTTTCTAGTCAAACCTGTCTGTGTGCTGACCTGACAAATGGGGAAAATATATGGAAAAAATTATTTCTTGGGCAACATCCTCTTTCTTCCTCTCTCTCAGCTCCCTTCCACCCTCCATGCCCCTCCGCATTGTGATGCACGTCACTACTGCTAGAGCAGCACGAAAATGTATGCAGCTACAGCCCCGGCCTTTTACAACTGTCTGAGCCAAAGGTATTAATCATCAGCTGGGATTTGAAAATCATAACCAGGAGACAGCAGTCGCGACAGCTCTGCAGCATAATGACAAAATATGCAGAGCAACATGGAAGAGAAGAACGTGCTCCCTGTCTTTTAGTCTCTGTGCAATTGAGAGGCATGTTAATAAGCATGTTCATTTCAATGGCTTTTATTGTAACACTAATTTCCTTGCTCTACTGGAATTTTTTATTATATTCCTTGGAGTAATAATATTAATCAAGGCACTGCTACATGGCACTGTGAAAGAAAAAGCACATCCTGAGTGAGTCTACCTATAATGGAACCACTAGTGAACGGTTCAAGATTTAACGTGGGCTATGAGATCACATATACTCATGCACGCATGTGCACACACACACACACACATATTTTTTCATATACATGAACAAATAGCACAGACATGGTGGAGGAGAGTAACTACTTTTACGTAAAGGTTTATATCAATCAGTTGAATAATAGGAGTCTCCATAAAATAAGTTTCCTTTGAATAATACATAGGCTAGAAAGATTATATTTAACTGAAAACGTGTGTGCTGGGGTTTTAGTCACTTTGTGTGACTGCAGCAAAGGCAAATTTGCAGCAGGCCTTCTTGTGAGACTGTGTGTGCACTGAGCATGTGTGTGAGCTTTCACTTCAAATGCAGGTACAAGATCTTGCAGATCTCAGGGATTTCGGTCCCTGCACCTGCACACACAAGCACTCTTTGGCCAGCCGCAGACCTGCGGGATTATGCTGCCCGCGGTGGTGTCTGCACACCCCAACACTTACGCACATGCCGGAAATTTTCAAAGCTCATACGAAATACACACGTAAGAGAAGGTGGCCTTTGAAAACACAAGCCACAGCTCGCAGCACACGAGCCCGAAAGGCTGGCGCTACCCTGAGTCCACTGGCTGGAGCCCCGGGGTGGCTGTCGGGTGCTCGTTCTCACCGCTGTCTGTGCCTCCAGCGGAGCGAGCGCCGGAGGAGTGACCTGGGAGAGTTCAGCGCCGGGAACTGCTCTGGCAGCCTCCTCCTGTCCTCGCTTTACCCCTCAGGCTTGCCAGCGATGATGACAGCTTTGCTAGCTTTGAACTGTCTGACGGAGCACGAGGGCTGATTTCAGCTGGCTCCTGTGTAAGGCAGAGCGCGCCGTGCCTGCACCACAAAAATCTATGGGAGCTCAGCTATTGACTTCAAGGGCGGCAGGACCAAGTCCCTTGGAGCGACTCCTTGTATAACCAACTCAAGCAACAGTTTGTGGTTTCCTTTAAGAGCCATTAGAGAGCTTTACATAGTTTTATGTCTAGAACTTAAAATACTGGTATCTAAGACAAACCCAAAGCTTAATCACAGAATACATTTGATATTTGTCCATGGTTAAAACTTGCTAAATCAAACTTTCCCAACAAACAGGACAAATATTATGCAGCCCAATAACACTTAGCTGAAGACAGCGTATATGCCTCCAAAGCAGAGCACAAGATACATCTCTTAAATGAACAGCCTCTTGAGAGATGCAAATACCTTAATTCCATGTAGTTTTCCAAACAGTTGTTTCAACATCAGCTCTTTTATGGGTTATTTCATACTTACAGAGGTCACAGTACAGCTTACTGATTAAAGGCAGGGAGTCAACTTGGGTTTTTTTCTTAATTTCTATTTCGTTCCAGCTCTGCTTATTCCAGCCCAGTGCACCTGGCATTAGGAGCTGTGACAATAATTTCTCATATAAACTGCAAGTTCAAACAGTTGCCGTTCTTTCCTCTATATGATACTCTTACAGCTACCTTGAAAAAAAACCAGAAAATGTAGCTTACTGATTGAATATCCCTCATTCCAAGGCCGTCACAGCTGGATAAAAATAAAAACCCCAAACCCTAGGCGTCTTCATTTTAGCATCTGGAAAACATGTGCATTAGGAAGTTTTGACATATTCCAGAAACGATAAACAAACACTGCCAAGTTCTTTCACTGGCCTACAGTAAAAGCCAGCAAAGACCAAAAAAAAAAGCCCTACTTTGTATCACAACTATCCCATGTAACTCAGGCTTTGAATATTTAACAGCAAGCAAAACTGTATCTCTACATCTATGCCTTCGCACAGCAACAAACTCCAGTAACTATCACCAATAAAATATCTCCTATTTGTCATACATATTTCTAAAATACCAATCAAAGATACCAATAGCTCAAAGCTTAAACCTGAAGCTTCCCACGATGCATAAAAAACTGAACGCTAAACGTGCTCCAAAGTAATGGGATAGTTGCAAAACTCTGTCTGCCACTCCAGCCCTCTCTACTTGGAAAGAGGACCATGTGGGAAATAAGGGCCTTAGCTCTGCCTAGAGATATTTTGCAAGGGAACAATAAGGCTTAGGACTTGTTTTTCTCTATTTAAAATGCTATTTTAAACTTGAAATTATTTTTTTCCTGTTCTATGAGCTGTTTGTTTGGGCTGTTTGGTTTGGGATTTTTTCTCCTGCCTGAAACAGTAAAACTGTAATTTCTTGAAACTCTTATTGAGTAACTGCAACAGCCAACTAGAAAAGCATCATTGTAAGCTTTTGCTATCTCACTGTTGAAAACTGAGGCAGTATGTTGTTGTGGCTGGGCTTTTTAAATTGTTATTTATTTCTCTATCGTGTTCAAGATACAATGCCTGATTGGTACAGGAAGAACTTGTGTTATGTGGTGCTAAACCCATTCCTGCAAAAGCAGCTACATAGATCTGGAGCATTCAGTTTAAGTACTGGTTGTGATGGTGGTAGTGGTGTTACTGTCAGTTACAGTTCCTAGCTGCTGGCTGCTCCATTTCTATGTTTCAATGCCCTACAAACTGTCTGTTTGGTGATCTTCAAGTTTTATTACATGCACATTGCCATGATATTGAAATGCTGCATGAAAAGAGGGAGCACAGTAACCACGGTACACAGCCGTGAGTTAGGAGCAGAAGTTACCTCTGGTAAGTGAAGGGGAGCTCTACTGAGCGCCTCTTGTGAGGACTCAGAGCACACATCGGCCTGGGGGCTGCCACCTCCTCTTTAGGAAGTCTCTCACAGATACCAGGGAGAAGAAAGTAAGATTGGAGAGTCTCCACGGAGACTGTGTTGGGATACAAACATCACCTGGCACTGCAAAAGGCAAGTCTGGCAGCGGCTGTGGTGGCCCTTCCACGCAGCTCCTCCAGGGAGGACTTCAGAGCCACTCCGTTTAATTGTACAGATTTGGCTTTGCTTCCAATATCACACCCAGAACAGAAAGAAGTACAAATACGAGCAAAACTTCAATTTTTCTGATTTCTTGAGCACTTCATGTATCTAGTGTCAACAAAGACATGCCAGTTACACAGCGGATGCATGCACCTACACCTTTAGACACACTGTCTCTGTTCCATGTTGGATTTAAAGCAGAATAAAACATTGTCCTAGTGGAAATAAATATTGGAGTAAATCAGACCTGGTATAAACGTCACCTATATGCTGACTATATTTAATTAAGGCGTGCAGGCTTCCTATTTCAGCCGCTCCCCATCGGCTACGGGCACCCCTGTAACAGCCTGACCCTACGGCATGCCAAACAAGCCTTGGCATGGGCCCAGCCTCACAGGTCTACATTTTTCGCCTGACTCAAATTCAATGTGCACTTGTGTTAAGAGGATAGAGAGGACCTCAGAAGCGGGGTTAAATGGCTGCAGTGTTCAGATACGTAACTGTAGACTCAGTTTACCCAATCCCAAGTGGCACTACAAAAATTTCCAAACACTGGCAGCAACGTTCTGGCAATGGCTGCTGCCAGCAGCTCCCTGCAGGCATCCCACGAGGACCAGATGAGCCCCACGGCTCCTCTTGCATATGACAGATAACAGGTAATGAAGCAAGGTAACCACAGGGTTTCAAAATGCAAGACCCCGCTCATTACACTCATGGAACACAGGTATGGTCTTCTCTCAGTACGTCATGTATGTGTTGCAACAATTGGTTCGTGACATTTCCACTCCTTTCAAAAGCAGTTGGTCACAGACTGTGTGAAGTGGCCTCATGACTATGGCAGTAAGTGGCTGCAAGTAGACATTTTTGTACAATCTACTTCAGAAAAAGAAGTCTCATTTTGCAACCAGAGACATTAGCCCAAACAATCCAGGAAAGAAAATGTCCTCTTTTCATCACCAACTATAGTTCCCAGCTGGGGCGGGGAGCGGCGGGGAATAATAATTCTCAAAAAAGTGATGTCATGAGAAAGCAAGTTTAAAAAGTTACAAAAATCAACCCAAACTCACGAGCTATAGTCTAGCTCTGGCAAAAGTTGTCTTTCACTTTTCTGCCCCAGCTCTAAAAATTTACAAACTCAAATGTTTGTTCAAAGTGTCTTGCCTCCGTCAGCAGGTATCTTTTGCAGTTATTCGCAAGCAGTTNTGAGAAAGCAAGTTAAAAAAATTACAAAAATCAACCCAAACTCACGAGCTATAGTCTAGCTCTGGCAAAAGTTGTCTTTCACTTTTCTGCCCCAGCTCTAAAAATTTACAAACTCAAATGTTTGTTGAAAGTGTCTTGCCTCCGTCAGCAGGTATCTTTTGCAGTTATTCGCAAGCAGTTTTTACAGCACCATTTATACCATTGAACTTGGCCTGAAAAAAAATACATACCATAACAATCCAAGGAGGCTACAAACTGCACTAACCACCTTTACAGCTTTTAAAACCTGTTAGGCTCCCTTATACAGTTTAAAGCCCCTCTAAGGAATTTATCCCCATGAATATACTTGTGCAATGCACCGAAGATACGAGGATTTGTATCGAGAAGCATTTGGCTCTTCAGTCACCTTGCAAGTTGCCTACATGTCAGTTTAGCAATGTGACATCCAAAATCAAAATCATGGTACTTTAGCAATAATAAATTCAGGAATTATACTGGCCAATATATTGTTTTCTCAGGCCTATTGACTGATAACATGTGAATATCACATTAATCTGATGTGTTCACAGAGACTCCTTAGACATACTGAATACTCCACTAGTAGGAAGATTATATAAATGGACATAAGATTTCAACTGAATTTAATATGGTGAGCTCTGCTTTCACATCACATACCTACAAAAAAACCTATTCAAGGTCTATTGTTCCACAAGCACACGCAGTAAACTTTATTTTAAAAAAATCTGTTGGAGGTCCTTTAAAGAAAGCTGAATTGCCCTGATTTTTGTGGGGATGGGAGGGGGAAAGAAAGCTTCCATGAAAGAAGCCTCACGGTGTCTCACTAAAGAGAGAGCTGAGCTTAATAAACTGTCTCCATTCTAAGTTCTTTTTTCAAGAGCTAACAACTTCAAAACTAATATGAGAATAATCCACTCCAGCTCTGAATTCAGCAGTTCCAATACGCACGTCTGCACCTTATTAAGTGCAAGTCCTGGTTTAATGATGCCCAATTGGATCTTATTTAGTTTTGATGCTTGACAACTAACCCTTTTTTGATGGGAGTATTTCTGTAGAAGATGGTCCTTCTATTTTCTAAACTATTTGTTTCTATTCTAGATCATTAAGTAAATGTCAATTACACAACCATAAGTAGCAGAAAGGAACAAAAAGTCACTAACAGGATACTCGCAAATCAGAGCAGCAATTAAATCTAGCCAGTTCTAGACTTCAAATGTAAAGAGGCAATGAACTGATTATTCAAACAGCTGTAATTATGAAACTTTCTGTTATTTCTATCGTGCTACATTATCACAGATACTGTTACTGGAATTATATTGCACATAAAGGAACTCATATGCATAGGCATATTTACAATTTCTCGATGAAACTCCCAAAGAAGGCAAATAGAAAACAACAGGGTTTGTAACACATAAACAACTCATAAAGAGAAAATGGTGTGTTAAGGTCACATACCAATTGAACTATAAGACCAGCAAACTTCCAAACACAAAATGTAGCTTGAAAAGAGTATCCTAAGCATATCCTTGCATTGCTCCGATTTTTCCCAGTGTTGTTGGGGAAAAGAACTGAAGCAGTTTTCCAGGGATACCTGAGATGGATACTTACTACAGACAAGTCATATTACGATACATACTTTAGTACTGCTAATCAACTTGGAAAGTTAACTCAGGAAAAAGTAATGTGGAGCAGGGTCATCACAAACATTTTTCCAACAGAATCTGCAGACTGAGGGGAAAAACTGCCCTGGCCTGCCCTCGTGAACTTCAAGTAGCTGAGACTTCATGTAGAGTTCACCTTCTTGTGGAGTTCGTCACAAGTTTGCTCTGAATTACCATACTTCTTTTGCGGCAATAGGTTTAACACTTACCGCTTAACTTCATTTAAGTCTATTTACAAACACAAAGAATTATATTGAAATGCTTTTTTTAAAATTTTGACATAAAATAAGTGGTTTGTTGTTTGCCCGTGAACAAGACAAGTATGTGGTTTGCAGACCACTCTGGTGGAGGTGTATTCCTGTACCAGGCAACACGTCAACAGAACATTACACAAGCGGTAACAGAATTCCAAACTGAAACAAAAACTTGGAGCTGCCAAACAAATCATTAGCACAATGGCAAGAGTCAGGGCAACAAGTTACTGCATCCCACGCCCAGGGAGGAGGAGCTCTGTACTGAGGAGAGCTACAGTTTATCAGAGAAAAGCACAGTAAGAGACAATGGCAAGAAGCTTCGCTAAAGACATTGAAACTGCAAGCAAAACATGACTTCTTAATGTAAAATGCAACCAACAAATTGCCAGAAAAGCCTATGAACAGTTTCCAGATCACTTTGGTTGATGAATGAACTTCAGACAAAAACTGTGAGATCTAATTTAATGCAGGAATTATTTACTTAAATTCCCTTGTATAAGCAAATCAGCCTTTTCAGAATGATCTTCCTTAGCTTAAAACGCATGTAAAACAACATGCGGAATTTCTTTCTAATCTGTAGCTTTGATCAAAAATGAAGTAGTGGGGCTGCTGCTGAGGTGGTACGCCTTTAAATCTTTGGTGCTGATGTGAAAATATGTTCTCGTTGGTCAGATGTTTTTAATAATTGTCAGCACAGTGTCAATGGACTTATATACATCTTAATGAGAAATTACTAAAACAGGAACTCTGCTTCTGCTTCTTAATCTGTTGTACTCGCATCAAAGCCAGACCCTATATAAACAGGAAACTGGAATTGGTCCTACAATGTATTACCCACAGGACTGAAGATTTAAAGGAGATTGGACAGACAAAGAGAACTACAGCCACTTTTGCCTAAAACAGTCATTCCCCAGCAGATCATCATCTTTCGTGAAGCCAAGAACTATAAAGTTCCCCAGGACAGCCTGCTAAAGTTAAATAGCTGTATCTAAAACCAAGTCTCAGCCATACTAAACCACACCCAAGGTTTCAGCCTTGTTGAAAGATTAAAGGTGAGTATGTTAGAAGAACCCGAAGTCCCATTTCTAAAGCTACTCAATTTCATCGACTTTTAATTTTCATACCTGTCATTCAACATCATGTATTTGCTTTTGAAAATTTAATCTCTGGCCTTCTAGCTGTCCAGTAAGGTCATTGCAAAACTGAGTGTCTGCAAACAACTAGTAAGTCAGACCAACAAAGGAATCTTGTAAGCACTTGTCTCTCACTCTTTTTTAATTGGCTTATACGAACACTTGCAAATTGTTTTTAGAAACAACAAACACTTCAGTTGTGGCTTGGAAAAAAAGTCTACAGGAAAATACCATGCAAGACAGAGCACAATGCCCTCAATTTCTAAACTACGTGTTATTGGGCATAGTGGACTGCCAAGAGAGTGCAATGCGTACCTGCCATTAACATCTAAAGTAACCTTCCAGAGTACCAAGGGAATTCACTTGAAGGTGCCAGTGAAGACATCAGGGGTTTATTACTATAACGCATAGGGCAAATACTGGAAAGGAGAGTAAGTTCTGCAAATCCCATCCTGGGGATGATGGGGGCAGAGACTCAGCAGAGAAATGCATGCTGGAACTCCAGTACTTAGGTCTTCCCTCCAGGTCACTGGGTCTTGACTTCTAAGGACACCAACATTCAGTTCAGATGGGGAGGAAAAAAAACCCCAAACCCTAAAACATAACACTTCCCTTGTATAAAATGAAGTTTATGGTATAAATAAACAATAATGCATAGCGTTATTAATAGGGCTCTACCATGCAGTTACCAGCATGTGAATTTCAAAAGATTACAGATACTGTAATTACAGTCACTGTTGTGACTGAGATTAAGGGTGCACCTAATCAGGCAGTACTAAGTTTCACCAATTGACAAAGTCATGTTAGAGTAAAAAACCCAAAACAAAGGAGCTTTGGGGCACACAAACTTTTCCCGAAGTATCAAACTGTGAACTCTACAGATACAGTGTGCAGGTGGTCAAGAAGCGAGATTCTATTTTGTTTACATCACAGTGAGATTTTAAGTTGTTCTGCAACTGCTTCTCCTTACTTCAGCTCATTAATCTGCAGTATAAAAATAAAGAAGAGTGAGGCAAGTCTTTAATTTTAACTGAAAGTTGAGTAAAAATACATTGGTTATATATTTAACTTACAGTTCCTAGGCGCAGTTCCTAGGCGTCCACACAGGAGTACCACATTCAGTTTATGATTGCTTTAAAGCTAAGATTGTTTTTCCACTCTTCATTTACTATAATGTCTATTAACCTATTAATAAATTTTGTATTTTACAAGCAACTTCACATATTGCTTAAGATTTATCTGCTCGATGAACTCATATATATCTAATTCTAAATTACAGGCTTCGTTCAGCTGTACGCCTTGACACACACTTATGCATGCATTAAAATCCATTCTCATTCAACACAGTGCTTGAATTCCACAAAATCCAAGCTTGTCTTTTGTGATTATAATACCGACATGGACTACCAACAAGTAAATATAGCGCTGCCAATGGAGGGAGAAATCCTTTTCTGTGCTAATTCTAGACGGTCTAATGACCTAGGAGTTTTAAGCCCACTTTCCTTTATAGCAAGGGTGGAACGGATACAAATCAAAGAGCCATGATCCCCAGCATAAACCCTGCCCTCACAGTTCCAGTCAGCACAAGATCAGCTAGTAAAAATTGTTACTTCCAACCAATAAAACATATTTTGGCAATGAAATTTAGTAGGAAGCCGCATTATCTTCCCTAACTCTACTCCAAATTAAATGAGAACTGCAGCATTACAGGCTGAGAGAACACTGAGGAAGGCAAGGGTTCCTCGAACCGTCTCCATCCACCTCCAACTACTTTTATCAGAATGCTGATTTGCCTTTTTCTGTCTTTTTGCAGTAAGCCACATTGGTCCAGCCTTAATTCCAGTGTCCTGACCTCCACAGGTTGCACTGCTCAAAGGTTTTAGGATGAGTCTCAATAATGAAAGAAGATAAAATCGTCTCAAGACATGTTCAGTTGTATGACAGAGGAGTGTGGCAAGAAAACCTATTTTGTGGCTTTTCTTAAGCACACACAAAATGTTTCCTCAGTATTTTCCTTGAACATTTGCTTAAACAACACTATTTTAAAATGTGTGTGAAAAACAAGTAGAAATTTATTCCTTAATCCTGCCAATACAATAATAAAAATAAAGAAATAAACCAAGCCTGGTTATAGAGAACAGAATGGGAGGGAATAGAATGTTTGATGAGAAACTTACCTGAACGCTTAATAATATCATATAGGTTTACTGTATTGTTTTCTCTTGCTGTGACACGCACATATGTATCCTGCATTTTCTCAGAGTACTGACCAGTCACTTAAAAATCCTTGGTACTCGGGTTCAGCTCGAATTACTGGATCTCCTCCAGGGCCAGGACAGTATCTCAGACATACGGGTAACCATACGGTTTATCATTGACTCATATATCCTTTGGTTTTGCTTCTATAAGCTTTTAAGTACATTGTTCAATGGAAAACCCCTAAGTGCTTCCACTTCACAATTTCTGTAATATCCTCCAGTCACAGCGGACCACAGTACGCCTTTTACTTACTTGCTGCTTGTTACATTTCTATCTCATTTCTTTTCTCTCCTAATATTAACTAATTAACTGAGCATGACAGAGAAGCCAAAAGCAATTTAACTGACCAAAATCTCTTCATCATTCAGTTTAACGTGTTATCTCTGTGTAAAAGAACCCTTCTTCAGCCCTAGGAATCAGAACTTTTGTACTGTCATATATCATCTATGAATCCCTTCCTACTTCAGGAATCTGGAAAGGGAGTTGACTATTAAAAAGATGGGTCTTCTAGGACCAGGGCAGGATGTGATTTTCACTGTTAACAAAAGTCATGTCAATAATGCTCTATGAGCAGCAAGTGTATTCAAAGAGCATTCTTTGGAAGAAAAAAGAGACATATCTTTTTCTTCAGCTGCTCTTGCTCTTGTTTCGTTGGTTATTACTGCTATTCAGTAACAATGCATTTGCACTGGTATTGATCAAAATATCTCAATTTTCATATCTAAACATACATTATATTTCAATTTGTAAAGGGCGATCAGCATTACATACACTGTACTAGGCAGGATTCCTTCTTTTCAGTATATCAAATATCATTAATCAACAACAATTATGAAACTCCCCTTGGGGCTTAAGGTATTTTACTGCTAAGATCCAGCTCTCAGAAGCATAATCAGCCCTTGCTAAGAACCAGTGTCATCTCGTGCTTAATTTTCTCTCCTAATGTCTGTTCTGTCTCCCTGCATAATTATAGAAGCCTTTTAAGTACCATTCAAAAGAACAGGGAGAGGGACAGAAATATCCTCTGTAAGAAATGAATTCCAGGTTGAAGTAGCAGTATTTTGTACCAATGTAAAATTGTCACAATATACTGAAGAAGACATTATAAAAATGTCAATTTTGGTAAGAATAGAAAATCTGTGTGTAGTATGTAGAGTAGTGTGCTGTTCCACAATAAATATAATGCACATGCTAGGTATGTATAACTAAGGAAAACAGACTGCGCATTGTGAATAGTACAGTTACCAGATCACCCTAAGTGCAGAACAATTTTCCAGGAAAAATTTGTAATGGTATCTTTTGCAAGCAAGAAAATTAAATTTTTGATTGAAGCCTCAGTCAGTACATCTACATCAGTAATTCACCTGCGTAAGTCTCAGTTTTATTACTTTTCACACCAACACAGCTCTAAAAGAACAGACTCAGTTCTTCTTATGGGTGACACATGGGGAACAAAACTATTCATTAGACTATGAATTCATAAAAAAAATGGCAGGCTGAGCATCCAAGGACAAAGTTAAAGGTCTTTCCTTATTTGTACTCAAGTCAATGGGAAATAGTGCCATAGGCTCTGTCTAGACTAAGATTTGAAAGTGAGCTGTTAACATGACTTAGCAAACACATATGTTAAAAGTCTTTTACGGTTGTACATGTATGCTTCGACGCATCTCAAGCTGATCAAAATGTAGCATGGCAGGAAACAAATCTTAATCCAGGTAAGAAGATGTACACTAGGTGATGCAAACCCGAATTCTGAAACGCATCAGTCAGAACTTGACAGCTGAGGGCTTTTTCTGTGTCCACCCCCAAGTCATTGGCTAGAAAAAGCTATGGAGGAGAAAGTTAAATTAAGTACTACTTATGCAAATGATCAGCTAGGATCCCAAATTTTATTTACATGAAAGTTAAAGCAACAAAGCATCATCCCGTCTTGTGTTAACTTAAGCTACAATGCTCCCATTATCCCTAAAGTAATCTTATCCAGAAACAATAGGGGGGAAAAAAGCCTCTTCAATCCTATATNCCAAGTCATTGGCTAGAAAAAGCTATGGAGGAGAAAGTTAAATTAAGTACTACTTATGCAAATGATCAGCTAGGATCCCAAATTTTATTTACATGAAAGTTAAAGCAACAAAGCATCATCCCGTCTTGCGTTAACTTAAGCTACAATGCTCCCATTATCCCTAAAGTAATCTTATCCACAAAGAATAGGGGGGAAAAAAGCCTCTTCAATCCTATATTTGAAGTTAAAGTATACTGAATACAGAAAACCAACAAAACTCTTTCCACGGTTTGAAAACTCTTTTAAAAATCAAGTATGACATATAAGAATAAAATAACTTCTTTGGCCCAGAAGAGTGAACTTCGCTCTTTGAAAGCCAAAGAAATCATGTAAAAATACTAAAACATCACGTATTAACCATATTTCACTTTCCTGTATTAAAATCACAACAATGAGCTTATTTAGCTAACAGTGACCTGTGCTCTATAACTTTCCTGTCCTATAATGGTACAAGGATGGGTACTACTTCCATGACAATTAAACAGTAATGAGCAAAATAATGTGGTGTACACATAAGAACGCAGAGCAGAGTTAAATCTGAGTGTAATACAAAACTAAGCTGAAGTGGTTTGACAATTACTGGCTTTACGTTCATTACCATTGTTTTCTGTAGAGAATGAGTTATCGAACCAATCAAAAAGAATTATTTTCTGTTACACACACATACATAGGTATAGCTACATGTATATGTACATATCTCAAAACACTGGCTTTAAAAACAAGAAAAATGTTACCAGCAGCCAGACCAATACATATTTAAAATTGTGGGTGAATTTTTACCTGTTATTGATGCAGCTGTGTTATTTACTTATAGCCTGCTATCAGTTGCATTCCTAGCATATACTCTCGGAGCGAGATGATTGTTTACAGTGGCTCAGGCAGCAGCAGGACAATGAAAAAGTGGACAACTTCTATCAAGAAAACAGTCTTTCTGGTGGCACATGAGTTGCAAAGAAACACTAACATGTTCTTTAGTTCTGACACGGCAAACAAGCAAGCACAAATAATCCTTCGTGTCTGGAAGTGCAAAGGAATGCAATGCCATTCTCTAGGTGGGAAGGCATAGTTGTTATTTCAATACGTAATTTATTGTGGCTGATGGATGTAGACCAAGCAGAGAAAAATCAATAGAGTCTTGCATGTACTCAGTTTGAGCGATGCGGATTTCACCCTGAGCAAGGACTTCTAGAAGAGTGAGAAAATCTGGATTATTTTTTTAATATATTTTGAATAACAGTAACCAGTTATTATGAGTTTTACTCACTAAAGTTAACCAATTACCTAGATGATGTCATCAACCAGAATCAGGATGGGAAAACACATAGTAAGGTAACTTCCCTTCTGTAAATAACCTTTACTCATTCATCTTTTATTCATTCATTTTATTACGTGACCTGCAGTCAGTACAAGTTCAGTAGCAGGATGCATTAAGGAAAAGCAAAATACATTGTTTCCTAGCCATTGCCCGTAACTTTACCTTTTCCCTATAAAGAATGAGAAAATGAAAACTCGTAAGGTTTACGAGATTCCCCTTGCAAATTCAGAAGAATAAAAATCTGCCTTTCTTATAGTCTTAAATGTAGCGTAATTTTTCTTTGTAAGGCTCTGCTCAACAAATATTATGCTTCTTCCAGGGCAACACCAATGCCCCTTGTCTCCTTGAGAGCTACAGCTGTGTTCCTTGGAAGATTCAGAACATGGGTAGAAAAATGTCAAGGGGGAAAACTTGCCTAAACCTAGGCCAGGCAGTAAAACTCCCCAGGGAAAAATCATGTTTATTAAGTCACTCTTCTTGTTCAGTAAAGGTTAGCAAGCATTTCAATGAGTTTCCTCTTGGGTCAAATAAAGCTGAAAAGGGAGTGGATGTGATACCACCTGACAGGCCTTGATTTTTAGCTGGAAGCTACAGCACTATTTTGGACTCTCAAGTTCTGGATCTTGGTTTATGATAATAAAACAACATCTCCATGCTTATTTTGCCAAACAAACTAAGAACAGTTATTTTATTTCTGGAGTACAACAGAAGTTTTTTGTTCGGTGTCCTGCCACTATGCACGAATCTAGAGCAGGCTGGCAAGAACAACTCTTTAATCACAATGGCTGCAGCTGTGGGGTACTGCAGAAAATTGCTTCTGCTCAAGCTGTAAAAGAATCAAAACCTCTACTTATTTTCTTTCAGCCTTATGAAAGCGCATTCCTGTGAGACACTCGTTGTGTTCCTCTTAAGGAAAATAAATCCACTGTATTTACCGAGAGACGCATTCCGCAAATGATCTAGCATCTTGTTAAGATGATTTTACCCCATATTGTTCTCGCACACATGCTCTCACAAATACCATTTTCAATACCATGCTCTTCAGATCTCATCGCAATCCTATACTAGGTCACCTGGAATGATGATATGGACATAAACAAACAGATCAGATGCAACTTCTCCCTTTCTTAAGTACCTGATATTTAGAGGCATCTTCCCCACAAAGGAAAGTTTAAGAACAAGCAACAAATGTTTTAGATGGCCCTTCACCAATAGCTGGTTCCTCAAGTCAAGCTCAGATTGATAATGAGTGACAGTGACTGCCAGTCGAGGGCTGTCTGATGGGGTTTGCAACACCAAACATCTCATTTCTAGCAGACTGGGGCACAGCTTTACACCTCAGGGGGCTGAAGCTGGAATGGCTCCAGCATGCGAGCCATCTCTGCACCCCAAGACAGAGAAGCTCCAGGTCAGGACTGAGGTCATTCCTGTCAGGGCAGCAGGCAGCAAGACCTATTCTTAGCGCATATTAGCTGACATTTGGTAAATTCGTAACAAAGACAAGGGAGTTTGTGAACACTTTGCCAAGAGCCACGTCATCCTGATAACTCGTATTACAACTATAGCTTACCTCATGTTAGTTACTGCACGTTAGCTAAGATGTAGGGAAAAATACATTCATTGTCTCGTGAACACAAGGCAGCTGAAAATTAATGATAAGGTGAACTTGCTGTGACATTGTCCACATTTAATTAATAATAAATTATATTAATAAACAGAGAATAAACTGAGAACCAACCTAACATTTCAAGGGTCGTGAAACTAACGTTAATATTGAACTTCTGATCAATCCATCAAAATGTAACCTTAACAGTTGGTGTCTTGGAAAAAAAATACGGGGTTTGATATCGTTTTGGTATTTTGCTTTCTAAAACACACACAAAAACCCCCTCTAAATGGACAGCTGTTATCCCCAAAGGTTGGCTATCTACATTTTAGCTATCTCACTCTCGCTACTCAGGCAAACCTTCAGGGAGAGGAAGAGAGACAGGAAGAAAGAGATAAAGGAAAAAATAATTAGAAGCAAAGTAAGCAACAAAATACTGAACCTCCAATCAAGAACTACAGAAGAAAATTGCCAAATATGAAATCAAATTAGTGCCAGACACTGTTTGGATCATCAACACAACTTAATTTTTAACTTTGGGTTCTGATGCATGGTCCTCAAATGAAAAAATAACCAGTTTGAATTCCCTGATCTCCAGCTGTTGTAAATAGCTGCAAAACACAAACCATTTTCTTTACACCTGTAACTTCTGCTGAGTTCAGTAGTTCAAAAAGTCTCATTATTGCAGCAGATAAGACAGAATTATGACTCTGGGCTTGACATAGTGGAGTGCCTCCTTACACACTGTCACAGACATCACAGGATGCATCAGAGATTTCTTCGTCAAGGAGAAATAATGAGCTGTCCTGGGTCTACGATGTCTTTTATAGCCTCCCAGATGTTTGCATTTATTTATTTATTTATTGCACTTAAAAAGCCCCCAAACCTGTATCAACTAAGTAATGAAAAATAAACCTTGTTATCAGCACAAACCTAATAAAGATCAAAATACCAAGACTGCTGACAGGGCATGGTAATGGAAATAATCTGTTTATTCAGCATTCTGTTTTGATAACATGGGATACACTCAGGTTCCTTCTTCCACAACTCCCTCCTCATTAACATCCTGTCCAGTTTGCCGCAGGCCATGACGTAGTCTCCGATAATAGTTTTGGCATATGTTTCCTAAGGAAAGGCCCGGCCACCTTTCTGTTGAGCGGATGTCGACTGTGTTAATGCTGAAGACTCATATGCACCGCCTCTGCTGGGTCTGAGCCTCAGCGTTCACGTGACCCGTCACTATCACTTAATACCAACCATCCCAAGATCATGCACAGCTACTACAGTTCTCCTCTATAAATGGGCAATATACGTATGTGTGTGTCTGCGCATGCACCAGGCAAGAGCTTGAAGCACACAACAGAAATGCACTATATCAGATGATGAGAAGAAGTCACTACCATCCCCTGAAATCTTAAAGGAGGGGCAAAAAAAAAAAACTCAGGGAAAAGGCAAGCTCTTTAACACCCATCATTACTGGCCTCATGTGCAGTGGACAGCGTTACGCTCGCTCAAGGCTGCTGCTTCCTTTTTTTCTCCCTCCCAAGAGATACACAGAAGTAAATGTGTGTCATTTTACTGCAAAATCGTAACAAAGCCTTCTGCAGTGCTAAGACAAAATGAGTTCCCAAACGCATGAAACTCACCAGTTGGAGCATTGATCCTCAACAAACAGGAGAACTGGGGATAAACAGCCAGACATTCTTCGTTGGCCATTTCTACATCAGTGAATTAAACAGTGCCAAGAGGCAACCCCAGACAGTAGACTTTGTCTCTGCAGTTCAGTTATTAGACCTGTCCTTGGCACAGGCTTGGCACAGACTTGCCAGCACTGCCCCTGGCACCACAGGGGAAAAACACAGCCCAGGGATAAATCCCATAAGGCAGTTTGGATGTGGCCACATTCTTTTGGAGAGTAAGACTTGTATGATACGGACATGGGCTGTCCATAACTTTAGTGCCAGAAGGTACTTCCAGGCACATTTAGCTTCTTAGTACAGACATAGCCCTTCTGCCTGCCAGCTTTTCTGGTTTAATACAGGTACCACATCTCTCTCAAGAATGGAATAACGTCATAGTATCATTACTTCCAACAAGAATTTCACAACTTTCCCTACCAAGTGAAACAAACTATGTCTTAACTTCATTATACTGCTCTGTGAGGAACATCCAACTAGACAAAATACAGAAAAGCAAGAATTTGCTATATCCAATGCATTCCTTATCCAATATTCTTACAAGATAAAGTATGAACAGCAAAACTCACCCTGGAAGCCACATGTAGAGGAATACAAAAGCATTGAATGCATGATACCAAGCCTATGTCCTCATTTAAAAATTATGATGGAGAGAGAAGCACATACTCAATACATGGAACTTAACACTCACAACATTGTAGAAAATTCTCGGTTGTTCATGCCTGGGTAGGGACAGGTTATAGACTTCTGCAGCGCATGAAATCCCACTGAGGGCAAGGAAGATTAACTTTTAAGGTCCCAAAGCAGCGTCCAGAGGATGGAGTTCCTGGCCGCTTTCATGCTGGGATTGGGGTTTCTAGAAACCCTTCACCCACAGTGCACAATTTCCCTGATGAGGCCCAGATGGAGTTTTACTGCACAATTATGTCTCCCATGCACTGGTGAACCAGAAGATGCAGCAAGCTGGAGACAGAAATTACAGAAAGCTGACAAAGAGCAGCCTAGGCTTTATTTTCTAGAGGTAAGCAAAAGGAGTGCAAAATGGGCAGTGAAGAATGTTTAAGGATTTCACATTTTTCCAAGTACAAAAAAACCGTGCAATTTCTCACAGAAATCCAACTTTAACTACTCCACGCCTGCGCACCTTTGAATCCGTAACTTTGAATTCTCATCTGCAATAAATACACGTATATCTGTTTGCACAGGTCGAAAAAGGAGGTGCTTTGACTGTCTGCTTCCCATATTCTTCCTACACAGAGTTACGTATCTTCACATTCTCTCATTAAAGCAATTAAAAGTTCAATAGGGCAGATACTAGTAAAGGTGTCAATATTGATATTGCTTCCCAATCAGCAATCCTAACCTGTATTTACAATGATTTGGCATAGCATCAATACTAAACACAGCCAAAGTACAAATTCTCTCCGTTATTCCTTTCTGCACTCACTCATTCTCATTTTCTCTCCTTGCCCTTCACGTGACTGGTGAATTTGCATCGCAAAACTTATTTTGACAGAGACAAGGGAAGGGCTATAATCCAGCATAAGACCTTCTTAGAAAAACAAGCAATATGGGCATTTCTTCCTGGTACCATCCATCTGAAGATTGCAGGATGCTGAGGGCTGCGGGTTTTGTTTTGTTTTTCCTAAAGCCATATTTCATATAATCCCATGTTCGTCAACACCCTTGTGAACTGCTGACCTTTCTTAAAATGGCCATAGATTATCCCCAAAAGTCGAAGGCCTTTTCAATGAAAATGGTTGTTCCCGCACATCTATAATTTAGAGAGGAAATAAGAGAACACAGGCAGGAAGGAAAGTAAGGGGAGATACAGAAACAAAAATGACAAAACTGTATATAGAGAGTCTATGTATAAATTCTAGACCCAAGCAAAGCTCCTTGTTTCAAAATGTGCCACTCGCAAAACTACGTATATTTTAAAGGACAATATTCACCTGCTCTTTGCAATACTGGGCTGTAAGGAATTACAATTGGGGAATACATTTTGGATACAATACAATATATGCTGAGAAGCCAACAAGCTAAAATATTACAGTGAGATAGCTGCAAATCACGTTAAAGATCTGGCCTTCTTCCCCCTTCGTGCACATTGCAACAACTCTAAGGTGGTACAGAAAATCCAAGCCAGGCATGAGAAATGTCACTCACTGACGTCTGTTTTGGTTACATTTCCCATCACTAAGCAGATGGGAAATGTTCTCAGGCTCAGAAAGAGGCAAACAGAAGCCAGAGCTAAAAGTAGACTTTCCCCTCCACCCCCACCTCCCCGCTCACTATTACTCTCAAAGATCGGAAGCCATATGGGGATCAGGTTATTATTCAGCTACTTACTGCCTTCAGGTGGCTCCAAACTAAAAAGAAAGATTGTCAGCAGATGTACCCATCTACTCTACCTCTTCTTCATATGGCACGCTACAACATTGTTACATCTTAGCCCATTAGCACCCTCTAGGCAAAGGTATGCTGGTATTTCATTACCCAACCTTTTTTTCCCCTCCCTTTAGGAACTCATAGGTCAAGTTTAAAAAAGTTTAAAACAATCACGCTGGCCTTCACCACCACAAGCTTCTTTTTTTTAAGGAATGATCCAAAGGAGTTTCAGATTTGTTTTCTTAAGTTGCTGCACCTGGAAAGAGCAATTGTGGCATGGATATCTCCCCAAGAGCTCCTTCATCTCCCATGTCACCCATCTCTGCTGTAACTGTTGCAGTACCATGCCTGTCTTCTCTTGTCCTTAAGGTCATGAAATGCATTTTCACTACCGTTGAGTCTTAATGTTCCACTAATCTTAAAGGAATTTTCAAAGGAAGCAGCCACTAAAATGAACAACTGTTCCAGATTTTGAAGTTTAATTACATTTAGCTCAGTATCTTCTTTTTCACACTTAAGACTGTAGGTGAATCACTGCTCAGGGAGCAGGTTGTCACTAGCAGTGAATTGCTAACATGAACAAATAGGCATATGCAGTAAACATGCTGAATTTAATAAAGAATAATGACTAGCACTCTCTCCCATTTCGTTTCTTGCTTGTGGATAGCTGGCCAACAAGAGAAAGAGCTGTTGTTTGTAAACAACATTTTCATATCAGAAAACCACCACAGACTTCGTCAAATATATTTTTGTGTATATTACATATATGTGACACTCAAAATGTCTCAAAGACACAAACTGATGATGCAAACTTGACCTACTCCAGCACTCATTGGCAATTCATAACCACTTTTAGACATGAAAAAAACTGCGTAGAACACTATGGGCATAACATTTCAAACTCATGAACTCATTGGCTTACTTATGTCTTCACAACCTCGTGGGCTGAGTTACTGCTCTTGCAAATCACAGTAGTTGTAAAATAAATGTAAAAACATCCAGGCAAAACACTAACTTCAGGACATCTCAGTGTAAGCATTCCTCTGTTCACTCATACAAACATGAAGACATTCATCACCAATAACTGCTTCAACTGAAAACTAGAAGCACAGCTGAAGTTTCAGAAGAATTTTTTCCCATGTGCATATTTGAATTATTTGGCATTTTCTTAATACAAACAATGAAAATTGTTTTTTACCTTCTATTTCTTCTAGCTGTGCCTTAGTGGAAACACTTCAGAATATTTTTTTCCTTCTACCGTAACAATAAAATTATTTTATTTGTACAAAAACATTATACTAAAGGTATCAGATGTTGTTCACTACACAATATAATCAGAACTACGCTACAGGGAAGTGAAGCTGAAGGTTGAGTTTGGGAATGCGGCAGCAGAACCTTTCGGCTGTGAATATTGAGGCAGCTTCCTCTTGGATTACTACTCTTCTGTTATTTTTCAGGCTGCTTGTGAACTTTCCAGAATTTGCTGCTGAACACAAACTAGAGGAGACTTCGGAAATACTAAAATAGTATTTTTAACTACATGAAAAACAACTTAGATACAAAATATCATGGCAATATTATTTCCAAGATAGACTGGTTGTTCTCATCCATTCAAATCAACTTTGAAACATGGTCCTCCAGTCTCTATTATCCAGTCCCCAATGTTGAAGCATCCTTAAAAATCACTCAGTGCAATTGAAGGCGGCCCATGTTCTCCAGCAGTAGAGTTCTTATACTAATAAGGGCTCTGAATTGATTTGGAAGGCACTATCCAAGTCAACATGCACTTTACAGTAACACAGGCTTAGTTCACAGTATTATTACATGAAATTAGACCAGGGTCCAGCAATGCACATATGTACTCAGGTTTCCCCACATGTGTGAATGCATCCAGATACTTTTATTCTAAAATCCTCTTAGACGACTTCAACAATTCATTTAAAAGGCCTGTTGAGATTTTCTGATTTTCAATACACTTCAATATCCCTAGTGATTATAATCAGCCCCAAAACCCACAGCAATGCCTGTAGCATTGCTAAATCCCACTCACCAACTGCAAGCTTTTTAACCCAACATGAAATAAAAAGAACAAGTACCTAGATTTTGTGCCTGGTTTGGAAATTTCCGAGACAATTTCCAAACAGATTTTTATGCTAACAAGATATGAATACATATCTATATATCTGTATGTCAATATTTTGACTCCAGTTTATAGGAATATGCTGCTAAGATCCTATTTTAAACTCATAAAAGTACATTCTTACTGCTACATTCCTTATCTATCCTTGGACAGCATTTCCTTTCTAAACTGTCATTGCCATTAAAAATAAATTAAATTGCAACATGTCTGTTTAAGTTTTTAGGGACACAGGGACAACCATTTATTTGTGCATACACTTTTATAGCGTGCACTCCTCAAAGTAAGACTGAAAAAGAAAAGGCAGTGTGATTCAATTTCATTGTGTCATTATTTACTAATTAATAAAATGCTCCCTCTGGATGCAAACACAACTTTATGCAGCAATTTTCCAGTTTAAAAAAGAAGTTCTAATGCAGTATACACTGAACACTTTTACATAAAGGTAAAGACAAACTGGATTTTGTGCCACAATATGAAACACAATTATTAATAGCATCATCATCATGTTCAGTTCAGCGAACACTACCTGTCTTGGATCTTTGGTGCACAACAGCATCCCAAACCTCTTGTTGAAATTGCTCTGCTCCTACACTTTTAAATGAATGGACCCTAGAACAGATAGCTGGATGCAGGAGATGACCATAGAACAGATACTGGGTGCAAGAGGTCTCATACTGATGAGTAGAAGGAGCAGTCATCCTGTTGCACTTTTGGACCCACAGGGTCCTGCCGTACCACTGAAGGTGTTAAAGCTACTATTCTATTCTGTTCCTAAAGCATCCATTTGCTACAGTACTGAGGCTGAGAGAACCACAGATATTACAGAGTCATCGTTGGATGTGGCCTCTCAAGGACATCTTGTCCACTGCACTACTCCAGTGACCAGCACTTCAGTGATCTTGTGCTGGCCCTTGGATAGCCCTAGGTCCTTCCCTCAAAAAAATCTTCTGTCAAGGACACGTTGCCTACCCTACATTCCTCCCTGCCTCAACACAGCCTCTGCACCAAGCGATTAGATGAGCTGCTTGGATTTCCTGAGCCTCACAACAGGCGGGGGAGCCATCCAGGGATGGTTGGCTCTCGTGCCTCTCAGAGGAAAGGGGTGAGGGACGGGGGAAGAAAACACCTCACCGATCAGTTGGTCATTTCCTCCGGGTGACAATATGCAATATTCCTATAAATCCATCTTCTGCAGGACAATCATCTGAAGAGCTAAAATCTATATGTGACCCTCAGGTCACAAGCAGGGCTGAGATATCAGGGGCACAATTACCCACAGAGAGGAAGCAGTCAGAAATAGGATGACAAGTAACAACTATTTGCTTATATAACAACAGGGGACAAAGAGCCATACATCTTGAGCAAAATAACATCTCACTTCTTCCAAGAAATTGAACTATAATCTCGGCTGACAAAATACGAACTTTAAAGTATCACTTTAGCATGAGGAATAACCTTACTGCCAGCATTGCTTCTGTGCTGCATCTGCCTAGCTTTACGGTTGCTCCAGCTGGCTGTTCAGAGACGCTCAGGCAGACCCTGTTTGAGCAGGTACAGGACTGGAAAGGCTCCTGTGGCAAAACCTCGTACAAAACCTATGTGAAGTACAGGTCTGTGTTCATCACCTCCTGTGGAAGTAACAGAATTAATTATTGAGCTGCTCATGGCCTTTGAACCTCAAGGGTAATGATCTGAACAAGAATACAGTCTTGTCACTGAAGTTCACTGAAGTGCAGATGCTGAAACTATAAGGCTAATTCCCTTCCTTAAAGGGAATCAAAACACCCTGATGGCACCTGGTGAACATTAAAGCCGGCTTTGGTTTCAAAGTCAGAAGCCCTTGGGAAAAACAGAGGTCACATTTCTCAGGTCACCCTTTGCTCTCCAAACATTGCTTTCCTCCTTTCTTTCTTTATGTTTTCATTAACACTATCAAGCCTGACAAATATTTTTCTTGGTTTTTTCCTTTTCTTCCCCTTCTCTCCCCACCCCCCCTCAGTTCTCCCACCATCTATACCAGCATGTTCCACTCTCACTGTGTGAAAATCTGACTAGGAGAGCGAGCTCATTCGTATGAAAAAGCAGCAAAACAGAGCTGGTAAAGCCAAGTACGCTGGGACCCCTCCGTGACTATCGCATGGTTATTCACCTGTGCTTCAGCCTGTGGGTCAGCATCCATGCAATGTTATCCAAGCGCACGGAAAGCAGTTCCTACACCTTAAAGCAAGGCCACCGCTACCCGTGTAGCTCCAGAGTGTGAAACAAGCAGGGACAAACTTCTATAGGGAAGGCAAAAAACATAACACTGAAGCAGCTGGTCTAGGATTTTGTTTTGAAGAGAGGCTATTGGCAGAAAAGAAAAACAAAGGGGTGGCGTGGGCGAAGAGGAGACTTCTCCCCACAGGAAGATTCTTCTCAACTGTTTGGTTCGTGATGAGTTCACATCCCAAAGCAGAAAAACTCAGTTCCTTTTCACAGAATTCACACCAACAAAAAGTTATGTAAGGTAGCTGAAGATGGTCTCATTACTTATGCAAACTAACACTCATGTCAATATTCATTCATATACTTGCTAAGTCATTACCTTTCATTGCCAAACAAAACAAAACAGTGTTTCAAAGCTGGAAATATCTTGCAGGAGTCAGAACTGCTATTCTATATTCAACAACTGTGCACAGCGGGACTGAAGCTGCCTCCTTTCGCAGGTCTAAGCACCTACCTATTATTATCTGTAGGTGAAATGGAGCAGCATGAACCCTGTTGGCAAGGCAATGTAAGAGGAATTTGGTCCCAACTAGGCCCCTACCCTGTAATTTTTACATGTCTGTGAATACACTGCATCAGGAAGGCTTCAATATTTTAAGAGATGAAAAAGTGCTTTTTTTTCTTAGAAAGGATGTTGTCTATAATGATTAACACTCCTCTTAAAATCTTGCTTTCCCTTGCCTACACACAAAGACAAAATAATTGGATAATTCAATTCATTTAAAAGTTAAATTCTCTGAGTTTCTTCATACACTTGTTTATAAGCAAGGTTTGGAGTGCAACTGGAAGGATGGTACACTTGTATCCTGGTCCCAAGGCACTGAAGGGGTAGAGTGTTACGGGCATATTGAAAGATATTCTAAACTCCATTTTTGGAGATATTAAACATTTGAAACCCCACGCCCAAATGGTGGAGATATCACTCTGCCAACTGTCTAAGAGCACGCCCAGGACTGGAGGCACCTACCACCTCAGTGCTGCTCCTCTGCCCGCTGGCATATGTCCCAAGAATAACTTCTTCTAATATACTCCTTTCATTTAGCAAAATAAAGGCTACGTACACAGATATCCTATTTGAAGTGCCAGAAGCTGAAATCAAATTCATGTCTCCTATGTACTCATACAACCCAGAGCCACTCTACTGAGTTCCCAGGGGCAAATTAAGCCAGTGATGCACTTCCACCCTCACCTGGGCACAGATGGAAAGAGTTTGCCTCACACTCTGTAACAGAGGTGGTCCGAGTGGACAGGACTTGGAAAAAGCCAACAGCTCCACCTGAGGAAGCACAGAGTATTTTAACTTCATACAGTTAATTATTTACAGCTAGGTGTTGGTATACTACAAACTCTGAGACACCAAAATAAAGAGTGTTGGATAGGGTGAGTGCATGTTCATTCTGGATTCATCTTTCAAGGAAAGAAAACAAGTACTGGTGCTTTGAAAGAAACACTAAGCGGACCTGAAAGCAGTAGCTTTGCAAGATCTTTTCGCCACAGCACGGCATCTGTCTGTGCTTCAAGAACTCTCCAATCCTTGGGTCGCGACTGATCTAGCTGGCTTCCCTTTTGGCTGGATACAGCCTTGGTCTTCCCTTCCTCTCTCTGCAATGCTTGTAACTGGTTGACGATTTTAAGAGCATGGCACTAGGTGGGGTTTTTTGTAAGGAGATTTGCAACTTTTTGCAAAACCATTCTCCTCACTCTTCTTTCCCTCTGCTCTACCCCAGAGCATCCGCGAGAGGAGAGGATGGGTTATTGATGGTCTGAATGTTGGAGCTGTATGGTTTGCATCAGAGACAATAATTTATTTCAGGAGATAGACCTGTTGTACACAGAACATGCACCAGGCACTGGTGGCCCCCCCATGGCAACGTAACAGTCATCTGATGTCACTGTGAGCTCACACACCTGCTCCAACGGCGCATAGCGCTGAGGGTTTTCCCTGATTGATGTGTGCAACTGCTTCACAGAGCTGCGTGGGTGAAGGATGCGGGCTGGCCCTGGCAGCGCACCGACCTGAACTTCCCCCTGACATTGCACAAGGAGATGACAGACCGAGACTCATACCTGCCCACCCACACAGACAAACCAGCAGTTACAAAAATACATGACCTTAAAAACCAGGACATGAGCAAACAGAAGGAAACGTCTCTCCTTTTTTTATTTTTCTTTCCTTTCTCACCAGCACTGCAAGTAAGTCACGCACTAAAATCCCAACATAAAAGCAGGGGGCTGGCTTTAGCTCTGGTGGAGCTCTGCCGACTCGGATCCAGTTACACACACAGACTAGGTTGGCCCATTGCCTTCGCCATGTTTGCTACCATGCTCCTATTATCACCCTGCTAGAAATTCCCTCAGATATTTCTAACTCTCCACTTCTCTATTTAACTCCAAAAAGAAAAAAAAAAAAAAAAGAAGACTGCACTTCTGTCTTTATGAAAAGCACAAGTTTGGCTTAAAATAAGTATCTGGAAAGTATAGAAGGACCAACTTCTCAAGTCCACAAAAACAACCACTTCTACCACATATGCTCACCTATCTCCTGAGAGGAAACTCACCGCTCAGAAACCTGATATTCCACATGCTCTAATTAAGGAGAAAGGAAATAGCTTTCACAGTCTCTTGTGCAAGGGCCAACGAACATAAGTCAAATACTCACCTAAAACCATGAAAACACTTTGAAAAGAAGTAAAACAAACATTCTGCTGATTTCCCAGATGTATATCCGGTAATGTTTCTGATATAAAGGGCAGTGGGTAGGAAAGAGGAAAACGAGAATTTAGTGATGTGGAAGGGAGAGGCACCTTTATAATCCAGCCTCGACCCATTTTATGCATTTGTGGTGGAGGGATTTGCTCTGAGCTGCGTTAGCAGTGCTACCAGGGTGACACAAAATGGACAGCGACACATCTCAAAAAGGTACTTTCTGAGAAGCAATATGGTTCTCTGGTCACACTTGTTTCTGTAGGAGCTATTAAATCCTTAGGTAAAGTTAGGAAAAGTCAAGGGATACACAGTCCAGTAAGTGTGATCTACCTCCTGAAGTTTCAGGAAGAAAGTATCCCTCCTTCAAGCATTTAGGAAACTCCAAGACTTCTTTCACACTGAAAACACTTTTTGTCCACGCTGTAACGTGTTATTCCACCTGCTTCCACCCAGTTTTCACCCAGATGGTGATTATTCATTACATTTGTACCAAAGAGAAGAAAGGAAGTGCTAGCCAAAAATAACATTTACATACACATTTCCAGTTCCACTCAGCATCGCAGTTATCTGCCCAACTCTGGCCTCTGTGAGTTCAGCAACAGCGCTGAAAGAAGGCAGGTGAGCCCAGCAGCCAGTTCTAAGATTAGAGATTGCAATCAAGGGTTGTTCCCTAAACAAGCCAGCTACCAGTTTTTTCCAAATCTCCAGATTGCTAAGAGCACCCTTAAGTTTTTAAACGTAAATGCATTTTATTCTATATGAGCCAGGAAACTTGAAAAGAAGACACTTGACAGGAAAGGCATTACTAGCCTAGAGATAAGACCTGAACACTGCCGCTCCTGATGCAGGCACACAAAACTGATGCGAAGAGATGGCCACAGATTCTTACGCACCTTCTGCATAAGCGTCAGCTACAAGAGTAACTGAGATGCAATGGTGAGAATAAGAAACATAACTCTTCTTCTCTGTTTTTTTCTACTGGGATCCGTTAAGCCCAACATGCATTATTCTTTAGATGTGGATGCTATACAAGATCCAGCCTCTTCCATCTTGTTTTGCAAAATACAAGGCAACTCCAAAAATAGAAAGTAAATGTTGCTTTCCTTTTCAAGTGTGTTTTACTTGTTGATCATTTACTGAGAAAGTACTAAACAATTCTGCTGAAATACATTGATCTGAAAGGACTGCACTGCCACGGGCTACGTTAGCTACCAGCACAAATCGGGTAACTCAAAATCTTTACAGGCTGCCTGTGAGCAATACCTTCAGAGAATTGTTAACATTTTTGCACCTTTATGCATCTTACACCATCCAGAGAAAAACAGTAATTATATCTGACGTTAAAATAACAGTGAGAATAAATCAATAATCATACTATTATTAATAGCAATAAACCACAATCTTTATATAGCACCTTTTTATCCCTAAAACTCAAGGCACTTTGCTTATCGTCCTCATTTCACAACTATAAGACCTGAGGAATTTTGAGATGGAGTTACTTAATCTGGAGATTCTGGAGTCCTAGCAGATGATGGGCAACAAAACTAGATACCTTGGGGTTTTCCTTTTTTTAATTTCCACCTATGCCTCCATGTATTTTGATGTGCTCCATTCAGCATTTAGCATATCACTGCTTCAAATCCCGGCTTTTCAGGAGCACAAGTGGTTTTTCTGGGGAAAAACCTGCTTCCTGACAGACTGAGCAGCTACATGTACAACACTCACAACTTCAATTTGCACCGGAAAAGTCCATCTCCCCCTGACACCACAAGTATCGTTACAGTGCATATTTGGAAAACAAGATGAGAAATTACTAGAAAACATGAGATACTGGCCTATCTTTTCCTGGCAGGGTAAAAATGTTACCTACTATTGCAGTTTTTCCTCTTGGTCAGAGCGCGTTGACATTGCTTTGAGTATTAAAAGCCCCCAGTAATGCCATGATCACAGCTAAAAAACCAGCATTTTCCAAATCATTCGTATTTGGTGCATATCCATTCTTCCTCTTAGAAAGCAGCACCTTTACCTCTCACCCTCACCTGATCTATTAAATGCAGTCTTAGGGCCTACTATAGACAGTAAATGGCCAAAAAAAAAATTCAAACTACATACAGTTACACGTTTCAGGAAGAAAAAAAGCCCACAGTGATTATTCAGTGGCAGACAGCATCTGTAGAAATGTCATAGCCATCTTTTTTTCCCCCACCTCCATTTCATCTTGCATACCTGGCACTGCCAGACCTGCCTTTAACAGAGCGGAGATTTCCCTGCCAGCCACAGATGTCAAAAACTCGACCCAACCATTCCAACACAGTTGGATGGATTATAGTAAGCTTGCAACTACCTCAAGCATCTTGAGCTACCAGCTACACACCTATTCACTCCAGAGGTACCTCTGCAAATGGAGAAGTTGTACCTCCCTGTACCAGTCTGGCCACTTGCAATTTGGCTGAAGCAAGCAAGAAGCATCCCCTATCCTCACAAAAAAGGTCCATAATTTGCAGCGTGAGCTCCGTAACAGGGTCTTTGCATTACATTGCATACCGTAATATCTTTTTCTTGTCCTTTCAAAGTCTCCCACGCCAGACAGTGACTCCCAGATTTTGAGGCCCCAATAGCTTGGCACTATCCAGTGCAGGATGATCAAGTGGATGTAGTAACTACTCCTCACAGCATGCCTACCCATACACAACCTCTTTCTAACCCAGGTGTTCTCCNATGCCAGACAGTGGCTCCCAGATTTTGAGGCCCCAATAGCTTGGCACTATCCAGTGCAGGATGATCAAGTGGATGTAGTAACTACTCCTCACAGCATGCCTACCCATACACAACCTCTTTCTAACCCAGGTGTTCTCCTTCACACAAAAAAATGCCATCGAGCTGGAGAGGAGGAAACACTGTGGTGTTCTACCTTGTACCCAAGAGCAGAAGGGTTTTCTGCAGTTGGGAATTCAATGCAAGGGGTCTGGGAAGCAGGAGATTTTTTAAAGATCCTCTGCCTGTAGAGTTGCTGAACTTCCATTTTTGAGATGAAACGTAAAAGCAGTTTCCTCATCTGTTCCTCTACTAAAAGAAGATCAACCAACTCAAGTTTCTGCGTAACTGCGATACCTAGTAGGTTGGAAGTACTCCTCTAAAGTTTTATTGTGCATTTTCTGACAATTAAAACAAGAAATCAGTTACAAGCTTTTTCAGACTCAGGAATAAGTATCAGTTATTCAGACACGAATCTGCAATTGCCGGCGGCAGGACAATAAACACCATATAGCCTCGTCTTGCTAAGCAAAAGCCAAACCGAATGGATGAAATAACTATCTCAAATCAAGTGCATAGTCAGATTCCAGCTCATCTTCCTGTCCTTGTCTCCACACACTCTCAACACAGAAGAAATCTCATCTCTTAAGTAAACAAACACATAAAGGCACCAGCTAAATTAGAAACTCCATGGAGTTGACAGATTATGATCTCATCACTTTTTTTTTTTTTCTTTCGGAAGTATTCCCTTTCCACACTGAGCTTAATTCACCTGAAAAATTTAAACAGAGAGTATCTTGAATTCACAGGACGGAAGTTGCTAACTAATGACTACGCTACTCTTTCGGTCTGGTTTTAACTTGAATTAAAGCAATTTATTAATTTGATTTAAAGCAAACATAGAAGCTCGGTAAGAGTAGGTACGACAGTACTAAATGAGATACTATTCAAAAACAGCAAATGTAAACATATTTTAAAGAAAAAACCTCTTCTGTCTTTGGCTAAATGCGATGTACGAAGAGTTAAAGTTACAACCATAAACTATCACTTTTTTCTTTTTTTTTTTTCCAATGGCAAAACCTTGTGATTAACCCTCAGGCAAATCATCAACCTCTGTGTTCTGTCCTTGAGCCATTTACGGCAAAAACCAGCCCTGTGAGGCCCCACGATGCAGAAACACCCGAGTGCAGGTGTGTCTGGATATTTGTCTATTTTCTTTCAACATTTCCACCCTGTGGCTGCTTACCTAGACCACCCTCTCCTTGCCACATTGATCTCTGTTTATTCTTCTGTTCGGCAGTGAGGGAGGGAAAAATGCTCACACGCTCGTGTTTACGGTCCTCTGGACCACTCCTAGTAGCTGTGCTTTGACTCAACAAATTTCAGGGAAGTCAGTGCTGAGAAGAAATGTGCAACTTCCCAGCCACACTGCTCTGGAAAGAAATGAGCTGTGCTCTGCAGGGAAAGGGAAATTGCTTTGGAAGTCTAGACCGAACCCTTCCTTTTCCATCCCTCCTCCTGTTTCCCCCCTGAATATATTTAAGACAAAACAAAAGGAAGGTGGAGAATGAAGAGGAATCATCGGGCAGAGTTTCCATCTCTGGGTGTAATAAAAACACAACTGGATGTGTATTCAAACACGGGCAAAACATCAGCTAGAGGAAAGGGAGGAGTGACACAGGACTACAGAAGTGCCTAAGAAACAAGGCTGTTGGCAGCAGCTGGTGTAGTAAAATGGAAATCAGGAATTCGGTGAAAGGCAACACACTGCAGGCAGCCGCTCTGATCCTCCCATCAGATTGGATTTGTCTTTAAAATGCAGTTAGTAATGCAGCTGTGGATCTAGTTACCTAAAAACTGTGCCAGTGAAAGGGAAAATCCTGCAACTTACTCAGTAAACTTGCTCTGACTTGGGATTACTCCCAAACTGAAGACACAATAAGAAAAGCAGCTGCAAAATAGGATCAGAACAGCAGAGAAGCTTGAAACAATCGAATGAACTCAGGTGAATTTTAAAAAAAGCCCATTGAGACTTCATGAACTAAGATGAGGGAGAGATAGGTGAGACAGACTGACCAACATAGCCAGAATTCAGCAGGGAAGCCCAGCAATAAAAATAATAGAACAGAAAAATTAGAGGTGTGTGTATATATATATATATATATCCCTAATTTTTTGTTCCATTACATATATGTTCCATATATATACGTGTTCCATATGTATATGTTACATACATATATGTATGTGTCCCATATATATATACACACACACACATATATAATCAAAAATCAAGAAACACCCAGGTAGCTTGGTACCACTTGATTCAGCTGGTGACCCGGTAACAGAAGAGCAAGCTAAGACACTTTTCTCAATTCAAGGAGCAAAAGAGAGACCATGGGAATGGACGGAGAAGTTGCTGGGTAATGCGGAAGAAAGATTGAGGAGAAAAAAAAAATCAGCCTATAAATTTTAAAACATTCAAGATTATGTCAGAGGACCCTTTAAATCAAGTTGGCAAGAGGAGCACCAAAGGAAGCAGTCCTAAGAGGGAGAAAGCAAGAAAATACATGTGCATGTGGGCATTTAAAGTAAACTGCAGTATGGACAAGCATCAGGTCTCACTAATGTGCTTTATTCCTTGTATAAACAAAAGGATGTATTTTGTTTGAGTTTGGTTTTGATAAGGAGCAGCAAAAGATAGAGTGTGAAACCAACCCATCATAAACTGATTCTCTGTGCCACCTTGGGAATTTTGCATGTTCTGAGTACTCTTGTTTCCCGCTGCAGAAAGAGTCGCTGCAGCTTATATGACCTTTCCTCGCTCCCGCCCCCCGTATAGGAAAAGGAAATCAGAGTTACATCCAGAGAGCAGCAGGGCTGCAAGATCACAACTTTCTATTACTCAGGGGCAGAGCTCAGGCAGCGCCCTTGGTCTGTCTCCTCACAGCCATGCAAACCAATACACGTGGCAGCGCTCTCAGCACCTTCTGTCCCACTCCCTAGTAAAATAAAAAGGGAACACTTTGAACCACCCTTTAGCCCTGCTGGCACACGTGTCCATACGGGGCAGGGGAGAGGAAAGGGAAGCAGCGATCGGACAAGGAGTTACCAGTCAAGAGCTCACAGGGAGGAGTGGTGCAAACGCCTGCTAAAGTCACACCGCTCCTATCCTGAGATTATACTGGCCTGCAGCACGCACTAGACCTTAATGTTAGGTTTATCACTTGTCTCGCTTTCCAGTCAAAAAAAAAAAAAAAAAAAAGGAGAGAGAAAAAAGGAGAAGACAGTTTGGTTTGCTTTTGTTTCTGACCAAGTGCAGGAAAGAAGTTTTATTCCTTAAGGAAAATTCTCAGGAGTAGGAATGAATGTGAGGATTGTATGTCTGAATCATCCTGTTAATTCCCTAAATCCCACAGCATGTGGGGTTCGGATAATGGTTTTAGCTAGGGAACTTTATTTTTTAAATAATTTATATTTATTTTCAAAAAGAAAAAATAAAGGGGAAAAAAAAGAAGTGGTTTAGAGCTCCTCCCTTTCTAAATCACAGTCGGACCCAGAAAGACCAGTTTTGTTTTTAAACAAACTTAGCAAATTGCCCTTAAGCTGGTCAATTCCAGTAATCAGCATCAGAGTAATGACAGTCACTCAGTCGGTTTCTCCTTTGCCAGACCAAAAATAACTATTCAGCTAAATTCTTCCCAAAAGTGTTTATTTCGGCTGAAGTGAGAGCAATTAAGTTGCAGACACATCTTTCTTACAATTGGAAAATGTACACCTCTATACATAACATTGTTCAACATCCCTCTCTCTATATATGTCTAGTAGTATCTCTGAAAATTATAGGTCCTAGGGAATATATCTTCAAAATAGCCAAAAGCATCTCCGCCCTTTCTTGTTAGGCACAGCAGTAAAAGAATGAATTTTATCAGATGCTGCCTATCAATTACAGCCTTTGTGCTGTTTCCAGAACACTTGTAATGCACTACAGGAAAAATACCAATTTCTCTAAGTCATGGAAACCCCTGCTGATTATAGGGACTCATGAATCAATATGAAAGCACCTTTCATATTTATTGGAGCCAAATACAAAGTTTTGTCCACCTAAAAACCATAAAATCATCAAAATCACAATGAATTTTCCAGATGTTAAGGCAAAACACTCCTAGTTAACCAACTTGGAAATGCCAAGTGGTAGCCACGTCATACAGCGTTCTCACAGCACAGGGAGCCCGAAGTGCAGAGGTAGTATGAAGCTTGTTCTGCGCAGTCCTTCCAAGGCACTGAGGATATTGGTGAGAGCAAAGACTATACAGCAATATCTGCCTTGACAGCTGGTAAAGAGTGATCCGTCTGCATCTCCTAGCAGAATAAAGACATTACCTATAAGAAATGTGAGCAATAACAATTTAGGACCACTAAAAACATGTATTTCACACCACTGTAGCCACTCATGTCCCATAACAGTCCTTCCAGTCTTGGAGAACAAGAGAACTACGCTCAACACCTCAGTTTCATCCCAATCAACACAAACCAGCATTTTTCCCAGAGACTGGAAAGGGCACTAGTGACAAGGCTGGGGGCAGGAAAATAACATGGAGTTCACAGATATAAAATAATTGTTTCATAACTTGTGAAAAAAAAAATCATCTGAGTGAGTCTACTGGCACAAGAACGTTAACGAAAAGGAGCAGATGAAAACAATTTTTCTGCCTGTGGTCACTCAGCATGAGATAGTGGAAGGAAAAGATTGTGAGTCATCTCAACATGGGATGGAGCAAAATCCGAAGGAGTACTGGATACAAAACCCAAGAGATAAAGGCCAGGGCAAGCTACCGATGAATCCCAATGAAGTCACAACCAAAGGGACTTGATCTTTAATCCCCTTGACTCTGAAACATAACACATTTCTTGAATTACATAGTTTTAAAATAGCTTTAAAAATGTAATAGGAGTCTAAACATTTTCATTTGTTACATTCCTATTCTAAAAACAGAGAAGATGGTCATGCAATTTTAATATGAGTGAGTCAATATTGTAGCTCTTGTTGCATCTATATAACTGCATTTGCGTGTATGTACGTGTACACACACAGTGTAAGCCAGTTCTTTATATTTACACACAAACTATGTAAGGTTTGTTTCAGACCTGAGAAAGGGCTTATGCGTCCAAAAGATATTTTTTCCCATTAGTGCACCTAGTAAAAGACACATCCTCTCTGATCCTTACAGTGTTCACGCATTCCTTACACTCTAGTAGTATTTAGATACATACAACACACAAGTGTTCCTCCCTCCTTTTTTTTAAATTGTTTGACCTACATCAATCGACCGAAAATGATTACCCGCTACCAACTAATAAAAATGAAGCATGCACACTTAAAAAAAATATTGAGTAAGGTGTTGTTCTTACTAATACACATGGCTTCCTAAGCTGTACTTTTAAATATATATATAGATATATACATATTTCCCTAAAAACAAAAGGGTACTATTTATGTTTTGTACATAAGCAAAGGATAACACTTCCACATCACAAATCTCTACAGCCCCATAATTTACACCCTGGTGTCATAAACCAGCAATAAAATATTTTAGAGATAGCCATAAAACTGTAATCTAAGTTCAATCTTTTCAAAAGCTCTGCTTTCGCTCAGCTGTTAGGGTCTGAGCAGGATTATTCATATTTGATCGGTGGCGAAGTTCACATGTGGCCCAAACTTTTCCAAAGTTCGCCTGTTTTCTCTTGCAGCCTCCCAGCTCAGGCTCACCCCTGTATCTGGGATGGGCTGGACACTTTGCTGCAAATGCTTTCGTCTAAAGAGGCTTGCATCATTGAACCCAAAATGCTTTATCTGAAATACAAGGAAATTTGGGGCAAGGCAAAGGCAGGCAAGGCTCTCACTGAACTTTCCACGTGAGCTCCTGGTGGGCTGCGACGGATACGGATTTTGGGGGCTGGTCTTGTAGCAGAGTTCACCCCAGCTCTCCGGATTTCATTGCTTCCAGAGCCTGCACCTCTGGGGTGTTCCAAGCCTTGCACCAACTAAACCCCAAATTTCCCCAACATATCCAAAACATGGTAATCTGCAAAGCCTCGGAGCCTTACCCCTGAACCGATCCAGTGAATCTGAGAGTGGAAACTGGAGGCACACGTCTGGGATCTGACAGCTGCCTTACCATTTGGGCTGTCAGAGGCCACCATCCCCAGGCCCAGAGGTACTGAGAGCAGCTGGCGCCAGCCCCACGGGGACAGGTGACATCCCAGCACCTCCACAGGAGATGCTGTACCCTCCTTGCAGGCTGTGACCAAATTCCAGGTACTTCTAGGTGGTCTCTGTACAGGGAATGTGTTTGTTTTGGCTCTCTGGATTTAAATTTCAGATCCAAATAATAAATTAAAACCAAATTACCACTGCAGCCCAATTCAGATCGAAAACAGCAGCTGAAAACATACAAACAAGCTATCACACACACCAGAAAACTTATGTCAACTTGTTCTCTTACAGAACAAAGTAAGTAAGAGGAAGAATGAAACAGTCTACGTTCACAGCATGCTTCACCAATTAATCACTTACAACAAACTGCACTTAAAAATTATTTGGGGCTTGAGTCCACACTCACTCCAGTCAGCTGGAGCTTTGCACTGTGTCACTGGGAATATAAGAACATCAGACATTGTAGAAGATGAAGCAGTAAGCTATAACAATTCAATACCCTATTACAGAAAATGCCAAGTTTAGATCTCATAGTAAAGTGTTTAGACCCAGTCCACAAGCAACACAGTGATTACGCTTATAAATAACATGCAATCAGTGAGAGAACAACTTTGATTCTGCTGTTAACCCACTGAACAGGAGCAAAGACACCAGACAGTAAGTGTGAGGAAGTGGTGTAAATTGTTACATAAAATACTAAGGCAAAAACTTAAGATTTTGGTTCTCCTAGTATTCGCTTCTTTACTTGACCACAGGAAGCAGGCTACAAAACACCACTTTGTACGGTGAGAAATATTACAGTCAGGAGGTGTATGACAACTCAATTACTCTTACTGCTTCTTTCTACAACGAATAAATTCATTTTACCAAATATTTCTTTTCTTTTTTGAACTCCATTTCCAGAAAACTAAGTTTGTGTAATTTCTTTATTTATTTTAAGGCTACAAAAATGTAAACAGTCGGCTAGAATTTCTTTGACCAGACAAGCATGGGTGATGACCAGGAAATGCATCCTAAAAGGCTTTCCTGCATGCTTCACAGTAACGTGGTTTGGTTTTGTTTTGTTTTTCAGTTGTAGGTTATACTTCGCTGGGAAATCAGCAAAGTCAGTATTTCAGGATATTAAAGATTCCTGGAAACCTCTAAGAACCATAACATGTCAGGCCCTGATTTGGGAACGCGCTTACCTGTTTAACCTCAAGCACAAGACCTCACATCTTTATTACACAAAACTTTAATCAAGCATTTAACTTTGAACATGCATTGAAGTGCTTTGCTGAATCAGGAAGGATCTGGACCTTTTTGAAGAGCAGCACCGTTAATTGACTGCAAAGATGTTATATCCTGCAACTAGGCTCCTAATGAGCCATGCCTGCTGGCGAGCAGCTCTGGTAGCACACAGCAGCCAGCTGGTCTTCTGCAGCAGGGCACGTGGACCGCTACATTACTCATGGGGTAAACCCCCTGCAAATACTGCAGTACAGGTTGCTGCTTGCTCCGAATGTACTGGTTCCTGTGCGTACCTGGCCGCTAGTCACAACAAATCTTTAAAATCTCTCCATTTTAGAGTCATCTATAAACTAATACTGAAGGGATTTACTTAAATGGTAGGTTTTATGGTGGAAGACTATACGAGGCAATAAAATGTCTTTTACAGCTGGTTAAGCACTGAAACAAAGCTGAGACATTCAGTAACTGCAGAGGGGCTGCTGGTGAGGATATTCTAATGCAGTGAGCATTCACATAATAAAAGGAGGTAAAAAATTCAGTCATCGTGATTGTTTCCTTCATGCTGTTTCAGCTGTTTCATCTTTTGGAGCTGCATGGAATTGCAGCCACCACTTGCCTCAGACTTTCTGCAGAAGCTGATACCAAGGACGTGCGGTTTGGGTACAAACTGAACAAAGAGAGGTTTTGAAAAGTGTAGATCTGTTTGAGGTCGAGTAAGTAAATAATTGATCAAAGCCACATCCTTAGTGGAAAAGGAATGCTACGATTAGGAAATACGTTTCTGAAACAATCACCTTAGTATCTTCAGCAAACTAACTTTGAAAAGCTGAAGAGATCACACTCGGCCGTGACACAGGCATGTGCAAATCATTTGACTTCAAAGAAGTTAAACCCACTACAGCAGCTCTGAATTCATCCTAGGCATTCAATTACCCATTTTGTGCATGTAAATATTACTGTGCAACATTACAGATACTATTCTGAGAAGCTCAAGCATCTACTTAAGAAAAGACTGCTTCATGGTGTTAATAAAAGCTTTGGTGGTGTTTGTCAAGAGAACGTTTGCTATTTCCAGGCTGTGATTGAGCGAAACTCATCTCTTGTCACAGTCTACTGTATTACAGTGCCTTAAAATAAAAGACTCTCGAAATAATGCAGCTCCTTTAGGTTACTCCAGCTTAAAATCAAGCTTATCACAGCCCTCTGCTTGAATAAAAAGCAAAATCAAAGGAATTTAAGCAAACCTCCATATGATTTTATTTTAACTGTAGCAAAATCAATTTAACATCCTTACTCTGACTGCTTCTTCCCAGAACTCTTCATACAAGTTTCTCAGGTCAGATTTTCACTGCGTTCATTCTCTGTGCTCTCTCTCCATACACTGCACGCTGCTTTTGCATAATATCAAACAACATTGGCCTGCACTTTCAGCTGGAACTTTTATATAGCGTTGTCATACAAATGAAAGAAGATATTTTAGCAGTTTAAGCTGGTTATTGTTTCTTCTGCTCCAGCTAACATTCCTGCTTACTTTGGATGGGTAATTGGTCTATAGTCTCTGGCTACAAATTCTTACACAACTTAGATAAAATGCAAAGGACTGTTAAAAAAAAAGTTTGGGCATGTACTGTGCGAAAATACTTTTCCAAACTGTTCAAAAACCATAGGTGAAATTCTGTTGCTATAACTAATAATTTTTAGCACACCTCAGACGCACAAGGTTAGCTTCAACACTTTCAGCTGTACATTAGTCAGACTTCAGCACCAAGCGCACAGTTTTGACATGCTTCGTGTTACCTTAATTGCGACATCCTGAATAAGACCACTGCTGTTTAGAATAATTTGTTTTCTGTTTGAAAAGTACCTGTAGAAATTCGTAACTAATGGGAGACATCAGAAGAAGACATGTATTTGACATGATTTTCTTTTGTCCTTTTTGAGGACGGAGTTCCTTTGGGTACATAGGCAGAATCTCTTAAGTAACACGTGACAAGGCGGCACATATTCTCTCAATGTCACTTTATTCAAAACTGTAAATCAAGTGTCTTGTTGTTCTTGATGATTTTCAGTAGCATTTTACACTACAGAAGAACAGTGTAGCCTTCTGATTCTTCAACCACCTCCAGTGTCCTGCAAATGACATCTGAAGGATGGAAAGAGTGTGAGCTCTTCTACCACCACAATATTTGGATTCCTACTCACACGTTCAAACAAATTTTGAGAGACTGAATTTAAACCAAGGCTGAGTACTTGTGATTTTCTTAGCCCACAACCAACTTCCAAAATTTTCAGTTTGCGAAAGTCATCGAACATTAATAATTCTTCTCCCTTGAACCACAGATACTCCTTTCCCATTTATGCATCTTCGTGTAAACACATTTTTTGCTTCAACACAAAGCAGTTGCATCCTACACAACTAATTAGCATGACCACAGTATTTCAAATCCTCCTTTAAACAAAACTATAGTGCCTGAACTATTCCTATATGCAGCTACCACAAGCATGCGCCCACAGGAGCTTCTCTGCCTTTTTAAGTTGCAGTGGGGAAGCCCGCATCTTTCACACATCCCTTTCTACTTAACAATGAATAATTCATCTCCATAAACTTAACCTTCAAAGATATCTAATACCTAAGACTTAGAAACAACAGACCCAGATGAGGCGTGATGGAAGCAGCTCATTCTGGCCTGACAGTGTTTACATTATGTCCCCGTTTAAGCAGGATCCCCAGGTTTAACATGCTCCCCTTCTTCCTCTGCCCAGGAGGATCCAAATCTGGGGTAGCACGTCCAACTCCAGCATGTTTAAAAGCATGTGCTCTTTTTTTTGCGTTTGCTTATTTTAGGCTACAGATAAATTCTTCCCACCTAGATGCTTTCCCTGTTCTTCTCTACTCACCCTGCCTCCTTTTTTACAGGTTGTTTTTCCCTCACTGAGACTCCAGTAAGTTTTGTGCGCAGGGCTGCAGGCATACGTTGATTTAAACACAGAAGTACTTGGGGGTGGAGGGAGTGTCACAACGAGATGATTGTAAAGATACCAATATTTCAAGCAAGACTTGTTACGTTTCCTCTTTTTTTGTCCCTACAGTGGACCCTGTAAAACACAAGCGTCCCCTTTCTCCCTCACCCAGTCTGTTCCCTGTGCTGCTCTCACTCCTGACATTACTGCAAGTCTCATGACTCAAAGACACAGTTCCCAAAGAGAAATGCTCAAGTGAGAATGTCATGACCAGTTGACCACAAATGCTACCATTATTCATCGCTAGGCTGAATTATTCCTGCCCACCATGGATCACATCATTATGCAAAGGCATGAGCTAAGAATATGGGGAAAGACTGGCAAAAGGCCTCTTTAAGAAGCATGCCAAATTTCACCGATTCATTTAATGAACAAAGCATGTCTATTGAGGTAATCTTTACATATTCCAAGTACTTTCATGCTAAAAGGAGTCCAGGTGCTTATTTCTGAACTCCAGTGCACACATTTCCCTGACTTACATTTTCAAAAGAGGGGACTAGACATTGTAACAACAACAACAACAACATAAAAAAGAGATTCAGCTCTGTTTTTTCTGTAGCTTCATTCACCACTGTGGTCATTTCTCTTGGCAGTGACGTTTTAAAAACTGCAAGAAAAGACCTGAAACAAGGCTGACCAAGTTTTTTGGGTTTGTTTTTTTTAAACTTGAATCTTGTCGACCTCATGTTTAGAGGCACTATTTGAACTTTGCCAGTCCATTTCTTTTTTTCTAGGACCTATACAGGGAAGTTTATAATTGAGAAAAAAATACACACAAAAAAAATACATGAAGAAAAACCTCCTTCAAGGGAAGGGAGGTTTCAATTAGAGAACAGACTAATCAAAGAGAAAATGACAGCAACTCATTTTCAGGGTACCACCACACAAAGACCCGGTAAGCAATTACACACGTACGTGACAATAAGCCACGCGCGGCTTGAATATGCTGGAGCTGGACCCACACGGTGTTGCAGCTCAGTGATTTCATGGAGATGATCTCACCCTCCTGCCTGGGATCATGGGCGGGGGGTGGCGGGGAGGGGGAATGTAAACAGTCGGCTAGAATTTCTTTGACCAGACAAGCATGGGTGATGACCAGGAAATGCATCCTAAAAGGCTTTCCTGCATGCTTCACAGTAACGTGGTTTGGTTTTGTTTTGTTTTTCAGTTGTAGGTTATACTTCGCTNCATGGGCGGGGGGTGGCGGGGAGGGGGGGGGGACGCGGATAACTGCGGTCGGCTCTGGCACACACACACGATCAGAAATTTTGCAGGACTGTCATCATCCTACAATTACCATTACTGACACAACTGAGTGCGAGCAGAGGCATGAAGTGAGTGGTACGGCAAGGTGCAAGGAGGCCACAGCTCGAGACGTATCTGCGCTGCACCCGTATGAGCAGCATCAGAGGACGCTGAGATAAAGGAGTAACATGCGCCTGGTTTCTCACAGAAGTACAGGATCTGAAATGAAGCCGCCAGGGACCCTAGTGATGAGCCCAACACCGAGCACCCTGCACTTGACCTCAAACTAACCAAGCGCAAAGCCTCCTGAAAACACCACTTTGCTTTGCCGAGGAGCAGCACAAGCTTCGCCTCTCCCGTTTCTGCCTCCACTGCCTGTGTCCTTGACGTGTCCCCCGCGGGATGAGGCATGGAGCAGGGTCGCTGCAAGGAAATAAGCAGCAAGGAGGCAGCGGCAGTCACAGTGCAGGTCCCCAGCCAGCCTGGGGCTTCGCCTTGCATTGGTGCTCTGTTTCCCCTCGGCAAGTTGTTAAAATGCCAAACTACAGCCAGGCCCTCTCAGGGGCCAAGTTGAAGTGTGTTATTGCACATTTATGCAAGGCAGGTCCCAGATTTGAAAGTGTTTATACATAATAAAATGTATCTTAAATCTACAGCACTTTGAGATTAAGTGCATATAGTTTCAGATAAATACCAACTCCCAAAGAAATGGCTTAATGCTTAAAATATTTTGACACTATGGCACACTGCCCACAGACCCCACAGGTTGCTTGGAAAGCAGAAGGAAGAGAAACAAATGTGTAGTAAAGATTTTACTAATATGTCCGTCTTACCTACCAGCTAGTGTGGTTTGATTCAGCAATCTCAGGAAAGAGATAGCGGGAGGTACAGAGAGGGAGAAGCACCTTTAAAGCTGCACCGGTTTGGTGTATTATCAACGGTTTGCACTGTGCTCAGATTTAGCTGTCCTTTAGCCATGCTAACCTTTTGCTAGTTAAACTCAGCATTATCCACAACAAAGAAACGGATCCTCTTTACAGCGGCTGTAAATGTGATTTGCTTCCTTCATCTGAAGGCAGTATTTGGGGGCCGGGGGCCTCTCCCAGCTGCGCTGCATCCTCAGCACACACAGAGGGCTCTGGGAGGGAGCAGGGGGGGTGGTTTGGAAAGCAGTAGCCGCTCTCCCTAACCTGGGCACAGGAGAAATGAATAATTGTGCACACCATGAAGGCAGGCTGCCTCCACAGCATGCCTGGGAATTAATGTTTTAGGATAGCAAAAGGCCACACTGTTATGAGGCTGTCTAAGGGCCACCCGCAGGTCTAATAAATAAGAGACTTAGGGAGAGATGAAGAAGTTGATTGTGCCAAAGGAAAGGAAAAATGTGTTTTGGAGGAAAAAAAAAAAACAAACCTCTCTCCTCCCATCCCATTTTGCTTTTGCCCTCCTGTTCTGCTGCAAGGAAAGACTCACGGTCAGTAATCCTGCTATAAGATTCCGAGCAGGAAGGGAAGGACAAGTACAGAGGAATTCTATTTACCCCAAAGGTTGGATTTTGTTTTATTTCATTTCTCTTTAGCTTGATTTTTTTTTCCCCTAAGGCTTTGCACTTTTTTTTTTTTTTTAAAAAAATGTTGCAAGAAAAACTACAGAAATCATGTCCAGGTTTAATCCCTACGTCAAAGCTCTCCACCCCCGTGCCTCACGTCCTGCTCCTTCAGCGCACGCCTGGCTCACCCAGAGCTCCTCCACACCGCCCTACTGAGACTCAGGGTGACAGAATAAGGACTGACCCAAGTACCTCCCGCTAATATGGCAGCGATCATTCATTTCCACTGGTGTTCTGAGATGAAAAAAGCAAAACGATCAAACTACAGCAAAACAGTAACATTTGGGAGCAGGGCTGATTTTTCACACTTTATTGGTCATTTTTGCTCCCTGTGCCAAATTTGTTTCCTCTTCCCTTCTCCTGCAAGCCACCATCCTTCTTCTCGCTACCTCCCTCTTAGGAGAGCTTGCAAAAGACCCGAGGGCAGCACAGGGCAGATGCCAGCTTGTGACCTCTATCCCGTGATGTGTGAATGAGGTTTGGTGCTGGTTTCCACGGCAATGCAACCACACAGTAAATGCATCTCTTGCATAGGGTGTTTTCGCAGAGGTACACGAAACAATAAAGCTAAGCTTAGGACACATAGCTAAGCTTAACGCATATAAGGAGTTACCACAGCCACGCAAAGACAAAGCATTTCTCTTAACGTTTTCCCATGACTACCTCTTTGTTTTTTCCTGCAGCAATCTGTCGTTTCCAAGCAAGCATTGAAGAGCACCAGTTTCAACAGCTCATACACATATGTGGGTATAGAGCACGTTTGTACATACATGCAGACACGAGAGACCGTGCCACCTCTATACGGTCAAACAGTATTTCCAGTGACCCCTCTTTACCCTCTTATGTCTGAGACAGTTTCTTAAGGGCTTTCCTCAGAACCACAAAGCCGGAGCTTTAATTCCTGACCTATTTCCAAAGCTCAGCGAAAGCCAGCACAGATGTATGTTCACCACAGAAACATCCTGTGATTTTGTAAAGCAATTTAAAAAAAAAAAAAAATCTGAACTTGCAAGGCTAAGCACTCTGAAAGCTCTTAGATCAAAAAAGTCATTAGGAAAAAAACAGTTATAGTTGGTTTTAATGTTTTCCTTTTGAAAAGAAAGTGATTTTCATTAGATAAAAGCGCTTAATGGTTTGAATGAAAAACTGAGGCTTTCAAACCTCTAGCATGGGTGTAGCATCTGATAGCCACGCTCACGGAATGGCAGAAAACTCACGTTGCGCAGGACGTCCCTCAGCTCCACCAGCTTCCTGCCGAGAGCTAGCCCTGCTCTTCAAACCAGCGAGAAGGCACGGCTGCTCTCAATGGGGCTTGAGACATCCCCTTGGAGACAAGGATGTCTTCCTAAATTTAGGGCACGCAGTATTTTGGGCAAACGCTTGAGATCCTGTACACTGCAGAGCAAGTTGCCGTTCTTCAAGTCCCATTTTTGGGCCGGCCATTGCAGGTTCCCCCAGGATAAGGCACTCTCGCGTAACAGTCTTCCACAAATGCCAGACATCAAAGACTAATGTTGCCTGACGAGCCATAATTGACACAATGACAACCAAGTATCTTATATCATCATATAATCTTTTTTTAAGCAGTGTGGCAACCTTTCCAGCTATCCACGCTTCCTTTAAACGTTTCGCTTTAAATGCAATGAAATGAACTTTAAAATTGGCAGTTTAGTATAATGAAGCATTTGCAAGAGCTGTAATGTCTTTTTCTCATTTTGCTCCTAATCGGCACCCATAATTTGTACTTAATTCAGATTAACAACGTACCACTACTATAAAGGAGATAAAATTGCATCGTTTGATTGCAAAGGAAAAGATTAAAAATACTGCTCAAAACCTGGCAGGTAAAACACGAATGTACAAAATACAATAATCAGTAAACTTTCGCACCTGGGGTGAGAAAGTGGACATGAATGTATGGAAAGTTTCCAAAACCCTTCCTCTCTTCCTTTCACATACCGTATGGAAGAGCATGCCAAACCCCAAAGAAACATTCCCACTTTGGGGGGAGGGGGAAGTAAACCACATGCTTTCCATAAATAGCACTCTCCTCCCTTAAATAAACCTTGTGCACTCAGCCTCTGACTATGTTACAGTTTAAATATTTTGCTAACCTTATGTTATATTCTCAGGAAAGCAGGAAGCAACACTGAAAAACATCTGCCTCCAAACAAGTTATATGCAGCTGTGCTTAGAAAGTGGCTTTTCATCTGTTCAGAAAAAGGGATGCCCTCACTAGGAATGCAGCCCTATTCATCCTAGGTCATCTGGAATGGCTCGGCTCAAAGGTCCTGCTATTTATCCACAGCAAAGAAACTGCCCGGCTACACTGCCTTACAATGAAGCTGGCTTACCCCTGCACAAGGGAAAGAAAGAGAACAGTATCAAAGGAAGCAGTCTTACTGGGGTTTTTAAATGAGAAATCATCTGAGCAAGCCACTATCTGAGGAAAGTGGAGGAAGTTTCTTTGGACAGATTATACTATTTATTTCATTAAGGCACATACCAGAAGCAATTTGAGTGCAAAGACACAACTCGACTGAAACGACGGGCTGGTCCAGAATCCCTCACCAGACTTGTTTTGGTCATGTTTGGGAAAACACTGGCATCGTGAAAGGCCGTGTTCAGTCCGACACAGAAAAAGCAGAAATCTCCCATTAAACTTTGCATTGCCTCGTGATACCCTCAGCCACAGAGCGGAGCAAAGACCAAAGGATGTCGATAAGAAATCAACCCCTAGGCAGCCCTCCTCTAACTCTGATCCCCAAAAGCGAGTGAATTAGCACTTTGCACGAATGAACAAGCCACAATGGAGTCTATATAACAAATATATATCTCTCCTCCTCCAACCTCTAATCAACAAAACGTCGCCCTTTCTTTTAAAACCTGTGCAATGGGGAGATTACGAGGGCAGCGACACGGAGCCTTACCATTCAGTAAATGAATTCCAGGTTGCAAAAAGCAGACTGTGGGCAGTGCAGTGTAAAAAGGCAGAAGCAGAGATAATCAGACAGGTCACCAAAAAAAAGGAAAAAACCCCACCTCTGAATGACTAAATTAAAATAGTGAAAATTGTCATCTGATCTGTCTGCATCACAGTCACAGCTATCCGCAATCAAGCTTGCTTAAAAAACTGTGTTTAAAAGAATTCTTTCAACTCCTCCTTTGCTTTGGAGGAGAGTTCAGCTATGTAATACGCATAGATTGTACCTTCAGTATTTTCCTCCCAATAAATTGGCTAGAAAGTTAGTACCAGAAAAATAAAATCCACAAGTCATCGTTGATCATATTATAACAGAAATGTAGCCTGAAATCTAAAAATAAATAATAAACCGATCCACCAAAAAACCCAAACTGAAAAAAAAAAGACGAGCAACAAGAAAACCCCAAACACACCACCCAAGTAAAGCCCGTTGCAGATACTGTTGGCAAATTACCATTTCTAAGTTGGCCATCCTGGTAAAACTTCGGGGAAGAAAATTGCCAGGCAGTCAAGTAGTGAGTCTCTGATTTCAGTTGTGCCTTTGAACATGTATAAAGGCAGAAAAAGGCTTTTATCATAGCTTCATCTACAATCACACTCAACTATTACAATAACTATATTGACCTAAGAGCAACAGGAAGAAATGTTCAAAATGTCAAGGTAACTGTTAAAAGCGGAGGGTGCAGAAATGAAACCGCACTGCATGCCCAGTGACCTGACTATCCCTGGGCTATCTCAGATTTGTAAAAACGAGCAGCCTGCCTGTGCTCCTACCAAATTTGCCTTCACGGCGTACACAGAAGAACAACAATTTTCACTTTGCTCTAGCAACGTTTCAAGTAGGGTCACAACTGATATCATTTCCCCCTACCTTCTTCACCAATATCCCCAAAAAAGAGGGGAAGGAAATTTAAAACATCACCTAATAAAATAGCTATTTGGAGACCAGGAATGTGTTGACTTTGCTAGAGCTGACTGTGATCTGAGCTCATTCTTTGCATTTCCAGCCAGAGGTCTACACTGGTACCTGCCACGACTGCACAAATCTTGCCCAAAGGAAAAGGCATTCCTGGGTTCCTCATTCAAAGGCTCTGATTGCCCCCTGTGAAATGACCCGAGTCTTCCTTTAAAAAAATAAAAATCAATGTTTCAGTGTGCTCTTGATGCATGCTGCTAAGGCAGACCCAACAACAGACCCAGAAGGGCACGCTGTGAGGCAAATTCTTCGTACGTTTTAATTACAGTTTACACAAAATGAAAGGCAGGTTAATAAGCTCAGTTCATAAAAAATTAATAAGAAATGGCACTTTCACAGAGAAGAGCAGGGGATTTAGCCTTCGGAGGGCTGATCAGAAAAATAAATTACATGCAAAAGTCACCTAAAGTCCTCAGCTGGAAAAGAGAAGGGAGCAAAAGGGGCAGGAGATGGAGAAAGGAACAAGGGATTTTATTTAATAAAAATTTTTTAAAGAGAAGCCTTTCTCATTAAGCTGGCTCCTCTATACCAGAGCAGCAGATTCAAAAGGTTTTCTCCCGTGTGATGTTTTCCAAGACATTGAAAGCACACAACTCCATAGACGCAGGAAGCAGAAGAAAATTATTTCAAGCAGCAAAGTTGGAAAGGAGGACAATAGTTGCCACCTCCAGATAGAGAGAAAGCACGCTTTCCCGAGGGACCCGTGGCCACCCATATTTAATGCCGATAAGTGAGAACATGCACCGCTCTGGCCAATACGAGACCCACTACCGCAGCTGCTCGCTCAAAGCACTGGGTGGCCCTTTGCTTCAGCCGCCCTGAATGCTTTTAAATGGAAAACATGAGCACAGAGATCTGGGTGGTGTTCTGAGTGCGGTGGCTTGAAATGGAGGGGGAGGTGGGGTTGTCCCCTGCCAAACACTGAGTCCACAGTCCCCTGCCAGGGAATCCCATGCAGAGCACCCTGCACTGAGATGCAGAGCTGAGCTGCGCATCAAGGAAACACCACCCTGAACCTCCCGCTAACACCACCAAAATTACCCGTGCATAACACATTCTTTAGCTAGAGCTTTCTTGCATCACGCCTTGGCTATCTCATATACGACAGCAGTGTTTACAGTAAGCAGAGAGCATGAGAAAGGTGCTGCGTGCCAGGGCTTGCTCTACACCCTCTTTCTCGCCCCATCGTCGTAGCTCCATGGCCAGGGTTACACCTCGTAGCTCCCCACCTATCCCTTGGAGGCGGCTGTGGCTCTAATTCCTCATACTATATTTACTTCTGAATGTGCGTTCGGGAGTACTAACACATGATTTGGTCTATGATTAAAAAGGGATTTATTTTTTTCCCCCCAAACTGGGGGGAAAGGGAAATTAGAAAGTTGCATCCAGAAGAATATAATTTCCAAGTTAGACACCTTCACTTCTTAAAAAAACCCTAGAAGGTTCTAATTTATTAATGAATAGCTGCTGTCTTTGTAATTTTGCCGTACTTATTCCATTACTGTCTGACACTTCCTATTGTCACTGCTTGAATTTTTAAACACTTCCGCATGACTAGTGCTAAGCTCCACACTTCGTGGAGGGCTGGTAATAAAAGGAGAGAGACGCATGGGTGTATAAAAACGATTATAGCTAAGCACGTGCTCTAAAGCCCGCTCTTAACATCTCTCAAATTCTAGCATTTCTCCCTTCCTCCTAACTCTCAGCTTCTGAAAGGAAAACAAAAATGGAAAGATTTTTTTCCTTCCCCCCGCTTTATTTTGGACTTGAGCTGGATTTATTCTTGATCAAGAGAGAGAGAGCTCCTTCTCAAAGCAAAGGGACTCTCAGCACGGGGTGCAAAGACACAGGACTCTTGAGTGAAACAAATCTTGGCAAGCAAACAGCAAGCTTTGTATCTTGATTTTCTTTCAGAAAACCTTGTAGAACGGGTACAGCAAGCTATTGTGAACAGCTGTTTTGAGGATAGAACCTCGCAATAAACAATCTCTGATTTACACACAGGACTGCATATGCCTAGACAGTCTTTTATTTGTTTAATTCCAAGGATTTCAACACCTCTTTTACTCTGATTCTCTGCAACACTGATTTTCAGCAGGTCAGTGCAAAGACCTTATGCATTTGAAAGCACTGTTAAAGGACCTTTTTTAATTCCTATTTTCTTAAAATCCTACTATCTACATCTTGAAAGAACAGCCAAAGGAGTCCTCTCATACAGCATTATACGTTTCACTGGCACAAAAGCCAAGTGTACTGACTGTACACACAAGCTTCATCCGTCTTACTCCCCCAGCAGAAACATTACCACATTTCTTCCACGCAGAACCAACCTCCTCACAGCCTTCGCTGGGAGCGACTGGGTGCACCCATCCCACGCAAACAAATTGAACTGGACTTCTGTGTAGCTCAAAGCTGCACGGTGGTGCACTGATTGCTGCTGGAAGCAAATAATGGCCCTGAACGATTAGGAGAAGGCAAAGGTTGGCATGAATAGCTCAGTCACTGTTTTCAAAAGCAGGCTACAACACTGTGATCGCTGAAAACAGCGAGCTGCAACAGCCTCTCAGGTCAGTACTGACACTAAATAACACATGTGCAGCCCAGGGTATTTATTTACAAGGTTTTACATTTTGTCGAGATTCTGCCTGCTGTTTTAGAGCACGATGCAACTCTTTACTAGGGCTCCCATGTTTGCCCAGGAAGTGTCTGCATATCCTCATGCTCCTCCTTTGGGCAGGGGACCCCATCCCACCACTTCTTTGCATCCCCTGTTTTGCTTCTTTCCTCCCTTCAGGTTACACAAGACTCCTTCCCCCGACTGCTGCAGCTCTTGGTCCAGCCTTCATGCTTCCCTTCCCTCCTAAGACCCCTGGGGAGGGGTCTGTGCCTCCTCATCCTTTTTCACACCTTCCCTCTCCTTCCTGTCCTCCCCAGCAGCAGCACTGCTCCCAGTCATCGTGAATGAGCTCCATTTTCCTTCCCCTGGGAACAACACTGACTCTCCACTTCCCCCACAGCCTGCTGCTTCAGGTCTGTTTCCTATCCCCAGCTTAGGTCACTGGCCTATGTAATTCCACACACACACAACCTTAAAAATAGATTAAATTCATAAATGTAAGCAGGAAGGGGTTGGGGGTGGGGGGTGTAAAATGCTGTGAAATTTACACTTCCACTGTAAAGATCAGCACGGTAAACAGGGACAAAGGATTCTGACTGCAGCTTAACAACATTCATTTTGTGCAAGCAATAGGTGTTTTTCACCGCTCATTCCAATAGCAGCTTCTCCATGCTTCAAGTGCACTGTGGACATCTACCTACAGATAGGGCTTGTTTACACCATGCCACCAGCACCTTGTGGCCCTACTGGTGGAAAGGACACACAGCCAAGATTTCCTTGTGCCCCAGCTACCACTGATCTCTGTAACTCTGGCCCGGTGATTTGCAGCAGCTCAACCGTCCCAGTAACAGCAGCGCCTGTCTCAGTGCTTGACAGAAAGCTGCTGCTCCCATGCTACCAGTTCCTCAGATGTGATGTCCCAGCACCCCCAGTTATCACCACAAACTTCTTGCCATTAGAAACCATGTTTCTAGCTGAACTTGTCGCTTTTTCCACTGCCGGCCAAAAATGCAGCAGAATTACCACAGTTCATTGCCCTGGGCACCAGCAGGCAGAGCGGGTGTGTAGCCAGCTCAGCCAGACTCAGCTGGGTAACCACATTATATGGGATGTCTGCGGTCAGTCATTCACAGCTAACAGTGATCAAATAAAGTTGAAACTTCTATCTCATCAGCCACGGCCACTCACCAGAGATTCCTGGGAAGCCCTTGAATCCTTTAAGGATTTGCAAGTAGCTCTCGCACTTGGTGTGTTGGGTGGAGAAATATCCTTATCCTTATTGTGGTCCCCCATATTCAGGGAAAAAGGCCTCAGTTTATTTTGTATTTCTCTCTGTCTTAGCAAATAACGAGGACCTGCATTACAGTAGCTCTGCTTTAAATAGAATACAAAGAGGCAGTAGCAAGCATCACTCCTAATCAAAGGCAGACCAAGAGAGCTCGCTGATGCCTGAAAGTGCTGACAGACTTGCACGGCACAACTGCTTCAAAGAGAAGGGCTAACACAGCTGGCTAAAAGACATTGCTTAGTTGTTTGCATAGTAATTTAGGAGCAATCCTGAGGTGGAAACAGTTCACAAAAATAAAGAGGATAGGTGTTCTATGGCTTCCACAACTCCCACCACCCCAAATCCAAACCTGTAGTCCATCCGCTTGGCATCTAGCCCTTACTTCCAGACAGAGTAAGTGACGTTTCTAGATGTTACTCCCACAACTGAAAGTGCTGCACATAAGCCAGAGCCGTCCAATTTTAATGCAACTGGCATAAGCACTGGCAATTTAACAGCAGCCCTAAAGCTATGTCTAGCTTGCTTATGCACACCTATTTACATGAGTTGTTACAAAAAGAAATTCAAACCATCATGAGAGCTGATTGTTCTCATGATTTCCCTTCAACATTAATGAAAAGCCTGCGAGCAGACAACGTTCTCCTCACCTTGAAATGACAAGGAAAGTGAATACGCAGGCCGGGCTTTGAGGGCTATACACAGCTTTTAATGTTCAATCCGGACCTCCTAAAGCAAAGTTTTCTAAACTCACAGGCCCTCAGGATCTCATCTACTGAGCTCTTTCAAATACAGGACAAAGTCTAAAATGTACTACTCCTCTCACTACAAAGAAAGAAATACACTCAATCCTCCAGGCAATGCTTTGAAAATTTATTCCTTTGTGCCTTTATATTTAAATAATGACATTTGTCAAAAACTTACAATGATTGCATTTAAGACCTTATCATTTGCTTTAGGTAACTAGATCACACCACCAGTGATATCTTTACTTTTCTCTAGTAATCCCTAGGTAAACTGTCAGAAAGGACAGAAAACCCTGAAAGTCACAAGGCAACATTATCTACTTGTCCAGGGATGAAGCAGGAGATCTTCTGATCATGCCCCTTGTGCAGGTCCAGCTACCAATGTGAATCAATTTTCTGAATGCAGGAATTGATCATAAAACTGCTTGCACTGGCACAATGTCATAGTATAATATAAAACATTAACTGCTAACTTTCCAAACCCCTCTCTTCTTTTATTGCTCTCCTCAAGGAAATAGTTACAGATAAAGTTTTTCCAGAGAAGATACCTAATTGCCTACTGCAGCCTCAGATCAAGCAGGTATTTGCATGCTTTAATTCAGGTCTGTGAAGTTACTTCTGAGCACACAGTAAGAGCCAGACCAAAGCCAGCTTAGCCAGTTTTTGACAGCCGAGTATATGCCAACCAACCTTATCATGTAGTTTGCATTTGAAATTTAGTGTTGATTCCTGATTTTACAAAATAAAACAAAATGGTGCAGTCACGACAGAACTGTGTCTTTATCAGGCTAAACACAGTTTGAAACACACCTGCTCATTCGGTCCATGCGACGTATTAGGATGCCAGGTTCATTATGCCATCTGCCACGATAAGAGCACACGCGCAAAGCAGAGGAGCGTGTAAACTCACAGACCAGCAGGTACGCTCGGGAATTGCCCAGATACACACTTCTGGTGCACAGGAACTACCTCGTACCACTCACATTAATCACAGGCCAGAAGCATGTACTGAGGCAGTAACCAACGCTATGAATCTGCAATGAACTCACCCCACAGTAATTTGTTATGGGTACCAGAGTTGGGCTGGCTCCTTACCTTCTGTTATTTTAACATTCATGTCCTTCCACCTGTTCATAGTTGTCTTGTGGGGTGAATACATATTGCACAGCTGCAGGGAAACTTTGTCACATTCGCCTTCTGATATTTTGACAGTGCAACAACATAGTACAATCCTACATAACAAACACCACCATCGCACTAACCACACAGAGGTCCACTAGCATCCTTACCCTCATGCAAGGCTACAATGAGAGACAGTAAAAGCACACCGTCCTTGCTCGATGAGGTTGCTCCCTAAAGTTTAAGCCAACTATAAATAAACTTGTAATATTGACAACTGGAATTGTTTTGCAAACTCTTGAGAAGTGACGTTTACATACACCTCGTGAATTTGAGGATCTGTAATCCTTAAACTCTGTTTTAAGCTTGTAACACTTTCCTGAACCATGAGATTAATATCTATTCTACGTTTCTTCACTTAATTCAACTTTTTGAAATATCAGAGTTCATAAGATTGCCTATTAGTCCATATATAAGCAACAGAAACATTTTTCTTACCCCAAATTACAGCAGTAGTGCAGCCTACAGCATACTTTATTTCATCAGAACTTTTAAATTTGATCTTTGCCCTTTCCTTTATTCCTTCATGCACCTTTTTCATAATCCCTGTTTACTTTCTACTCTTTTTTTCTTTCCTCTCCCATGGTTTTTTTGGTCTTTTTTCAGAAACTTGTGCTCTGTTCCCATCTCCCGCATCTGCATTAGTGTCTCTCTCAATGAGCAGGGCTGAGCTGTCAAGATGGAATTAAGATGTACAGCTAACATTGTCTGAATGGGTTTCAGATAAAGCAAAACATTTTTTTCTATAACAGCAACATTGTGTGGAATACACACACAATGTGGGAATTTTGTTGGAGGCAAAAAAAAGTTTGTTTCCTTCGTGTAGAAGCCATCCTTACACTAGACTATGCTTTTAAGTGAACATTGAGATGTTAAACATAATACAATTTCAAAGATATTTCATTTAAAAACCTAGCTATTCTTAATCATGTGTGTCACATTTTTGAGTTGTATAATAGTTAACGTTTTTCCTTCTTACTCCATTTACTAGAAAAGGTAAGGTGCTACATCACCTACTAACAGCTTGCACTTGTATGCAATTTAAGATGCAAGCTTGTATTTCAATTTCCTGATCTGCTGCCAGCAATATTCCTTGGGCTGTTAAAACAAGATGCTGGATCTCCGGGGCGTTCCATGCAGAATATTGTTATTTATAAAAATGCTTAACGTTTTTGACAAATCAAGGGGTTTGAGCAAGCAGAGATCTAAAACCACAAAACTAGAAGTCTGTTAAAGGGTGGCCTGCTGCATGAGCAGCAAACTAAACCGATCGATAACCGTGTCCGGATTCCCAGTATCCTCTGCATCGGAAATAGACAGAAACGTAAAAATGTTGACTTCATCTGCAAATTTGGACACCAAAATATTTTAATTAGATGCTCAAATATGGAGGAAGGTAGCTGTTGACAGAGAACCTTTTTAGAGTTTGTTTGGAAGTTTTATACACTCTTAGCAATTTTGGGGAAATGCCTGGAAAATTTGTGATTAAAAGAAACCTTGTGCTCCTACAGATGCCAAATGTACTCCTTAGAGCCACAGAGAACCCTCTGGTCAGCTGGGTCTCATGTCGTCATGATGTGCTGTGGTATTACTAGACAGCTTAGCTTGAGAAGGATACAGATCTCAGGTAGATCTAAATGTGTCCCATATACACATACTTTTGATGTCCGACTAACTATGTAACGCTTTGGGTTGAAAGCTTAAGGATTAATTGCATAAAGAGTGAAGCCAAGGCTTCTCTGTCCAACTATTTCTGAAGCAACAAAGCTAGATATGGAATTGATCTTCAGATTTTTTTTCCACCCAAAAAAGAATAAAAACCCCTTAATAAAACTTTGCTCAAATGCAACGGTCTGCTTGCACTGAAATTCCTCCACCTTGCTCTTACACACACAAAGCTCCTGTAGTCCCCTCTTCTCAAAACACAAGTCCAACATTAGCTATCAGTGTACCGCTCCTAGATGCAAGAAAAAAGGTTTTATACAGTAAGAACAATCATTCACTGGTACAGCCTCTCTGAGGATGTGGTAGAGTCCCCATTGCTGGTGGTTTTCAAGACTCAAGGGGACAGGGTGCTAGGTAATCTCATCTAGGCTCCCTTTCCCACAAAAGGTTGGACCAGATGATCTTTCAAGGTCCCTTCCAACCTGGGCTGTTCTATGGTTCTACGATTCTGTATGAGGGCAGCATAAATAGATGATCTTAATCTCAAAAGATCTGAATCAGAAAAAAAAAAAATTCAAGTCATCAGTATATAAGATTTGCTTCAGAAGGAAAGCTGTTGCACTTACCCATATAGCACTCTACATATATGTATGTAGTATATAGTACATATACATTCAGGGCACTGCCTTTCAGCACTTTGAAATTGCTTTTAGTGGGATTCATTCTTAAGTATTGATACCATTTACTTTGGGGCTATTTTCACCTCAGTTGAAACTTGTGACACCAGCCTTTCTTCACTGACTTAGGATTTTACGTTTGAACTTCAGAAATAACAGCTACATCTAATACCTAAAGTAGCCAGCAAGAGCACCCTTCACTGTGTTTTGTGTTTTAGAAATCATCAGAAAACAGAGGAATGGTATCTAAGCAGAAAGACTTGAAAACATACTTCAAAGAACTATTTTGCAGACACACAAGGGTTTTTCCACAATATTTACTATCGAGCAACAGGCAAAAAGGATTAAGTATTTGAAGAATAAAATTTTTTAAGCTGCAAGAAGTAAATCGCCTAGAACATGTATACCTCCAAGGAAAATTCCACTATACAATATAGTCATTGCTGATCACTGCTGCTGTGCTGTTTCCAAACGTTCCTCTCCCAAAGGCAAGCAGAAAAAAAAATAGTTCAAGATGGTGGCAGGCAGTGATTTGAAGCTAACTTTGTACTTCCACCTCCTTTTCCTCTATGCATCTTTTTTTCACCCGAAGTCAAATTTTCCCAGAAGAAAATTGGTACTTGCCTAGAAAACATATTGTAAAAAGCTTTAAAAAGGGTATGTCAGTCCACAACCATAAGCCAAATCAGAAGGAGAAAGAGCAGAAAGTATCTCACAGTCTCAGCTAATCTCAGCGTGCTCCTAAACCAATGCCAAGGTTGTGACATACGTAAAGTTCTTCAGATATTTAAAAAAATAGTTTGTCAAACGTGCTGAAAACAAGAGTTATTTTATCTTTCTTGTGTTACTACTTGTCTACATCGTCACATCATTGTGTCGTTTTTATATACGAGAAGTATAGTAAGTTTAAATTGAGAGTTCTGTTTCTTGCAGACAAGACAATGATTTTCTTACAAAGGATTTATTCCAGGGAAGATGCTACGATGTTGACTTCAGTTCTGCAATTCCTCATCTGCCGCTTTCACTCTGCCCCACTTGAGGAGAGAGAAGCATGCAGAGGAAAGAAGATAAAAAGTTTGTCTTTGCACAGCTCAGTGAGGGTGGCGACAAAACTACCAAAGATAAATAAATATGAAATAAAGAACATAGAATTTAAAAATTATTACTGCAAATTCGTAGAGGGAAACATTAAGAGGTCAGCAGCTAAAACCAACTGACATACTAACAAATAGCAGAGTTATGGTTACCAGGGCAACCACAGCTCCCCTAACTTTTGTTCTTCTAATATATTTATTTTCATACTAAAAGTTCTGTTCTTTTTAGTAGCTCAAAAACTTAAGCATCTCTACAGATACAGACACAGCACCCTGGAGCACGGCAGGCTTATATGGGAATCCCGTACGTTGAGCACAGAGTTGTCAAACTCACTATATACAATTGTAACCTCCTATGGGTATACAAAGTTAAAATGTTTTAAAAGCTAGACCTCGCTATCTTCCTTTCTAACATTCATTGCATACTTCTAGCCATTTGAAAGTCCCTAGAAACTTGCTCTCTCAAGAACCGTCCCATTGCAGGACCCAAACATCTGACAGAAGGGCACATACTTCCATTCGTATGGTCATCCTTGAAATCACTGAGCAGCGCAAAGTTTTCTCCCTGTGGAGGTTAAGCAAACCACGCGAGTTTGTTCAGACCAAGCCTGGGAACAGAAACCAGGTCTTTTGCATGACTGCACGATGGATTACTGAAAGGTTATTGTGCTGACCTCTGGTCTCGGTCACAAAACATTACTGATAATCCTCATTTTCATTAATAGTTTTTGTTTGGGTTTTGGTTTTAGGTTTGACCGGCTGCTTACTGAAATAATTCTCAGGTATTCATGCTCTTGTACTCACCAGTGCCTACTTGTACTGTTTGGTGAGGAAGAGTTGTTGCACTAAATCTCAGAGGAGATATAATCTCCAGAGTTATCTTAGGCTCAAAAATGAATTGAATAGACAAGCAGAGCAACTGCTACGCTCCTTGGATGATTTACAAAATAACCTGCAGAAATGCAGAAAATTACGTTACAGCTAGGAACAAAAAAACATCTCGGGGAGACGGAGAGAAGGGGGGGTGTGGTGTGTGCACAGTGGTCTCTTCCACTAGGATTTCCCAAAAGCAGCTTGGGAAGGCCCAGTTTGGGGATCTGAAGCCGGCATACGCTGAGGAGGAATGCTCGGGTGGGATGAAGTTATGCTAATTGTAAAGCTGTGAAATACACACTGCCCAGCTGGAAGCAGAAATCAGAGCACTGCTGTTACTGATTTGAGGGCAAAGAGAAAATACCTAGGTACGATTCTGAACGCTTCTTGAGAATTTCACATCGTGCAATCACACAAAGAACTAATATTTGCTAAAACTGGTAGTCTTAAATTTTGTCATTTAAAGAAATTACCCCACTAATATCCTAGGGCTCTACTGACAATTACAGAAACATTTCAGACTTTTTCCAAAGGCCATTTTCAGGAAATACTGAGATTTTTTTCTGTTGCCCTTTTGCAGACTCGTACCATAGCCAGGAAGACGATGTGAATATCATCACAACTTCACATTCAGATAAACAAATCTGAAACAAAGTTTTTGTGCACAAGAACATTTTAATTAAAAATACTTCACAAAAAAAAAAAAAAAGAAGAGAGAAAAGAGATTGATAGCTTTCCTACAGCGTCAGAAACACACTTGCACCAATACTTTCCAAGAACTGCATCATGGCTAACGTTAATGGCTAATGCTAGCTACACTCATAAACATATGACCTCAATCATAAAAGCGTGACCTCAAAGTACATGCTACATACGTAGTTTCTTTAAATTAGCTGACATTAAGGAGAGATTCCAGGACTGAGGAAACTAATCTAGCTTTAAAGAGTTGCAATGCTGCACCAGAAGCTATTTTGATTCTTACCACTGGGATGCTAGATAACTTCTAATCTTGTCATCAATTATGAAAGATTCTTATGACAACCTTGATTTTACAAAATTGGGTTATCTTCCAGCCGGTGGACATTTTCCTATTGCATTCTGGGTTAATCCACGTGTACAGCTCACTTCTGTCAGAATGACAAAAGACAATTGATTTTGTTTCGTGATGTATTCTTATCAATGCTCTCCTCTGCTCTTAGCCAGTCTTTGACTGATAGGGTGTTAGAGGAAAGGTCCATTAATTGATTTGTAAATAATTACAGCTAAGTCTTCACTTTTGACGAGCTATCAATAAAGGCTTATCATTTTTTCACTGGTGAATGCTTTCAAATCAGCTTCAGTGTCCAACTTTCAGCCATAAAATTCATTAAAATCATTAGGTACTTTTAGAGTAGTACCCACTGGTGATGGCAGAGGTAAGAGTGTGCAGCATTTCTCTTATACCACTTATAAGGATGATTAGAGAGAAGCAAAATACATAAACAAATAACATGCCTGGAAAAAACCCAAAGGCATGTCAATGATTTCTTAAGTGGGACTTAATTTTCAGGTCTGGTAGAATTTCATCAGGTATACAAAGGAAAAAAGCACACATAGTACTTCATACGTGTGTTCCCACGTGTGCAAAGGCTCTGGGCTCATTACCTGTGTGCACACATGTACGCAGCTAGTCTGTCTGTCCACGCTTCCAGCAATTTTTGAACCCGTTGACTAAATTCAGACATGTTTAACAGAGTCTCAATGCTAGTAAGTTCCTAGAGATTTTGTGAAAATATGCAGATGGGTACATACAAGGGAGACCTATTTAATTCCCTGATGGAGCAGAAGGCTGCACAACGGGCTCTGTAGCATTAGACACTTGAGAATTACACCCATATGGGGAAAACAAGAGATAGCCAAGAAGGCTAGAAAGCAGACAAATACATACACACACACTGTTTTGTAGGTCTCCAAGTGAGGGGAAAAAGTAGCTGTCAGAACTCGTGTGTCAATCAGCTTCTGTTCTTAGAAATTCAGGTTTCATTGGTTTTAATGGTTCTGGGTTTAAGGTTCCCATTTTCTTCTTAGCATCTCATACAGAACAGAAAACCTTGCACGCAAATTTGACTTTTCAGAGGAAAGAACAAACTTAAGTCTGAAAAGTAGCTATAATACTTAGGCAATTCTTTCATAGGCTGTTAATATGTTGAAGCTGTAATAACAACATATTGAAGTTGTCACACACTCAAAGCACAAATACCATTAATCCAAGCAACTGCATCGTATTTTGAGAGCGCATTTTAAGTAGCCAGCACAAGGCAAGGCAAGTTATACTTAATTCCTTGTACATAATGCCAACAAACGAGGTATAGGGTCGTATCGGTGAACTGCCTGTTCAGCATTATGAAACAATTGACCAGAAAGCCTTTATTGCTGCTTTCCAGCGATAGCCACCTTCTTCACATTAACAAGCACATAAGCTTTCCACCTAGTTAAACAGAAGAGAAAGGTACTGCCATATAACAACTATGAAAGTTTACTGTATTTTTTTGTTATTAATGTCTGCTCCACTTGATATTGACATATATCCACTAGATATTGACAAATATCTATGAGCCTTTCAATTCCCCCTACCTTCACTACCAACTTTCCAGAAAGAGCTTAAGCTGCAATGCACCTAACGAAAAACGTGTATGTCAGCATGCCAGTAGGTCTGTGCACAAAACACAGAAATAGCAAAGGTTTGTGGCTTACAGTCTCTCTCCTGTGACATTTCCCATTAAATGCCCAGCCAGCATACATGGAGCACGCACACATTGAGCCGTTTCAGTTACATCCCTGCTTGCTCATGGAGTAAAGGTATGAGTCACTATCACAGCACTTTGCCCTATCCCTTTTAAATAGGAATTTGTTAAGAAAAGGGGCAAAAATCCTCCTCATACTCATAGCAGAAAGAGTTTGAAAGTTCCGAGATTCCCAGTCTCGTGGATCCAGGTGAGACCATTGTTGGGGACAGCAAAATTACGGCTTTACATAGGAGACGTGCTTCTTCAAGTTTCCCAAAAATGGCCACGTCTCCTCATGAAGACCATACTTATTCAGCTACAGTGGCACTTATAGACACCATTCTGCTCCTAAGAGAAAAGTCCATAAAAGTCGGAGCAAGCCAAGCAAGCACGAGGCAGCCAGAAGGTTACGGCCTGGCCATGTTGTATGGTCCTGGCACCCTTGCCCCAACACGAGTTGCCGGGTTGCCTCGGAAGATTTGGGAAGTGCGCTCATGTATTAAGTAGCTTTGTTCCATCTGAAACATAAATAATCTGTTGGTCAGTCGCATCTGACATCACCCATGCACATGGGGAAGGTTTTCTGAGGAACACTTTGTCAGGGACAGCAGTTATCACCTCCTGCCCATGAAGCAAACGAACCTCATATCTAACGGATGTTTTGTCCTAGGCTCAATCACGGCAGGATTCTTGAGTATTCCTAAGGAGTTAATGGGAGACCCAAATGTGACTTAGATAAACTTGTTGCAAGGAAAGAAAAGCTGGCAGCGTGTTTCAATTAAAACCTCTCTAACCTAAGAATCTGTCTTTAAACCACTCAGAGAAGGCTTTAAAATCTGATATTCACTTAATAATATTTCACACTTACTGCACACCGTGAACCTCAGCTTTTGTAAACTGTGGCACCATTCTTGTTCCAGATGGCATGCAAAATAATTTATAAACAACCAAGTTCAGCAGGTTTATAGCAGCTGTTCAATCCCAGCACCGGCCACCCACTCACTTCAGCATAACTGACAGCTTTCAATCAGCTCCTGCCTCTCATGAGGCTTTTGAACAGCATCAGATCATGTGTTCAATAGGCTCTCGGAAAGTCGTCAGCCAAATAGGGAGGGTCAGTCATCCAGGCAACCCTATAGCACGCCTGCAGCATGCTCACACTGCCTTCTTCTTTTTCTCTTCGGTACATGAATCTAGGTGAGAACAAGCAGTAAGATGTTTCAGAGTTTAAAAAACACCTTTGTTAAAAAATATGGTTCCTACAAAACAACTCCAGTTTGCCATAGGTCAAATGCAGAATATCATCTTCCCAGCAGGAGCATATTGCAAATGCAAACATAACACCTCTTGGGGTAAGAAAGGCTCTTTTTACTGTTATACCTAAATATAAGCTAAATGTTATAAGAAACAGAGTATGTCAAAAAGGGCCTTCTCTGTACCTGACATATTTCCATTGCTTTTTCTGTTTCTTCCTCTCCTCTTTACTTTCTGGTGCTTACTTTGGCTTTACTTTTCTTGTGTGCCTTCAAAACCTCCTTGTCTTGGACTGGCCTTTGTGGGGGCACAGAAGAAAAAGGAAGAGATATTGCTTCATGGTCTCTTTGAAGGTCACACAGTCTGAACTGGACAGAGACAAATTCAGAGTCAATTTAAGCTCCTCTGATTACAGGCATATCCACACAAAGTATTCTGGAAACTGCACGACCACATTAAGGTGGCATTAAGCCCGATAAAATATACCCTGCCTGTCAACATAGTTGATTAGCCTGGGCTCAATGCCCCATGAGTCACAGGCATACAGTTTTCAGGAAGCTCAGGATAAGCAAAACAGTATGGAGACATGCTCTAAGTATTAAATATGTCTGGAGTCTGCAAAGGGTGCCAGGGCACCAGAACATTTCAATCGTCCCAGGACAGCAGCCCTTGGTGTATCTCATCATTTCAGTTGGTAAGAAAGAGACAACTTGTCTCCTGAGGAGCCTGGTCGTAGCTTGGTAAGGTTTTTACAAATTAGGGCTGACTTGAGCTTGTTTGCTGGCCATTGCCAGCCCTTGCTGTGCTCGTGGTCTGTGGATGCGTTTGCTTGCTTCACCTAACACCAGCATGCTGAGCCATAAGGGATCACTAACAAGGATAAGGTGCTTATGGTGGAGGAGGCCAGCCCTAGGCAAGCGTGCAACTGAGAAAAGTGTTCCTTAAAAAACATGCAGCAGCTCATGCCTCCTGGAGCAACAAAGCCAATCTGACCCCGAGGTTTCTGTACCATCTCAATAACCAATGGCAAATTAACACTGGATTCTTCCCCAAGGCATCCTCCTCCTCCCACAAATCCTGTGGTTTCGACAGGATATAGAAATTTGTTGAAATGAAAATAGCACAAGTTTGCATTATGCTATTGTGTAAACATAATTTGTATTGAGCTATTGTATAAACATTGGTTGAGAACTAATTTGGGCCTTTTAATGAGTTTATGTCCTGCTCACAATTGCCAGGAAGTATCAGCATGCTGAGGGGAAAAAGGACTCCTTTCGTTTTGACACACAGCAGGTTTTTAAGTAAAGCAGACAACTGAAGCCATCACTGTTTGTTATGGGGACATGATTATAACTGACATCAAGAAGTAAGAGTCAAGGCAAGATCTTTTGTCAAACTACACAAATTAAAGCTAAGGCATTCTCTGCTTACAAGGGTGATATGCTCCGACTACAGCAATCACGTTCTGGCCATTACTGCTGCTCTGAAGAGGGTTTGAGTTGGTGAATGTAGACATAAGTCAGAAGCCAATTTTCTAGAAAAGCTTATAGTGGAGACCACATTTACTTTTTTAAACTGAAGAACTCTTCCAAGAGACAAGATCTCTGTTATTTGCAAGGAGATTTTCAGTACAGTAAGTGTCTGACAGTTGTTTTGGTAGCCCCCAGGAACCTTAAAAAACCAACAGGCAACAAGCTCTCAGCAAGAGTAATTTCAGTAGCACACTGCAAAAAAACAGTGTTGCAGAATCTGGAGGGCAGTGCAAGAAGGTACCAAGCCACAGAGGGATGCCAGACTGCAGAAGCAACTCTTACAGCTTGCAGAAACAGCCCAAAGGTCTCTGTGACACTTGCTGTTCCTCTGGTGTGCTCACAAGGAGACGACATATCAGCGAGGCTTTCCCACACCACATCAATAGCCGACTGCAGGTTTGGACAACGTAGGCGACTTGAAGCTGGCCAGACTGAAGAAGCCAAAAGCTCCTCTGGCATGTACTCATCGTTTGATGAGCTGTATTTAACAGGCTCTCGATACAGAGAGTAATTGATAAGATACAAATAAAGAAATGGAAGGATGGGCACTAGGAATGATTACGCAAACAAACATAGCTCTTGGGAGCTCACTGAGCCCTGGAAAGGCTTCCTAATGGGACGGAGAGGGCAACAGAATACATCACTGTGAGGCACTCTGGGATTTTCACCCGATTGCTGCTTGATAGGCGTAACATTAAGTTCCCTTTCTCAGCTGCAAGCTCTTTCAACCCTTTTCCATGGAAAGTTAAATTCCTTTCTATTAATAATGTAATTAAATCACAAAATGCAAAGGTATCTAGGGATATATAAAAAGTTGCCTAAGTGTTTCTTTTTTTGAAAAAGTCAATCTAGTAAAGGATCAACGAAAGAGGATCTGGTTGTTGCTTAGCATCTTACACAATAAGATCAAAATCAACAATGCCAGTGTTATCTAGATAGTCATGAGAGTTAAATCCACATCTGCTGGACAGTAAAGTCGAGGTTTTTAAGCACAATTGCCACTCTAATTGTAGGCCTAGACTTATGCTAGAAAATGATCTCTGGCCAGCAAATTTCCAGTCTGACATCTAAAATGACACAGAACACAATTTTGTTGCCATAGTTGTTTTTCTCCCCCTTTTTGCCGAAACTGAGACAGGCTGAATTCAACCTTTTCCTCGGCACTAATTATGAAAGAGTAGGATTTTTTTCTTTTTTTTGGAGGGAAGGAAGGAAGAAAGGAAGGAAAAAGAAAGGGATGGAGGAGGAAAATTACAAAATAACACCCTCCCCAGTCCTGCTGCAGCCTTCTGCTTTCTCCTCCTCACGCCTCTGGGAGACACCAGACACAGCGGCAGTCCTTGTCTTGAAGCTGCAAAGAGTTAACAAATACAATGCACAGTGATGGCACTAGCCAGAGTGGAAGGAAGTGGTTGGACTAAGCTCTGGTTGACCAGCATCTCGCACGTTAGCACTCCGGGAGTGTGCTCTCTCACACGCCGTGTGTTAAAGCACTCCTTAGTCTTCTGCAAACAATAAGCATAAGAAGGCAGAGCGGGAGAGCTATGCCTTGGGTGCAACGTAAGGCACACAGCTGAAGGCAGACAGCTTGCAACCGCAAGGATACCACTGGGGTATCCGGTAAATCAATATTTGTGTGTTTTTATTCTCACATACATCCCATTTACTGATCCAACACTTGTTCCTGCAGAATCAGGATCAGAGAGGCCGCCTGCAGCCAGCAGGCAAGCACAGCCTGCTCCCCCTGGAGCCCGGCTTCTGACCCAGAGTCAGCGTATGGGCACGCTGCCATCAACAAGCAGGCAGAGATCTATGACTTTTTTAAATTAACAAGTGATACCTTTACATTAAAAAAAGAATGAGTAGAAGGGGGTACAATTCCCTCTAACATTTCTCCTCCTCAGGAAGATATCAGGGGTCTGTCTCCCCAGTGTGCAGCAGCTGCTTTGCACAACTCCTCCGTGCTATTTCTCAGCAAACCAGAGCAAGAAGTATCATCTTAGTACGTGATGAGCACAGAGGTTCCCTTTCCCTACAGTACAGCAAGGAAAAAGAAACTGAGAGGAAACCAAGGACACTTTCTGATAGCATGCAAACAAGCAGTTCAGTTCTGCTCTACCTCAGTGTAGCAGAAGCAGTCATGATCTTGGCCCAGCAGCAACTCGGCTGCTATGAGGATATTGGAGATGGGCTGATGAGAGAAGTGGTTGCTGTCGTAGTGCACACACTCACTCGTATCTTTGGAAAGTCACAGAGCCCAGCAGAGATGTCTCACACCTGGAGAAAGGCGAGAATTGCACCCGCCCCTAGAAAAGGCCAAAAGGGCAATACGGGGAGTTGCCAGCTGGTCAGCCTCACTTCGCTTTGTGGGAAGCGCGTGAAGGGCGTCCTCTTGAAGCACATCTCTGAGCATAAGGAGAAGTTGGTTAGGAACAGTCAGCATGGACCAACCAAGGGTAAATCATGTCTGAGAAACCTGACTGCTGTCTGTGATGCAATGACTGATTCTGAGGACAAAGGCAGAGTGGTGGACATAATTTACCTCAATTTTAGCAAGGCTTTCAACACTGTCTCCCACAACATGCTTGCATCCAAGTTGGTTCGAATGGGTGGATGTCCTGATCAGTAAACCGCTGGGTGGATGACTGGGCTCAGAGGCAGCCCTTGCAGCAATACAGGATGGGGACAAGCTGTCTGGGGAGCAGCTGTGTGGAAAAGGCCCCGGGGCTCCTGGTGGTCAGTGAGCTGAGCACAAGCCAGCAGCGTGCTCCAGGAGCAGAGACAGCCGCAGCTTCCCAGGCTGTATATGAGCAGGAGCACAGCCAGAAGTTCAAAGCTAGCAATTATCCCTCTTCTACTTATTAGGTCACATACTATGCCCAGTTTTGGGCCCTCCAATGCAGGACAGACATTGAGTACCAGGAGCAAGTCAACAGAGGGCCACTGAGATGGTCAGGAGCTGGAGTACTTGCCCTGTGAAGAGAAGCTGAGGAACCAAGCCCCCACTTCAGGGCTGTAACAGCAGCCCCCCGGTGCCTACAAGGTGGTTAAGAGCCAGCTCTTCATAGTGGTGTGCAGTAGGATAAGAGAGAATGAGCATAAGTTGAAAGGAGATGTTTTCAGACCAGCTATACAGAGAAAGTGTTTCCCCATGAGGGCAGACAAGCAGCCCAGAGATATGGCGCCATCTCCATCCTTGCATGTTTTCAAGACCCAACTGGACAAAGCCCTGAGCCCTGACCCCATACCTGTCCCTGCCTTGAGCAGAAAGCTGGACTAGTGACCCCTGGTTTATCACGGCATTCTCGTTTGCCTTAAGTTTCCAAGGCTGCAGCAGCAGGCTTTGTCATTGCACTGGTTATCCTTTCTCATAGTGCAAATTCAGCATCCCCTTGGTATGCTTCTGTCAGGGCACCCCTTCAGAAGCACCTGTGTTACAAACAATCAGCTGTAGATGCTACCTTAAGGTGTAGAAATACCTTGTAACATTCACACCTCTGCCTGGATTAGCAATTAAATAACCAAGCAACTAATGGTGTGTTGTTACCACTAGATTGACTCCAGCTATGCTCATGGCAGATACGCGGCACAGCAGCCTTCCTTACCGCCCAAGTTTCCTTGAAAGCCTGCATGCTCAGGTTGCCAGCACCACCAAAACCCATGCTGATGCATCTGTATTGCTACGAGAACCTATCTTAGCTAAATGAATTATATCTACATGTTCCGCAACTATGTCTTTTGTTGCAATGAACATATCTCCTGTAACTTCAGCCTGGAGGAGCCGTGCCAGACCTCTGCGCTTAAGTCTTCTGCGCTAGGGACTCCTGCAGTTTTTCCTCACGTGCATTTGTCTGAAGTGAAAGATAGATACATTCCACTCAGAGCACCTGATATCCACTTACTTCTCACATTCAACATCCATTTGTTCTCCCTGCCTTTCCCACATACAGTTTTAAAACAACACAGCTGTTACTTTCTGCCCTTATGAACTGAGACTTTTCAAGGATGAAATCAATGTTTCTGTTGGACAAATAAAGAGCAGATCATTCAAAACTTGCAGCCTCATTACAGATAAAGGATTAAGGCAAGAACCAAATTGGTCCTGGATGCCTGCTGTATTTACCCTTCACATATTTTCGAAGAACAGGTAGAAGGGATGGGTGGCCTGCCCTGACCACACGAGTGCAGCTTTTAATCATACAAACAGGGCACCAGCACTCCTTCATTGTATGGTTACACAAAGGGAAGCTATGGATGCTATTACATTACCAAAAAGAAAACAACGTAGGAACACGCCATTACCGCCACATTCCCGACTACATCTTTGTAATTTTTTTACAAGATAAAAAAGCTTCTCGTGCTCAAAATCAGCCCAAGATAAAACAAACAGTGACACCAAGTAATCCATCTGGAATCCAGCCCATTAGGAAAGCTCACGTCAGGATTATCAGATTAGATCTGACAGAAATATCTCCTAAAGAATACATACATGGATGACCAACTTCTAGAAGCTTTTGGCAGCCCTGCAGACAATTCCTCCTATAGGCCCAACATACCAGCCTTCTTTCCCTTCCTTATCTCACTCAGCAAATGGATGCTATTAAACACATAAATTTCTTTCAGCAGGCTACACAAACAGAAATGCACACAGTTAATTAATACTGCAGTAATTTCTTTGATCTTCCAATGAAAACAAAATTTAAAAGTCATACTATTTCAGCCTAGAAGCTTAGAGTTAAAAAGCTTAGGAACTCATCCGGGACTTTGAATCCAAGAATCGTTCGGCTGATGTCATTAAAAGAGCTGAATTAGACTTGTAATTATTCCCGTATGAGTTCTGCTGTCTATCTGAGAAAGAAGGGTATTCATTTCTGTCCTCAAAATTGATTTATTTTGGTGAAAAAACAGAACGGTTGGAGACAGCAGGAACTTAGTTTTACTGTGCATCTGACAGAATACAAAAAAGTAAGTGTCGACAGTGAACAACATCTGTGGCAGTCAATAGGAGCTGTACCTTCTGTTTACACTGCATGGCAGTTTCCTTGAGATCCTCAGGATAAATCCTATCTCCACAGTTCCGGCTGGCTATTCACTGCTTAGTGCAGTAACACTTCATTAATATGCAAATACTCGACAGTTATGGGGCTTAAGTACATCTGCATATTTATAAACAACCATTCCAAACCACATCCCCATTTAAGGAAACTGTTTAATGACACTGAACCTAAAGTCTTTCTCACACCCATTGAAAAATATGTGCAGACAGATTCACTCAATTTATATTTACATGCTACTTTCAAAAATACTACTTACACAGGTAGGTAAAAAAATGCCTCAACTTTTTCATTAGTTTTTTATTTGTTCTTTTGTGGCAATCAGCCTTCTCTCTTTTTTTTTTCTGGTTACTTTTTTCCCATTGAAAAGGCAAAAAGAACGTAAAGACTGAATGATGCTTTGGAAATCAAGATGAGGTAAACATGGCAATGAAAAACAAGCATCCATTGAACCATATTTAAGTAGAAATCTCTAAAATATTCAGTCAAACATGCAACATCTGTTTTTTCAAAGCAAAGGCTTGAGAAGCACCAGATAAACAATGTACTGGATTAAAAGTTGCCCAAAAATCTACAGATTTAATTTCTTTGCTCACAACAGTAATTCTGCATACCTCAAGATGACTTCTATTTGTTCTCCTAGAAAGCTCCAGCATAGGCACTGCTACTTCTAGTAGCACATTCTACCCAAAGTACCTGGAATTATTAGCATGGAATATCATAAATGTGGCCACGAATTTGAATTTCTCCAAAATTATCATGCAAATTATATTTAGCGGTAAAGACTTAAAAAAAATCAGCAAAATATTTTCATGGACAAAAAGATGCCAAAAGCAAAAGGATGCAAAGTTACTAATTAATAATTTAATATTTTCTTGAACTTTTTTTTTCTACTGCTTGAAGGCCAGTACAAGAGCACATTAATGCAGAGAAGAATAGGAGCAGCTGAATCAAGTTAAGGGGTAGTTGAGGGGATTGCACTCAATCATCCTAGATAAGCCAAGTCATTTTGTTTCCCACCCTTTTCTCCTTTAGCATGCCAGCTTAGACCTCAACTAACCATTTAAGATGCAATATCTTTTTACTTGGGGTGGGTGAGAAAGAAATAAGTTACCAATTTATACAAGTTACCAGTGATTTTATTTGAATCTATGGGACTTTGTCCAGCTGAAAAGTGATTTATAAGTTATACACATTTGCACACATTCATAGGTAAAATATATTATCTCAAAGCATGCAATATTCCTCCAGGACTTAGTCAGTAACCTCCAACACAGTATGATTCGGGATTATTTCTTTTGCCCTGCTGCACAATTGCCAATACTTAACTACGGGCCTCTTCCCTTATTTCTATCAATCTGGGTAGCAACTGAATGCAAGCCTACGCCTAGCCAACCATGAAGCAGAGAGACCTACACAGCCGGTTTGTGCACATGAACTGTAAAACTTGAATCGAGTGTTTCATTATAGACAAAAGATGAACATGAGCTGTACTTGCACATTTAAAGAAAGCACAGGGCTGAAAGCCAAACACCTCTTCTGTAGAGACCTAATCCAGAAGATCCCTGCCATATAGATTACATAAAAAGCTTTGTTGCATCTCCTGCTTGTTGGCTTACTGTCTACACAAACTATTTTAAGGATATCGGCGATGAGGAGAAACTGGAATATCTGAAATGTTAGCACCATATCCCAAAGTGTTACATAAACACCACAGTAACATACAGAAGCATAACCATTGCCAGTGGCATTTTGATTGTATTTGGCTGTATATATCATTATGTTAGAGTCAAGTATGTTCCTGTCTCTCTTTGGACTTTTATAAGACACATTAAAGCAACGAACAGTGAAGTCCTGGAACAGAGAAGATATGTCATAACAACTACTAGTGCATAAGAGAAGAAACTAAGTTACTATGAAAGAAATACAACCATCTGAGAATCTGAAGCTAGGAATTCGTGGTGGGAGCTTTTTTAGGTTAAGAAAACGTGCAATAAAACCAAAAATGTCAGGTATGAACAAAATTCTAGCCAGCACTCATTAAAAACTAAATATTTTTCATTTACAGAAGCTAAATTTGCCTGCATATTTCCCATTCTAAGTGTAGGAAACACTACAGTAAAAATAACTACTAGACGCATACAGACACCCACATTTTCAACTAAACATGTGACACTGAAGCTAAATTACACGATAATTCCGTATATGATTCACATTACATACTGTGATAATTCTCAAGATAAAAGAAAAAAGTGAAGATAAGACCATTTTATGTGAAGAGGTCTGTATTGGTTTTGTGTATTTAATACAAGCCTTGTGCTTTCCCCACACTTCAGATTCCAATGTTTCCTAGCCTCCAACTGAACTAAAAGTAGGAATGCACACAGCTAGGACTACATTCCTTTGTTCCCATTGCCTAAAATTTGGTCCCCTTACAGCTCATAGAGATTGAAGGTAGCGTTTTCAAAATTCCCAAAACATTTTAGCTCCTAAGACCCTCCTTCAGAACGAAGATCAGAAACATTTGTCGCATGGAAGATGGTGAAGCAGTCTTCAATGACCAAACTTTTTATAAAACATTGGCCCTAGTAGTCTTTAATCGACTTGTAATTTCTGAAAGTTTTACCTCTAGCGTAGAATGTTTTCTTCCACTTTATCTTCCTATAAAAACAATCAAAAGGACTCCTTTTATTGAACGAATACATCAAAAAGACAATAATAGAAAGTATGGGGGTCTGGGTTGTTTGTTTTATGATGAATTTGTTTGTATTTTTTGTAAATAAACAGTTAATTTGCACGTTTTGAGTTGTGCTGTGTACCACTTTGGCACCGCTTTCAGGCATTATTGTACCAGTGATGATACAGCTGACCAAATACAGACCATATTGGAGGTAATACACTAATGACAACTCATCAACAGGACAATTTAGCCTTGTGACAGCTTACTGCTATGATAAGAAAGAGAGCTGGTTCTTGCATAGCCCTTTCACGGTGCTTACGTTTCCATCTCAACTGCCGAACGAGTGAAATGTTGCCTACGTGAGATGTAGTATCATCATGAGAAATCACAGCTTCACGTAAGTGATGAACATAGTATACCAAAATGAGACCAGCAAACGGTTTGGTGGATACAACATCATATCACCAAGTTTCTTCTCCTGTATCTTCACATGTGCTTACAACTGAACTCCCTCTGCTCCATTATTTTCTTTTAATTTACCAAAGAGATTGCAAAAAGACAACCCTCTCGCTGGCAGATGGGATGTACTCTCACCTCTCAGTCATGTAATGACATGTGCCCAGTACGGAGGAAAAAGAAAAGAGGCTAAGTGGATTGTTTGAAGTATACTATGGTTAAATCAACTTTTATTAAGGGTGCCAGGTGGGGAGATGCTTGGGAGCAGTCCCTCCTTAACAGAAGCTGAGCTATATCTGCTCCTTTCAAGCTTCATCAATTTGCTTAAGGTTTGCTTAAGGCTTCGGAAGACAGATAAAGCTGAAGAAGGTGAAATATCTTCTCCAAAGAAATACTCCTTCATTTCCTCTTTTGATCTTAAGTGTTAGCCAAAGTTTAGGGTCTTTGAAAAGTGCTCTGAAAAACCCTGAAATCCCTATTGACAAGGCTAGCTTTGAAGACCACTGAGTAAACAAGCTCATTTGAAAAATGAACTCTCACACTGCTTCAGAATACTTTCTAGTTTGTTTCTGTTACTGAATGCCATAAAAAATAAAAGTGTGATTATATAAGGCACAATACAGGAACCTGAAATGCAGAAGGCAGGTCAGAGCGAAGGCATGTCTGTAAATCCTTCCACCAGGATGGAGACCTGAGGACCCAGTGCAACCCAAATCAGGTTTCACAGCACAGCCTCATTCCTTCTACCCCATCCTGCTACAATCGATGCACGAGGCCAGCATACTCTTACCAGGACAGCACAGCTGATTATTGTCCACTACGTGCAGATTACTTTGAACATGCTTACACCACACCATTTTGAAGAAAATCAAAGTTTTAATACACTTTCTCAGCCTTGTACAAAACCAATACTTTTATCTAAACAGCATCCCCAATTATCAAGTGGGCCAGATATTTTTAGTTACAAAGACCCAGTTTCAAGCAAAATTAAACTGTTTGGGATGAATTTTTCCTTTCCTATAAACCATAAACTTCAGTTTTCACGAACAAATGAACTGAAGAACACACACCATAAAATCCTGGTGGCCTTTCCCTTGGGAAGCTTTAGAACTCCCTTGCTCTGGATCAGGAACTGGCAACACGTCAGTGAAAAGGTCCGCCGGTTGTGAACATGCCTGCCTTTTCTTTTTTGTTTTTACTCAGAATTTTCCCAGATCTCTCTACCTGGTAGAAAATAAAAATCTGCACGCACACACTTTGTAAACATAACTTAAATTTCAAGACATAAATCCTCTAAGTTTGTGCTGACAGGGCTTCCCTTGCAATTGCAACTAAAAAGCTGCTGTTAGGTTACAGAGGATCTCTCTGCTCCTCAAGTGGTGAAGTACCACAGAGAATTGCAGGGAACAATTAATTATTTTGCCCTCATATCAGGGATGGAACAGCATACAGTTAGTGCAACTTGCTCATATTCTGCATAAAGAGAAAACAAAACATCAAACAGCTTGTTAGTTTAAAGAGTGCTTTCTGATTGAGGGAAGGGAGAGGTGAGAAGGGACGTTCACGCAAAAGAGGCAGAGAAACTACAGAGAAAAAAGACGCAAGCGTATAATTACATCTGTATCATAATGCCTACATACAACGTACTAACTGAGATTATAGGACCAATATTGATTCCAGCATGAAACTTTTCAGCGTTATATTTAATAATATAATTAACATTATTTTAAAATACGCTCTTCATGTGTAATCGCTATTATAGCGCAATGGGCCCAAGATGATTTTTCAAACAAAGATGGACTTTTATCAAACAAAAAGCTGATCCCAGCTGTTTGATGTGATCCAGGCAGCTGAACCTCTGAAGCCACACAGCTTCACACAAGCTTGCACAAAACCAGAAGCCCTTCTGCACGTTATGTGGTACGGTTTATGAGAGCTACATGGCCAGGTGTTAAAGATGGAGATTCACATTTGGGTTTGACCTTAGTACATTTTGTAATTTTAAGGTGACATATCTGAAGACGTTTACTTCCGTATTCAAAGGCAAGATGAAAATAGGGGAAATGGTCCCCCGCTATGGGGAAGCTAATTATTCCCCAAGCATTTTTACCCGTGTTTTGTTTTACCCAAAAAATCAGGAGTTTTGACTAGGTAAGAGGCTTCTTCAGAAAAAGGAAAAGCTGTACCTTCATTAAATCAAAACAGATTCAGACACTTGTCATTCTCCCAAACTGCAGATGATTATGAGACCTAAGACAAGAAGCATAAGCAGGGCTTAGCAATTTAATTTTTTTTTTTTAAAGGCGTTGTGTCGTATGTCAGACAGGCGTGTGTATTATGCACATCCAGCAGGGGACAAAGATCAGAAATTTAAAGGAGCTGTTTGTGATTTTGGATGGGATGTGGCACACAGATGAAAGAGCAAACATTTTTCCTCTTGGTTTAATCCGAGCACTAGATTCCTAAATTAAGCCCAGCAGGAAACAAACATCCACCACAGATTTCAAAAGATATCTCACATCTTTGTATTAAAATGTGTTATTTTAAGAGTCCCAAATGCTGCACGTCTGATTTTTATTAAGTCCAGAGCCAACATAGGAAGTGTTATTTGATTTATTTTAGAAGAACGCAGAAAATATTAGTGGACAATGGGATGTAAATTGCAGGAAGCCAAAAGAAAAATGAGAAATAGGAGATAATGAGCCCAATGCTATTATCTATAAGAACACCAAGGCCACAGGCTTCAAAAAATTACTTCGATGACCTTCAGAGCTAGCTCAGACTAAAAAACATCAAGTTAGTGGATTTTCCTGGGAGGTGGAAGGAGGACAGGCTCGATTTTTCTTTTCCAAATGGACTGGGGAGATGTTTCTGATACACACTTCTGATTTCCTTCTAAAAAAGAGGCGCAATGTCGTAATCCTGTGGAGGGCAAAATCAGACATCACCCCACATGTTTGTCACACATTTCACGTATGATTCTTGGCGAAAAGAAGAAGAATTCTAGATCCATATACAAACGCAGTTAAAATATCCAACCCCGAATTTTTTTTTTCTCCTATCACTCCATCCTTCTTTATACAAAATGTAAAAGTACCAGGATAGGATTTTGCCCAGCTCAATCACAATACACTGAGCTTTTATTTTGGAGGTTGCAGATACTGGATTTTTTCTTATTTCCCACTGACTTTGATGATGTTTTGGGATTAAAACAAGAAGCAGGCCGTTCCCATGAGATGAAAGACATAACTGCAAAGGACACTTACTTAGAAGATTAAAAAAACCCAAAACCTCTTGTAGTTTGAGATTCTTATGTATTTGTTTAAAGAAACACTCCCTTGAAGGGGCTTAGCCTTCAATATTTTAAATAAGTTTCTGCTTTTATCAACTCTAGTTGGAAATAAAACGGGTTTTTTAATTGCCAAGCTGATGAAAATCATAACATTGCACTCCCAAGTAAGCTAAATGTATTATTAGAGACAGAAAGAATGGCTCCAAGTTCTTCTTTAAACAGTGCCAGTAATAAAATCTAAGTTTCATTCTAATTTATGGCCAATTATAATTCCCAGCCACCCTTACCCCAGCGACACCATTCTGAAAATGTTCCCCACATCAGGACCTGAGCTGTGTGGTTCAAGAGGTTCAGCCAAGTTCTCAGGTCAGAGTAGAGAGCTGGTAGGCTCACACATCTCTCAGAAACGACTAATTTACCGTCCTCCTCTAGCCAGTCCCTTATTTCATAACATTTTTAGTGCTCCCACTTCCAGCCCTGCCCAACCCTCCTGTAATTGGCCAAGACAATGGAAGATTACTGGGTGAAGAGATGGCGGGGGTGAGCAAAATCTCATTTTCTTTGGGAAGTAGGCTGAAGACAGAGCGCAGAAGTACTTTTGACAGCAGGCAGAATTCTGCTCGTGTGAATGAGCTTTCTTGCACTCCTGGGTCAGACAAGCAAGAAGAAAAAGGAGACCTTAGGTTTCTGTTCCTGATGCTACTTCCGCATGCAGTGCAAACCAAGTTGATTTATGTTTCCGTTGATGCAGGTCTAACATAAGCACGTAGTAGCTTACCTACATCTTTCACATCACAGCCAAGATTCATTCATTAGTCATAATATGCTGCAAGATCCCTGGGTAAAAAAAGCAAAGAACTAAGTCAGTAGTTTCTAACTCAAGCTCTGACTGGTATCAGAAGATAAAAGTGCACACACTGCTTCAGGTACCTAAATTCACCACCTTCTGTCTCTGAGTTTCAGATCTTATCATAAGTTGTTTCCAATACCTCCAAACTTTTAGCTCCCACTTTTGAAATCCACCTTTGGCTGTGAGACTGGTGAAGTATTGGATTCGCTATTAACTCAGATCTAAAATTTTGCAGGGCATAAGAAAATGCCAATAGAGACAGAAGCAAGTATCAGTTAACATCCAAAAGTCATCTCTTGCAGAAGGGCCAGTGAAACTACACTTAGAACTCCCTGGATGTATCAACTTTCAAATGTAATGATTTGGCCCATCTTTGCAAAAAATTAGTTCAAAACTTGCCAGTTTTCTATTTGGTATAGAATAAAAAGGATTACATGCTCTAAAGTAAAAAACATAAGAGGTATGGTAAAAAACATAGAAGGTATGTTTACTGTTCTTTGCCAGCTTTAGAATCTAGTCTCCTCCTTTCATTACATTTCTCAGCTTGCTAATGTACTTAAGGTTGATATTTCTCCAAAATCATAAAATGCAGATTTATCCTTTTATATCAAATCCTGTGTTTGCTTCCAATCACTCAGCCATTCTGCAAGGCTTTTCATCAAAATTTGCCCTCATATTCTGAAGTACCAGCATTTTGTTAAATTGTTCCAGAAGTGTCAAATACAGAATTGCTTTTCAAACATGATTTGGTTTTGTTTTCAAACACGAGCGTGCTGTAACTGCTATTCAGCATACTTAGTACTGGTGTCATATCACCATGGGCTGTGGCTGTCTCTTGGACATGTCTGTGTGCAGTGGCCTTACATGTAAATTGTGAAGCCAAAGAGGGGAAGAGCACAGGGACAGGAGTCACAAAAGAAGTCAAAAAATCCGCTTTTGTAACGTCTTGTACAACAGTAATTCCTGATTCATGAATTTCACGCAAATACACAACATTCTTAAAGCATATCCACACCCGAGTACATGGTCATTCTACATTGTTTTACCTATGTATGCAGCTTACATTAATACTTACCTAAATAGAAAGGATATCTTAAAACAGAAATAAATTGAATGTATTTACAAACTTCACTGGGAATGCCAATAAATTCATAAGGGGTAGTAGTCTCAAGAAAAAGCTATAAAACTCTGTCCCCAAAGGTGGCTGATATGCATGGTCCAAAGACATTATGGCATGGTTAGACTTCAGTATTTCTGAAAAACTAGACCCTAAGATACTTTCTCCCAAGTACGGAATTCTACCTAAGTACCTTGATACTGGCCATGATCTCTCGATTAACAGCTTTACAGAAGCACACAATGGATGTCAGTGACCACTTAAATCACATTTTGGACTCATTACCACTGTACTGACTAACCACATCTTGCTAAACACGTACATTCAAAATCTGGAACAAGATTTTTACTGGAAATAAACAAAAAGCTGAGCCAACACACACTTCCGCTAAATTAAACCAACAGCTCAGCACCTTGGTGGTTTTTTAATACAAAATTCATATTTAGGGACCCATAAGTGGACTGAAGACTATTCACTTCAAGAGAAAAAGAAGTCCTCATTTTAAAAATATAAACCACCATTCCACAAAAGCTACTTCAAAAACAATTAAAAGGTTTAGAAAACTACAATTGTAAATCACAGCTGTTTCATGGAGATGCTGGTTTATCTTTAATGCTGCACTATCAATAGCTTCATTGTCACTGGAAGCAGTAAAATGCAAGAAGTACGGTATAATAACTCCAGTGTATTCAGTATTTTAAACTGATCACATTACATGAACTCATGTTTAAAGATTCAGCTTAGGGAAGTAGGGAGAGGATGCCTGGGAACAAAACATCAGTTCCATCTGCAGAGTGGAATTGATTATACGTTGTGGATGGCTTATGCTCTAGAACTATAAAAAATTGCAGTTGACTTTGGTTACTAGAGGAGTTATCCGTCAGCCTGAATTATTGACATATTTTTGCGTAGTGTAGCTTCAAACATCTCCCTCAGTTTTCTTTTTCACCCTCAAAACGTAAACATTCAGAGGTACCATCCAAAGGAAGGTCACAAGGTTGAACACAGGAACGAATTATTCCAGTACGTGCGATTCCATCAAAACCAAACTCTTATCTTGCAGCCGGTAAGCAGGGGAAAGTTTAACACTCCTCTTCCATTACATTAGCTCCTCTTAAGATCATTTCATATCAAGAGATAAAATCCAAACTAAATATATATATATATAAAATATGTATATATGTGTGTGTGTGTATATATACATATCTATATATCTCCAGAGACTGTTCCACAGTGATCAGAGAGGTCATTACGCCCTTCATTTGGCGCTTAAGCACCAACTACCAAAAGGATTCACTGAGTGGCAGGAAACGATGAAAACAGAATTAAAGAAGAGATTAGGATTCCTAAGTACTATTACATCATTGTAAGGGGAGACCTATAGACTTAAAATCCGGCAATTTAGAAAGCCTAACACACTTCATCTTTGTTCCAAAACACACATCATACCTAATACCGAAGGCCACTGGGAGAAAGAATAAAACAAAAGAAAAAAAAGAAGCTATTTTATGTTTATTATCCTTTCCAATCATATAACTAACATACAATCCCTTAGGACATGACCTCACTCTTTCCACAGGATCCCATTCCCTTTCAATACTCTGAATGGACAGTGATAATTGAACAAGTGATCATTAATTATTTGGCCTTACTCTTACTATTCAGTGTGAAGTCCCATGTCTTGTTTACTGTGTACTATTCAGAGCCTGAATTGAACAATGAATTATTCATTTGCTTGTGGGTTTTCCTACAGTGCCCATCACAACAACATCTGAATGCGTTACAAACATTAAGTGATTCATTTTCACATCATCTTTTTGCGATGAAGTGAATGATATAATTGTATGAACATTACAGAAGGAGAGGCATGACATGGGGATATTGAAGCATCTGTTAATTCCAAGTGCACGAACAGAGGCTTGCAGGGCCAAGTTTCTTCAAAATACTTAAAATTTGTCACACCATTTGAGTCAGCTTCAGTAGCACACGTGGATCATACCCACAGCGCTCAGAGCAGGCCGCTAGAAAATGAGTACAATCACGATCCCCTGATCACCTGAAAACATTTTGCCTTTAAACTATATCACGTACAAGATCCGATAAGACAAAAATGTTAATAGTGGAAGGAAAGAAATTCTCAGCACAAGCAGTTACGCTGCACAGAGGTGTAAAAGAAGATAAACAGCAAAAGCTGAGATATAACAGCAGAGGCATCAAGGCGCTTGCGCCATGCTGCTTTCAGAGAATGCCGCGTTTCAGAGAACATCCATCTTTTATTGGATGCAGGGCAAAGCATAGTGACAAAGGATGAGGAAAAGCCTGAGGTAATTAATGCCTTTTTTGCCTCAGTCTTTAATAGTAAGACCAGTTGTTCTCAGGGCACCCAGCCCGCTGAACTGGAAAACAGGGAGCAGAATGAAGCTCCCATAATCAAAGAGAAAGTAGTTAGTGACCTGCTACACCATTCAGACACACACAAGTCTCTGGGTCCGGATGGGAGGGGCGCACACTTTGCTGGGTAAAAAAACAGGTGGCCAGGCGCAAAGAGTTGTGGTGAGTGGAGTTAAATCCAGTTGGCGGCCAGTCACAGTGGTGTTCCCCAGAGCTCAGTATTGGGGCTGCTTCTCTTTTAATATCTGTATCGATGATCTGAATGAGGGGATCAAGTGGACCCTGCATAAGTTTGCGGAAGACACCAAGCTGGGTGAGAGCGTTGATCTGCTTGAGGGTACAAAAGTTCTACAGAGGGATCTGGACAGGATGGATCGATGGGCTGAGGCCACTTGTATGAGATTCAACAAGGCTAAGTGTCAGATCCTGCACTTGGGTCACAACAACCCCATGCAATGCTACAGGCTTGGGGAAGAGTGGCTGGAAAGCCGCCTGGTGGAAAAGGACCTGGGGGTACTGGTTGACAGCCAGCTGAGTACGAGTCAGCAATGTGCCCAGGGGGCCAAGGCGGCCAACAGCATCCTAGCTTGTATCAGAAATAGTGTGGCCAGCAGGACTGGGGAAGTGATCGCCCCCCCCTGTACTCGGCGTTGGTGAGGCTGCACCTCGAATACTGTGTTCAGTTTTGGAACCTTTACTACAAGAAAGACATTGAGGTGCTGGACCGTGTCCAAAGAAGGGCAACGAAGCTGGTGAAGAGTCTTAGAGCACAAGGCTTATGAGGCGCGCATGTGGTTGTTTACTCTGGGGATAAGGAGGCTGAGGGGAGATCTTATTGCTCTCTGCAACTACCTGAAAGGAGGTTGTAGCAAGGTGAGTGCCTGTCTCTTCTCCCAAGTCACAAGCAATAAGATGAGAGGAAATGGCCTCAAGTTGCACCAGGGGAGGTTTAGATTGGATATTAGGACAAATTTCTNCACCCAGCCCGCTGAACTGGAAAACAGGGAGCAGAATGAAGCTCCCATAATCAAAGAGAAAGTAGTTAGTGACCTGCTACACCATTCAGACACACACAAGTCTCTGGGTCCGGATGGGAGGGGCGCACACTTTGCTGGGTAAAAAAACAGGTGGCCAGGCGCAAAGAGTTGTGGTGAGTGGAGTTAAATCCAGTTGGCGGCCAGTCACAGTGGTGTTCCCCAGAGCTCAGTATTGGGGCTGCTTCTCTTTTAATATCTGTATCGATGATCTGAATGAGGGGATCAAGTGGACCCTGCATAAGTTTGCGGAAGACACCAAGCTGGGTGAGAGCGTTGATCTGCTTGAGGGTACAAAAGTTCTACAGAGGGATCTGGACAGGATGGATCGATGGGCTGAGGCCACTTGTATGAGATTCAACAAGGCTAAGTGTCAGATCCTGCACTTGGGTCACAACAACCCCATGCAATGCTACAGGCTTGGGGAAGAGTGGCTGGAAAGCCGCCTGGTGGAAAAGGACCTGGGGGTACTGGTTGACAGCCAGCTGAGTACGAGTCAGCAATGTGCCCAGGGGGCCAAGGCGGCCAACAGCATCCTAGCTTGTATCAGAAATAGTGTGGCCAGCAGGACTGGGGAAGTGATCGCCCCCCCCTGTACTCGGCGTTGGTGAGGCTGCACCTCGAATACTGTGTTCAGTTTTGGAACCTTTACTACAAGAAAGACATTGAGGTGCTGGACCGTGTCCAAAGAAGGGCAACGAAGCTGGTGAAGAGTCTTAGAGCACAAGGCTTATGAGGCGCGCATGTGGTTGTTTACTCTGGGGATAAGGAGGCTGAGGGGAGATCTTATTGCTCTCTGCAACTACCTGAAAGGAGGTTGTAGCAAGGTGAGTGCCTGTCTCTTCTCCCAAGTCACAAGCAATAAGATGAGAGGAAATGGCCTCAAGTTGCACCAGGGGAGGTTTAGATTGGATATTAGGACAAATTTCTTTACTGAAAGGGTTATCGAGCACTGGAACAGGCTGCCCAGGGAAGTGGTTGTGTCACCATCCCTGGAGATATTTAAAAGGCGTGCAGATGTGCAGCTTAAGGACATGGTTTAGTGGTGGGCTGGAAGTGTCAGGTCAATGGTTGGACTCAATGATCTTAAGGGTCTTTTCCAACCTAAATGATTCTATGATTCTTTGTCCCCGCCAGCAGTATACCACTAAGATTTCTTGGTTTATGTCTCATCTTCCTCAGCTAGATGATGAGCTGATGTGGTGAAAGGAAGAAGAAATAACACCACGTGCTTGTTCCACACCTCAGTCCAAGTGGTAGAGACCCACAAAGCTCAGAAGGGGTAGAACACAAAGCGATAGAAGATGGCTGAAGGGGAGCATGCTGCAGGGACCCTCCTCGCTGCAGAGCTGGGAGTGCGCCAAGAGAGCATGCCATCAGAGATTAAAAAAGGCTTGGGACTGTGTGTGTTTAAGCAATGGGGACCAGCTTTAATCTTTCTGTGTCAGATGTAATTCACTCAAATACATCTGACCTAAATTAAAAATAATTAAAAACCTCTACATGCTAGTTGTATGTATTTATACAGTTTCTGTTATGACAACTTCTTCACAGATTGATCCTTTCTCCAGTGTCTAAACCTGACAAAATCATACATGCAGACTGTCTGTCATCTTACTTAGCCTTCCAATATATAGCTGTCCTTACACAGGGTTTACCTTTCTTGACTACAAGTGAAAACAGTCCCAAACTGTGTTAAAACTTCCTAAGAGGCAAGCATGGAGAGAGAGCTGCTGTGTGGAAAAAATCCTTTCAGAATTAATGTACTACAAAAATAAAGGGGTTCCTGCTTCCATTCCAATAGCCACAGTATTTCCATGAGAAATACATCTGGATATAGTCTTACCATATGCAGGGCAGCACACATTGTGTTCGGCAGCTGTACCTAATGGGCTGCTCGTTATAGGCCAACACTGATCTATTTTTTGGAAGTGACCCAGAATCTGTTCCCAGTTCTGCAAAAGGTCTCTTACAGACTGTGAACATGATATTGGAATATGTCTTCCTCCATGCCTTCAAAAATCTGATTCACTTGCTGCAACAGAATTCAAATTATACAGCAAGGACAAGCAGGTCCAGCCTATACTCAAACTTGAAGTGTCTTTCATTCCTTGACATCATTTTTCCTTCATGACTTTCCAGGCAGTCTGAGAAAGCCCCCTCTGAATTCAGTAATGCCTTTGCATTGGTTGCAAATGCAGGTGCTCCTCTGGTCTTTGCAGGACTCCCCATAATCATTGTTCAGGAAAATAAGGTTCATCACTAACAGCAGTGGTACAGCAAAGCTCCGTCTTCCTTTCTCATTCCCAAGTTGCTACCAACACCAGAAACAGGCTATTTTGATTTTGCGGCTGTCTGAGGAAGACTCAGAAACAGACTGGAGGTTTGTCATATACCTGACAGTATCACTGGATGTTTGTACAAGACAAGCCTGAATCCAGGTCTGGCAGGAGGTGTTTTTCCCTGTGGGTAGGCAGAATGCCTGGGAAAAGAGGGTGTAAGGAACTGAGTAGGAAGGCACGTAAGTCAATCTCCTGGCCTTTATTTGTTATCATTTGCTTGACTCTGATGCTTCAGCGTCCATCAGTCGCTGTTTTAAAGAGGTTGGGTTTAATATGCTAACCACTGCTGAGTTTACAGGCCAGCCGTCAGACTACTCTGACACCAAACCTACTGGAGAACAGATCGTGTGGAAGAGAAACACCCACATGGCCCTTTTTGCTCAGGACCTCAGCTCACACCCAAGTCTTAATAATTCATGTCACTCATAGTAGCTGTGTCTTTACATACAACATTCTACTGTTTCTTCTCATTACATATTATACTAAACTAAAAGATGAGTTGGCTTAAGTAGATCAAAAAAAAAAGAATATTTGCTTGGGGAAATGAACTTATCTCAGAAATTCAGCTCCACCTGATTTTAATACAACGCACAAGTTTGACCCCTCTACAAGCTTTAGGCTTGTTAGCAGACCATAGGAATATTTCAAACGCTATTTGCTTTTTACATTTGACTGTTTCAGAAGCAGAGTAAAATTGACATGTGTTACCTGTGAGTAAACTCAAAGAAACCCAAGTTCTGAGGATCTGCCCCAAGAAGAACAATGCGGAAGCTAAAGTAGCAAAAATGAGTCACAAATTTTATGGTAAGACTGAGATCCCAAAGACTAAAGCCTGTGTTTAAGCCTGAGAGAGAAGAGAAAGGTGAAGCAGTTCTAGACTCAGAGTGTAAGCTGGTAACAAAGGTCACTAGTAGGCAGTTTTAACTGGAACAAATGAAGGCACGGACAAAAAGCACGTTAACAAATACCAGTTCCACTGTAACTGTGTATGAAACACCAGCCAGTTTAGTACATTCAGACAGAAAATCTGCAGCACAGGCATTTGATAGCTGTAAGTCATGTAAAAGTCGTTTGCCTTTGTGCCAAAATCTGCATTTGCTGTTACTTTATGACCACCTGCATCACAACATTTGTACACAAAGATTGCTTAGAAGATGTCAAATATCTGTACCAAATTTTGTAAATACTCAGGATAGTTCATTGGTCTGTGATGCACTGGTATACAACATTAAAAAAAAAAATCATTTTCTAATATAGTCTTACCCTGATAATAGCATTCATCCCATTTAAAAAATATTTTTTTCCCCTTCAATATGAGTTTGATATGCCTATGTTGTTTAGGTTATAATTTATGTTACGCCATCATATAACATAAATCTGTTTGTGTTTTGTGGTATAACTAGAGAATATAGGAGTAAAAAAGAATCTTTTCATTGTATCTTCTTCAATTAAAAATCTATGTTAGGAAAAAATTAGAATATTTATTTGCTACTTCTTCATTTAAACTGGTCCAAAAGAAAACAGTTCCTATACTGGGCTATTAATTGAAAAATGTTATAGGCAGTTAAAATATAATAAGTAATCTCTCATGGTTTTTAATAAACTACTTGGAAAACTCTGACATAATATTATATAAATATATGTCTTAAGTATTACCAAGTTTGAATACAATAATTCTGAAACTGCGTTTTAATATAGAGTGCGGGTCCCATGGCTATCAGAGGTTTAGAGAGCTACGGTAACTTTCCTCTTCCCTTTCACCTTTTCAGCTGCTAGAAGATCACTCTAATGGCTCCCTCGGGCTGGGTTCAGGAACAACATCAACACGCCATAGGAACGGCTGCAAAATTTGATACCTTCTTTTGTAGCCTATTTCCCTCAGGCCAAACTGAGCTTTCACATGAAGGGGGGACAGGAATAAAAAGGAGACTTTTAGAAGCATGTCTGCCTTGCACAATAAATAAAATTAATTGCCATTGTCCCCCAACAGAGAAAAACACCTCCCTGCCCCGTCACAAGTTGCAAGACTGCAGCCTTACTGTGTAAGCCCCTGGAGGAAAAATCTTTTCATTATCATGAATGTGTAGTAACACTGCTAATGCATGCACATTCAAGCCACACCAACAAAACAGGAATGAGATTGGTCTGAAAAATCTGGCGCTTATTTTTAAAAATACGTTTATGCATTTTTTCAATCTTCTGTCTCCTGAAGCTTCAAAATAAAATTCAATCTTATTGTCAACCTTTCTTTTCCCCCCTCTCCCTAAAACTGGAAGTGCTCAAAGAAACTTTGCTTCTTGTAACAACGAGTAACGAGATTTCACAGAATTCTTCTCCAGGAGCAAAGATTACAAATATCACCCAATCTCTAGAGACTCCAGTCCTAGACTTAAGCTACATTAAGTGCTTCCGCAAAATACTCACTTCGTATTTTAAATTAAATTTTTAAAAAAGCCAGCCAGTGACTGATTAGAAAGAAGCTGGAAATGTGCCAGGTACTCTATTCAAAACACCTTGAAACAAACTGCACTACTGTCTATATTTGGAAACCATAAAAAAGTTGCAAAACTAAAACCATATACACGCAAAATATACGTTCAGCCTTCATTGTTTTCAAAGGAAACAAGTACAGATAAACTACAAGGATAACATATGGTTTGGATATGAATGTGGTTTACATCTGTTACTGGTTAATTAGTTCAAACTTTACCCATGGTGGAGTTTCAAAGACGCAGGGACGCAAGTTAAAGAAATGAGCCATATCTTAGAATGCTGAACAGGCCTAAAAATCCCCAAGGTCTTTCAGCCTTGTAGAAGCACCTTTCTTGGTCGAAGCACTTCTCAGTGGATTAGGCATGAACAATACCGTTGGGCTAACTGGGTCCTTACTCCAGTTCCCACCATTTTACACTAATCTCAAGTAAGTCACCTACACACAGTCTCAGTTTTTCACCAGGAAAACACGCTTGGTGGCACAGACTTGCTTAAGCAACCCATAGAAGCAAAGCCAGGAGATGAGACTAACTCTGTGTTTCCTGACCTAGCCTTTATTTACTCCCAGTAGTCAAGACGAGCTTCATGAACACACTTTTTCAAAATCAGCAAACAGAATTTTCCCTAAGTAGTCTCCCCACTTTTCAGCTTAATGTAAAATAGTGTTCTTTTTTCAAAAAAATGAGACCATCTACTTTATCATCATTATGAAGGCAAAACCAGTAAAACTGTGTTAAAGAAAATTTTTAAATGGTTGTGTGTCCTAACTTTGGCTACTTCTTTTTATTTTAGCCCAGAAGTTAAAGCTAACATTAATGCATACTCAGCAAAAAACATGTTTGCTACCTAGTCACAGGATTAGCCTGTGTTAAGGACTCTTATAAGGTCATAACTTTGCATCTCCAGAACTCTCCATTTTCATCATATGGAAAATAATAACTATAAAACAGCAGTAATGCAGAATCAAAAATTATGTATCATCATGATCACCTGCAATGAAGGCATCTCCTTAAATCTCATTCATACACAACTGAAGGGAAGTTGATTATAAAAGAAACCTATTAGTAACGGCCAACTGTTTTTTTTTTTTACATGATCCCAGGGTTCTTCAGAGATGCTAATTTTGAAGCATGCTATATAACCCTAAGAAAATCTTCTATTAGCTCTGTCAGTTTGTATTGAACATTGCTGAAAAAACAGATGAGAAAAACACAAGTTCCCAATACTTGCAATAGCATTCTTGAGAGCTGACTATAGGACACTACATTTTATTGATCTCTTTTTACAACAGTACCACATCCACATTTCAGAATTGTATCAGGGAGTAACTGCAGAAGGTTTCAGGAAAAAAAAACAAACAAACAAACAAAAAAAAACCCCAACAACAAAAATTGAGTCACCCAAGAATGACTGATTCTATTCCCAGTCTTTCCATACCTTAATATATACTTTTTGGAAAGATATTTTAGCTCCATTTCTTATTTTATTTGTTTTCAGTTTCTTTCTTTTTTTTTTTTAAATACTCAGCGTTTTAGATTAGCGATTCATATTGACATCAACACTCTGCCCTTTTAAGGAGGAAGTTGCTTTCCTCCCACAACTTTCCCTCATGAAGTCCCCCAGTTGAGTTATGAAACCCTGTTAAAGTAGGAGGTCATTTAAATAAGACATAAATCATTAGAAAAAAGATCAGCTTCTTTCCTGCACAGGTGTCACTTCTATTTATTTTGAGTGCAAAACCCAGCGATCTCAAGTTCAGAATATTTATATTGCAACCCAATCCTCATTGCCCATTGACAACTGATATTTCTTTGTTAAATAGAGCAAAAACCTTTATGGACTTGTCAGGTCTTGACAGTTTTACAGGACTCCTAGCAAGATTTTCCAGTAATAGGGCACTACTAAGCCTTGTAGTCGTGTGTTCCTCAATGCAAGCTGATGTGAACTCGTCTTTGTGCTATACTTCAGTGATACTCTCTGAGCTTCATGAGGTCTCAGAATTCTGAGCACTCCGGTCTCCAAAAGATCTCCAGGCACGTCTGAATCACCTATAAAAGGGAAAGACTAAGTGCAGATGAAAAAAGCCTAACTCAGCCAGAAGGATGCCATGTTGCACCTCAGCCAAGGAGAAGCACTACCTGCCACTAACTTCCAATATAACACTTGGTAAGTGAGCGCCTTCCTACCAGACTTTATTTTGCTGTGTTCATAGATTATGAAGGGTCAATAGTGTTAGCAATAAGGAGTCATAGGCACAGCAGGCAAATTAATTGGGGGATAAAAATCCCAAATTTACATGTCTCCCAGGACTGAGCAGGTATGACAAGGCACTCATGTGCCCGCTGCACTGTAATACACTTAGATATGCAGCCTGATGAGCAAGAAGAGGGAGGAACACAAAGTTCCAAGTTGCAGCAGCCATGCAGGTGTACCTATAAGCCTCCTAATGCTTCTTGTTATGCTTCAGTCAAAAGCAAGGTATTTGTTCCACAGTGTTCTAAGTCTTTGATCTGAACAGAGATGATCTTTATATACCGTTTGCACAACTGAGTTATTTCCTGCCGTTCTCCTTGCTCCCTCCCCTCCCAGCAAATCAAATCATATCAACCCTATAATACATATTCTATCGCACTAGGAGAACACATATCGATACAGATGCAATGTTTATTCAAAATCTCAGCAGTAAACTTCAAAGAAAACTGGTAAGGAAAATATTGGCAACTGAACATCATTTGCTTTAAAAAAAAAAAAATCAGCACCTTTCTTTGAAGATAACTTTGTTCATAACAAAAGACTCAGTGACAGTCCAGGTACCACAAAGGTCCTCCTTGCTGTTCTTTGCAGCCTTGGTACCCACGGCAGGGCTTCAAAAGAACCACACTAGCGAGCAAGTTCTGCTCTCCTCACACTCATAAATGCTTTACAGACTCAGGACAAAGGTGATGTGGTAGCAGAACAGTTTCCTTTCCGCACAGAATGTGAAAAGACACACCAAGCATTCAAGAGCATATAGCTAGTATACTAACAGTGAAGTGAATAAAATAGTAATTCTGATCACTAGTACTGGAAATTCTACCCTCATCTCAAAACAACGTATTTCTGCCAAAATCTTTCTGAATGTGAGTGGTACTTGCGGGAGTACCATTAATATGCTTCATACAGTAGCATAGGAAATGAGTCGTATCTGGTCTGCATGGAAGTCTTTAAAATATGCACATATTTATCAGTCTTGTCCTACATGCATAAATCTACCTTTACAACTTCTGGAAAACACTGATAAACACTGCTTAGGAGACGAGAAATGTACAAAGAAAGAAAAGGAATGAATTTACATGGGAATTTACTGTGTCTGCAGGTCATACAAACGAACCTAATTTTTTCCCACAATTAAATCTACGGTGTTATCAAGACAATCAGTTTATTTTAAGACTGTCAACCCAATATATAAATTTCCTTTTGTGCTTGAAATGCCTTTATCAGATAAGATAGCTTTTGTTTAAACTGCTATTTTCAGCCTTTGCTGTGGGGGTTTTGAATATATACAGTGAAGTAACTTGAGATTTCCTACCCTGTTTTAAAATGTGTTTCTTCTGTCTGTTTGTATTTTGTAATTTCCTGTCAAATAACCTCACCATAATTAACTTTCCTTGCTCCAACCTACTACTTTTTTTTAAAAAAAAAAAAAAAAGCCATTCCCACTTCCTGAGGATGGTAATAAAACACTGATTACATTCGGCTGTTATCTGCCTTTTCTTCCCCTCCTTCCCCTCTCTCTCACTCCCTTTGTCAAAGCCAGCACTCAGGTTTCAGCTCTTCATGGACTGAGAAAGGCACATAACGGGGAGAGGAAGCAAATCAGACCTCAGGAATCCAGATTCATTAGGGTTTATTGGGTCAGTCAGCAGCGGGACCAGAGCCAGACAATTAGGTTGTGCAGCCCCTGAAGTCTGGATGCATCGCTCTCCTTCCAGAGCAAAGCAAACTCTGTAGCAGCCACCGTAACACCAGCACACGCCGGCACCATGCCCTGATGTCCGCTGCAGTCGCGGGAGTGGAAAGTGGAAAAGGAAAGCAGCAGTATGCTGCTGCTTCAAATCGGTTACAACTGACTGAAAAAAACCCAAGTGTTCATTTGGCCAATTTCTTTTTCATTAAGCATGAAGGTGTTTGTATTTCCAACTGAATTCTGTCATTGGTCTTTGCTAATTCCTTAAAAAAAATCAAAACAGTTTGCTAATATATCACCATACAGAGCCTATAGACTATTTACCTCTCCTCATCTGAAATTTTTTAGCCTCTTCCATTTCTCTTCAACTGCACGTTTCTGTTTCAGCCAAGCTTAGTCCCCACTTACCCTTCTATCATCTCACTATCTCCCTGTTCCACTGTCCACAAGACGACAGTCCTACCTATTTCGGCAGTTACTCCTTTCACAAATCTATAAACTTGTTGCAAGTGTAGGCTGAAGCCAATGCACTCGCTTCCTCTCTTCCAACTCTACACTGGATCGCTTCCAGCCCTGCTTCCGCTGTCTCACTTTGAATGAAAGTGCTCACCAGCGTCATTCATGATCTCTTCCCAGGCAAATCTCAAGGACCTTCCTCTATCTCCCTCCTGCTTGGCCCTTCTGGTTCTTTCAATCTGCTGATCATCATCCTTGCTCTGACACCTAATCCTCACTGAGGTTTCAAATCAGTCACTGTTTTTTCCTGTCACTGGTTATTCTCTCTTCTGGGCAGCCTGCCATTATCGATGGGCACTTCTGAAAGCTCTGCCACTGGCATGTTGCTCTTCTCAGTTTAACACATTTGGGTAATCTCTTTAGCTCATGACTTTAGCACTTACCTCTGCATTGATGGTTCAGATGCCATTTAAGGATTGCCAAATCAGTCTGAGGTGATCTGAGGTGATGGCAGGAATGCATGGTAAGGCACAGGAGTGTAGGCCAGTGGCCTTAGATCAGATCAAGCAGCTCATGAAACCATGTTGTTGCACACGTCTTTTCCCCTTCTAAGCTATCTCTTTTGCACTTACACACGCCTCATTTCACCTCACAAATTTTCAAGTTCTACATTTTGTTGCTAACATAAATTAGCTTGCCCTAATAGTAAAGGCCTTCCCTAGAAAACCTCCTCCTCTCCCTACAGCTGATGCCAACACTGGGATTTCAATGCTTACAACAGCAAATTCAAAGTTACTCGTGACATTTCCTTCTCTCCTTCTGAGTATCAAGTCCAACTGATCCCTTTCAGCACCTTTCTTCCAGTCTCAGAAGCTTAAATCTCTCACTCTGTTCTTTGTCCTAACCAGTCTGACATCGTTCTTCCCTTGAGTGTCCCAAATACACCACTGCCTGGGCATAAAAGGTACAACTGCTGAACTCATCTTCCCTTCTCTGCTCAGTCAGAAAACCTCCAAATAAAGCCTTCAAGTAGCTTCCTGACACGGCATCACAGTTAAAGTTCTTTTCACATCCTCCTATAACTTCTTTCTACAGTTTATAGACTTTAAACCTTCCTGAATTGACATAACCATCCACAAGAACCACAAGGCCAAGCGGTTTGACAACACAAAACTACTGTTCCAGACAGCTGACACAATTAAGCACAAAGCATAGATCCCAGAGGTGGACAGTGAGTGCTGAAGGATTTGCTAAAAATGCTTGTAGTCATACCTTCAATTCCCGAGTGAGCAGTTATAAAGGTTAGCTATTTCTACGCAATTCAAGAGCTTTGCAATATTCAAGTTTTGCTTCCATCATACTCAGGTTTTTCTCTCCTTACGGTCATCACTAGGGTTTGTTTGGGGGGATGTGTGGTGGGGTTGTGGTTTTTTACACTGAGGCCACATCTAAATTATGCTTAATCCATGCATGAGCAGCACCATTACATAGTAGCCCTCCTGCTGTTTGGAAGTGATTTATATGGCTCCACTCAGCCTGAATTCTGGTGACTCTAACTTCCAGCCTTTTCCTGGCAACCTTTTCTTCTTCCTTGGGACACAAAATCCAGACTGTTGGAGTACTTGCAAAAACTCCCAGTTTCTACACTATTCAGGTCCCTGAGTTCTCCAGTACAGCCGAGTTGCCTTGCTAGCAGTTTGACAAACTCAAGTTTGCTATTTTTCAAAGACAATTTTTAATTAAGGACATACTTTTAATCTTCCTTTCATTTAAACTAAATCAATTTTTGATCACTTGATCTTCAGTTGCTTCTCATGTCTAGTTCTTCTGCGATGTCAGCACTGGCTGCTAAAACCAGAACAGTTTGTTCAGTATGTCCTTTCCCGTTACGGTTTTTTATTTGTTTGGGTTTTGTGTGTTTTGGGGGGTGGGGTTTAATGATCTTTCACATTGTTAACACTCACGGACAGCCTACTACTTTCTCTTTCTGTTTTTCCTGAACACAGCAACTAAGTACTACTTTCCCAGCAAGACTATTATTCTGCTATGAATCTGTTGTCCTCCACAACATTTTTGTTCACAGGTGTTTTAGATTCCTCTATCTTATTAACCTGGTATTTAAGTACAAACCTTTTCCTTGTTTCTAACTGACCACAACCAATTGCCTTGTCAGGTTAGGCACAAACTTTTTATTAACTGTCCTGTTGATCCAATAAACATCTCCATCATTTCTATCACTTCCTTTTTTCTTGCTGTCCTTCCATTATCCATTATTGTATCATCTTCTTTTTCCACTTCCTGCACACTAAAGCCAGGCACGAATGTTGTATGAGCATCTTCAGATCTTTTCCCATAATTTCTTGACGTATTCAATGGCTGTAGCACACTCAGTATCAAAGACTACTACCCCACACAGCAATGCATTAAGAAATATTTTCTTGAATGGATCTCAGCAGAAACACAGCCCAAGCTCCCCTCCCATCTGCCCACCTGAATTATGGGCCTTTTCTAGGAACTGAACGAATTCTGATCACCACAGTCGAAATTTTCTTCAAAAATCATGGCAAAAAGAGAACCGAGAAGAGATCTGCAATCCTGATGGGTTTCTCCTAAGAAAGAACAAAAGCACTGAAGCGCCACTTTAAAAAGCAGCAAGTAAGTGAGGGAGGTAGGCACCGTGGGCTGATAGAGAGTAAGAGTCAGTCTCCAAAAACTGTATGATTTACAGATAGAATAGAGGTAGACTGTGTCAGGTGCTTTTAAAGTAAATTTGGTTTTTGTTTCAGGTAGTGGGAAGTAAAGGGAAATCTAGAGAGAAAAGGATAAATTTAAAGGTGATGTGATTCAAAGACCTTTTGTAGGACCAGTCTAAAGGGATACTAACAGGACAAGAGAGCACGTGTCAAAACCAGAAAAAGTAACATGTCAGAGCGAAAAATCATAAGAGCTTTAGCAGTACATATGGATGAAAAAGCCTTTTCTTCAGAAGTCCACAAGTATCTGAAAAGGTCAGATGACTTTGCAAGACAAGCAAAATTAAAAGTCAAACCGGAGGTGACATTGGACAGAATTCAGATCTGTAACATAAGTGTAGAAAAAACAGTGAGACCGCCACTAGGAAATATCACATATTTTCCTCAGACAGGACTCAGGTACAAACATATCTGAGTCATCAGAATAGAAGGTACAGAGAGTAAAGGGAAATCTGCAGAATTATTCCTAGTCTGAAAGCCATGTGTAGAATATCCCCCCGACATACCTAGTGTTAGAAGAAAATAAAAAAAGTCATAAAAGTGTAGGGAAAATATGCCTACTTCAGAAACAAAAAGCATGGTGACTGCTGAAGATGACTAACAGGTTCTCAATGGTCCTTAAATATTGAATGAAATATTCATATATCCACTTAGCCATGATTTTTTTTTCCCCACTCAACCTTGCCTAGCATACCACAACTTTTGCTGACATCCTACATAACAGATCTGACCATTTAAAACCTCCTTGGAGACTCACTTCTGCCATGCTACAATTCAACAGAGTTCTACTGTCTTGCCTGTAGAGTACATAGACTTTGCTTATACTCCTGCATCCCAATACCTGTGAAGTTCCCTACAGGGACACAGCTGCTAAATATTTCTTATATTTACCATTGGAAATAGTTTGTGTAATACCAGTTAGAATTATATTTACCAACAGAATAAGCACACAGAAGGATTCAGCACTTGCACTCTGTAACGAAGCACGATGTATCACAGCAGAGACATTGGCTCGGTGCCTAACTCCAGTTGAAGAAAGACTAGATAATTTTACCTTTTTTCTAGAGGGAACCTGTGTATTTCCCAGTAGAGTAAGTATACAAGGTCTAAATAAAGTCTCCAAAAAAAAAAAGCTGTAGATTATTTCAAAGTACCAGCTGTCAGCCAATAGCCTGGATAATGGAAATCAACAGTTTCCTGGCTTCCCGCACACTTCCTTGAAGACTTTGGAGTACTGGTTTCTCTATTATTTGCCTACACTCACTATGATTTCCTTTCTCTTTGCTTCAAGAAAATTTTGGTTTTTTCGCTTCATCTGTAGGAGATGACAAGAGGGGTTAACACCACCAGAGACTTTGCGTATGACCTCTTCTTTTATGGGCACCGTTTGTCACAGGGGTTCATTAGACTTGTGTTTCCTAAACTTACTTCAGTCAAGGAATGAACTTTTAAGATGGATGAACAGTCAACATAGCTGCCTTAAACAAAACCACTCCAGTTTGTAAATAAGAAGTGATTAGAGAAATCTGCTGCAGAAATCAGTCACATTAATCAGCTGGTCATAGAAGATTGATGTGCAGCCACTAGAGCTGTCTAAACAATTTTATTAACCTTTAACAAAAATATGAAGGAATGTGCTGCAAAATGGTTTTGCTTTAAATGGATAGAACATGCTCTTTCTAGGAGAAAGGGTAAGTTCCAAAATTATTATTCTATTCAGATTTTGCCAGTAAAATGGCCCAAAAAGAGCAATTTATAGTTACAGCACTCCTTTCCACAAGTTCATTCCAGACTGTGACCAACAACGGCCCGTAGCAGAACACAGTATTTATTCAAAGGCAGATTGCGGCTGGGGACTCATCGAGGGAAGCTGATGCTAAGTCTATGTACAAAGCAAAACGAATCATCAGAAAGCCTCGAAGGGATTTCCTCCAGCGTTGCTTTCCCTCCCGTGTTGCCACCAATTTTTTCTGCAGCCAAAATCACAGTGGAATTGCAGAACAGTCTGAAACATGGTGCATGCCAGCAGGGTCACAAGGGGCTGTAAGGGTCCCAGCAGACGGCTGCCGGCAGACCCCCTCGCACCCCAGGGCTGCGAGACCAGCCAGCGCACATTGGCCTGCAACCTACAGATGCATCTCCACGAGGAGGCTCAAGCAGAGCCTGCTGACGTGATGTCATCTCAAGGACCACGGCAGAAGAAAGCCAGCTGAAGGGCAGCCAGTGTGGCCATACTGTCAAACGGCCAAGTTTGGTACCTGTGTTCACAGTGACCAGTGCCATCGTCTCTAAGGCACCAACTGCACGTGTGCCAGGCACGAAATCAGTGCTAATAGCCTGGGAAGAGATGGGATGGTTCAACACCTGCAGCAATAGCCACAGGCACTTATAAATAACAAATCTGAACATAAAGCACCCTCCCTCTCCTCAAGACTATCTTAAAAATAACACTGAAAAGATACATTCTTCCTTTTTATTTTGCTTTCTCATTTTTGAGTTTGAAGAAGCATTTAATTCATATTTCCAGGTTTTCTTCTACAACAACCAGAAAAAAAAGGTGAGGAGCAAGAGAAGAGAAACCAAACAAGCAGTCTTTATCAGTTGTTTTCTTCTAAGAGTTACAGTTTTCAGAGGAACACCAAAGTAGACACTGATAATACCACGCTCACGTCAATCATATCTCTCATAATACCTGGAAGCTCTGAAGTCAACACTTTCAGAAGAAAATTTTACAGGAATGGTCTTGGGCTACCTTTAACTTAATTTTGCCCACACTAAACACATATTTATCCTTTCTGTAGCCAACAAAGACCTATAGCTTTGGATGCAGGATGCCAGACACAAGCACCAGTGCTTGTAAAGCAGCATGTGCATGTTATCAGAGGCGGGTAATTTAGACAAATTCAAGGAATTTTATTTTATTTTTCTTTATGTACATGTACTTCTAATACTTATAACTCCGGTTTACACAGACAGAGCAAAATTAAGTTCAGAGTCAATTCTCACTGAAGTCTGATTCAGATTTTAGACAGTTAGAATCTAGAAGGTGTGCGATACACTCTACTCTATTACAATAGCATCTCTCAGTTATACTCAGCAGGGACATTTGTTTAAGCGACAAAAGAATTTGGTGTCAATCCCTCTTGCTGGGCAAGCTGCACTTGATCCGTAGAGCCAATGCATAATAAATCAATGCAAATTACACCGCTTTATCACTAACAACCATTTTCTGGTCAGCTACACCAGTCTACAGTCTCTCCCACAGGAGACGAATAACCCCCAGTGACATAAAATAGGAGTGAGTTATAGTCTGCAGGGGAACAATTTGGCTCTAACATATAATTTGCATCACTGTTTATATTTGCAGTGAACTTGGCCCTTGACAGCTTTGGCTACAATGAAGGTATAAGCTGCTTTCATCATTAGTACATGACTCTGCAAATTATTTTAACAGATATTTGAATATTTAGCTGTTAGGCAGCTCCCCACGCTCGACAAGTGCCTCACACGTGACAACTGAGCCACTCTGTTTCTTAAACATCTGTAGCTTTCCTGGGTAACAATTTTTTATAGAGATTGCAACTGTCTTAAGCTATGAACTATTGAAGATAAAATAAAGCTCCACGTTGGGACTGCAGACATCTTGAGAGGCGAAGGTTTATAACTCACTCTCTATTAGCACAGTATAAAGCCATTCCTCTTTTGAAAGATGGATGGGTTTAGCCCCTCAGAGGTGCCAGGCAGCTGTGCAGATCTGGAGAAAGAAGCCTCAAGGGCACGTTGTGACCGATCAGGGCCCCATCTTTTACGGAGAAGATGGATGTTCTTCGCATAGCATCATTTTCACGAGCGTCTATCTAGAACTCATCACAGAGCACTAGAGAAAAATACCACACCGTTGCAAACCAAAGCTCACTTCACCTATTCGGAAGACTTACAAGGAAACAGAATAATACAAGATGCTACCATAATGTCATGCAAATTATCCATGGTTCGCTTACCCACGACTGTTCAGCACACAAACTTGAATCTAAAGTAAAACTCCCTCCTCATGCAAACGTGGACAGCTTCGATGACACAGCCAACCATTAATGACAGCAGTTCTCTAACAAATGCAAGGATCAACTGTCCAGAGAGAAACTCACACTGTGCAATGCTTTGGACACTGTTCAGCAAACGAGCCTCGTACAAGTAATGGCACATGAAGTCTTGCGAACGTTTGAGCCACACTAAGGGCATCAAACACTGAGCAGCACCCCACAGTGAGAGCGGGCACAGAAAACACATGAGACAGAGGGAGGGGAATGGCAAAGGATGCCTGTGAGCTGCCTGCGAGCCCAGTAGCACCCGCCCAGCGCTCCCGCTGCGGGAACACCCCAGCCTCCACTAGGCTGGGCAGCAGGGCCAGCTCCCCGACGGCATCAGCAGCACAGCCAGGTCCACACTGGCCGCGGTGCAAGGGCCGGTACGCCAACCACTGGGAGACCTGCCCACCGGCCCTCTCGCACCACTCCAAATTAAGCTGACCTCAGCTGCTGTGGGGTGTGAGGTTATCAGGGCATAGATCTCTGCAAATGAAGAAATACAAACTGTGGGCGTCTGGACAGGCTCACCTCTCTTTGTGACCAAGAAGCTGCTTTTAGGTCTGGCTCGACTTGCCCCAAAGGCTTCCCAGAGCGCTGTATAATAAAGATGATTGAAACGCAGACTATGTCAACAGACACTTCCTTTGAGAGAGGTAAACAGGAGGACAGCACCTTGCTCATCAAAACCAACCAGACATACCTATAGGGCATGCAGAGCCAGCCAAGATCCTTTGGGATTTTCTCTTTCCTTTTAAAAAGAAAACATTTTTTTTCCCCCAAATTTAATATTAAAAGAAGAAAACTCTGGCAACACCCACAGTGATGTTATATCAGCTGCTTACGTCGGGTCAAATCCAGTGCAACAAGAAGCAGGTGCTCCACATGAAGATGACCCCATCAACTTGGTGCCATTCTGCTCCTCCGTCCCAAACACAGACTGCTAAACGACGCTCAACAGAGGGAGCACGTCCAGACCCGCAGCTTTCTGCTCAGCCTGCCCAAGGGAAAAGCACCCTTGTAGAAGGGAAAAGCTAGTTACATGCCAGACTGCACTTCTTTTGATAGCTCCCATACGATCAGATCCTTCCGTCCTAGAAATGAAATGAATTGAGCATTCTTCCTTGGTCTAGATGCAGTGGTGGAAACAGCACACTGTAGGATAGCAAATAAATATTTGGAAGGAAGACATTTTCAGCCATCCAGCTCATAAAAGCAAGCAGAAGACAGTAACCTGGGACAGCACTTGAGTAGCCATCAGGATAGTCAATGTAAATTAACACAGTGACCAAGAAGGTAAAAACTGGGACCCATTCAGAAAACGATTTGGTTTCCAAGTTTCTGTTTCTCTAGCTGTAAGATACGGAAAATAATTCTCTAATGTCTTTATTAAAAATGCATATTTCTTAATCTCACCATCCTTGTTATCCAAGTTCCCAGTACTTCCCACTGCATCAGACCAATGGAAGCAATGCACTGGGGCAAAGGTAACAGCAAGGCTGTTTCTAGCCTTGCCAAGCACCTTTCCCCCTCCCAGCCTAGTAGAAAGCAGGATGTGACCAGAACCTCTCACAACACAAGACAGATCTTAGCTCCTCCACGATGCAGTGTTGTCACATTTTCTCTTAAGCTATTTAATAATTTTCCTAGTAGAAAGCGCCATAGGTGATGCCTTAACAAAATGTATGGAAGACGGGCCAGGCTGCTACAGCCAACTACACGAGGGTCCTTGTTTGCACTAACTGGCTTTTCCGTGTCTCTCCTCCCACCACCAGGAAGTTTTAACACGGCTGAAATTTACAGCAGTTGTAACAAACCGCTGCTAACTGCAAATTTTAATTACAGCATTTGCCTCTGGTATAATGCAGTAATAAGGAGAAAATGGGTGTCTCTGCTTTCTTCTAAGGATCTCTGCGTGCAGGCAGGTACAGACAGACCTGAGCTTGCTCTGCCTGTGCTCCGAGCTGGCTCCAGTTGAAAGCTGTATATCGCTTTGTATTGTAGGCACAGTACGCTGCGCACAAGCAAAGAGACCCTGCCACTCAACACACCTAAGCTTGCCTGGATGACTGCAAACAGAAACGAGAATTGGGCCCCTGTAGCAAGGGGAGGGGAAAAGAAAAAAAAAAATTCTTTACATCTAACACTTGTTCGCACTTGTCTTAAGAAAAACAAGTTTGCCAGTATTTCCCTTGTCTTCTCATAGGGGTATGTTTTAAGCGTTTTTCTGCTTTGCTGTTTGTTGTATTTAGGTCATTTGCAAGTACTAAGCTATCATCTGCACAGAGATGATAGCAAGTATAACAGAAGGGTAACATTCAGAGAGGATAAACCACAGTGGGTAGTGGATTATAATAAAGAACCAGTGAAGCCTGGCTGACCCTTATCAGAGTGAGTCAGCTCTTGCTAACACCTCTAAATTANTGCACAGAGATGATAACAAGTATAACAGAAGGGTAACATTCAGAGAGGATAAACCACAGTGGGTAGTGGATTATAATAAAGAACCAGTGAAGCCTGGCTGACCCTTATCAGAGTGAGTCAGCTCTTGCTAACACCTCTAAATTAGGGTTCACCACTTTTGTTTTACTCTGGCTATTTTAAAAAAGAATCACAGCAAAATAACGGAACGTGAACAGGGACATTAAAAAAGGGTGTAAAACCAGCAAAGTGGTTTCTTTTCATTATTATTTTTATACTCTTTTTATTAGGAGGTTTACCAACTGCCTAACCAATCAAGCCACTAAGACAACATAATAAAACTAAGGTCATTTTTGAAGACACTGGAAATTTTAGTAACGACCATCCTATATTTCTGTTGTTTGCCAATGATCTTTTTTTAACCCCCGCTCAGATGCTGTCATTGAATGGGAAAACAAGAAACAGCTAGGAACAGCAGGGTTCTCAAGAGCAGACTAAGCACAGGAGAACAGACTCCTCTCTAGCACCCCAGAACCACATGAAGGCATCCATCTTCAGGCAGGATAACAGACTTTTCTTCTTGTTGCTATTTCACTAGCTGAGCAGGAGCCAGGTGATTTCCAGCTCTAGCCCTGGGGGCAAGTAGCCTTCCCGGCCCTCCCACAGCTTTCCTACCCTGCCAGGAGGGCTGCTCTTCCCAGCAGGGGAGCTACCCAGCAGGAACTACTGACTCCAGCCTCCAGCAGGACTCAGCAAGTCCTTCCTCATCATCATCCCCCACCTTCCATCTTTGCAGCAGCAGGTTCATGGAAGTGCTTGGGAGAGCAGGCTAGTCCCAGAGGCAGCCCCAGCTGACAGATGCCCTTGACTCTCAATGTGGCTATTTGGGTAAGCTGCACAACTTGGCCTTTACGTTTGATTTCTGGATCCCACCTGTCCTACAGAACACTAAAGAGCTGCCTGTGCTCTCTCTTCACTTTCCTGCTTTCAGGCTCAAATTTAGCAAATAGCGGCCCCTAACACATGGCACTGACTCACCATTCTGTGGTATCATTACTGGTACTGAGGAAAAGCGCTAGAGACAAACAAATAAATATTAGTGAAGAAGAACATGTATTACTCAGTAAATTCATCAGTTAATATGAAGTGATTCAGGAAACCCCCAGAGGGAAAAAAAAAAAAAAGGAAAAATCTTCTTCATTTATGGCAAAGCCAAGAGAATACAAACCCTAAATATCTTTCCCTCTTTTTCCCTTGCCAGCAAGACTGGGAGAGAGTAGGTCAAGCAACAACGTCACAACTTTGCATGGTGTCAGGCTGATATTCAAAAAATGAGACAGAATATGAACGTAACCTGGTTTCAAGTGGATCTGGGAAAGTCTTAATGCACAAGTTTGTATGCCAGCTTTGTAATTATTAAGATCTCAGACCAGCCCTTGTTTCTGAGTACTGACCTAGATTAGCAAGTCACCTGAAAGTTTACAGTAGGAAAACCATATGGGCATATTCCTGTAGCTACATGTGTACGGTAATTATGGCATAGGTAAGCAATAACACATGCCCAAGGCATCATACTTGGTGAGGCATGAGGCTTACGTGCATATCTACAATTATGACTTCAGACTTCAAAGTACCTTATTGCTCAGATAAAACTGGTAGCCTACTTTACTGTAAAACACACACAAGGATCTATTGCTATAAAACACATATAGGTGCTGATACAACACCAGAGCATCACTTAAATTCTAAAACTGTCGAAGTCTGGTTATTTGGCAGGCACCACTTCAAGCTCATGCTCCCCTCTGAGAAACAGGGTCCTTTCTAATACATCACCCACTCGATTGCTTTCAGACCACTGACCAGTCAAGAAATCCCATCACAATCATGTGATCAGCAGCTGTGGGTTGACATTCATGCATGGTAATCTATGACAAAAATCAATAATAAGTGTTTCCCTTTTACACAGCTTTTTCAAAATAGGACCACATTTTACAGAAGTGGTCTTTTTCTGAATATTGGTTTCTAAACGAATAGCACCAGCTTCAAAGCAAATGTTTCTGTGAGGGCTGTTATAACATTTGCGTTCTTACATGATCTTCAAGGCTGCAGTGTGACCTAGGAAGCAGCCATAATGAGACACAGACAGTGAATAAAGCACTTATTTAATTATGTTGTTTGATATATGATGACCTCATCCACTAGTGTTTATACTAATGTAGTGCTTGAAATGCTTTATTGACATATGGTAAGGCACAGTCTCCAGTCTGAAGAGCTTACAGTCTCAAAGACAGAAACCAGATGAAGGGTGTTCTCTTCCTGTAGCTTAGTGTAGGTTTTGAAGCTTTGCTCATTTCCATCAGGTCTCAAATACTCACCGAACGCTGGAGAGCAGGTTGCTGAGTGAGTACACTAAGCTTTCTGGACAAAATATCTACTGTATCGTTACCTTTGATTACAGGGGAGGATTTCCAATACAGCAAGTCTGTGTTCCTACATACAAACAACGACAGGAAGATGCAAGCACTGGTGGGGTGGAGGGAAGCTATAGCTGTTTACAACTTTACCCAATTTCTTCAGTTTTGCAGATGCCTCGTGTGCCAGCGTGAGCTTTGACCCACTGTTGTCCGCTGCTACAGAAAGAGTGGGGGACAGAGTCAGTACAACCTGCTAGTTGCTCCACTAAAGACTCCCATCAAGGTGACCATACTGTAACCACCATCCCCCCAAGAAAATTAACAGTCAAGGCTCAGAGTTCAGTTAAATATATATCTTACTTTGTGGTCCCGATTGAGGCTCCCTGAAAAATATGCAGTAAGGTAACTCTTAACGGTGCCAATGCCACGAAAAACTCCATGAGGAAATGAGTAGTTCTGTATTCAGTGCACCATCTGCCAACCACACAGTAAATAAGGCCATACAAGAAATGGTGAGAAACAAAACATCAACAACCTACCCACTCATTAAGCATTAGCCATGCTGTGCGCTGAACAATATGCAGGCCTTGTAGGGGAAAAAAAAAAGTACGTAATCCTCTAATTAAAGGTAATCAAAATGAATATTTACCAAGAGGATGAACAAGTAGCTTTAATTGTAGAATTTTCGAGCCTCTGCTTGGTCTTGCAATCTTAAAGTTCAGTCCTGTCCAGGTAATCTAAAGGCCTAACTTAAGGTATTATTTACCTTATTTTACTTCTATAGAGGAAACCCACAAAACACATGCATTTCACACACTTTTATTAGGTAGGCACACATGTACAAGATCATTGCTTTCACTGATGTCTGTCACAGCAATCAGACAAAAAGACAGGTTAAAGAAGAAACACCCCAGCTCTATTTTGTTTTAAGGTAATTCTGGAATAGAAACAGGGCTTCAGTACATCGTTTGTACATCGTACAGTGCATTTTCTCAGCAACACTAGATTTTAAAGACTCTTAAAAAAAAATCCAGGGAGTCCTACTAGCAAGGATAAAAGATCATAAGAGTATAAATGAAATACATTATTAGTCCAGAAAATGTATATATACACAGAGGTATTTGAAAACCTCTAAAATGGTACACGGAAGTTAACCAATGAGAAAGCATTTGCCCAGCAGAGCTGAAAAATAGCTGAGAGACTAACAGTAATGTGTTTTCATTTTCTTTTCAAACTCTGGTACAAATTCAGCTAATATAATTTTGTATGATCTCATGCTGGGATAGGAGCCAGAAGTTTCACTTGAAATCTTTGCAGTTATCAGATCTGGAAAGCTTTTCAATCACTTAAGTTTGCGAAGCATTGGGGGGGGGGGGGGGGGGGGGGGGGGGAA
>VZSC01002968.1:531787-582824 GCA_013398225.1 Steatornis caripensis
AAAAAAAAAAAAAAAAAACCACAAACACCACACTAACACTTAGGTCAAGACATGACTGAATAATTAAAATGTGTTTGTAAGTAAAAAAAAAGTACAGTTTTATAGTATAATTCTGGTAACTTCATTCAATGGACCTTCATGAACTTCAGTTAAACACACATGTAAGTGGCCAAGAACACTATTCCAGTCATGCACTTATTGCACAAGTTGTGAGGACAAGGCACTACCGGGAACAAGTCACCGAGTAGTTGGAGACAAGACAGCGATGCTAAGAGGACTGGTGGAGACAGCAAACCAGACAGAGAGGCTCACCAAGGTTTCCATAGGAAAAAACAACAAGAAGTACTAAAGTGGTTTCTTCTGGGAGACCCAGTAGTTAGAGGCAAACCTTTTTTAAGCTCAGTGAAAAAGACACACGCATACGGCACCAGTAAATTACGGAAGCCATTACACCAACCTGCCACAGATGCAATGCTGTGGCCTCTTCACTGGGCTGAAGTCTCAGCTTCTGCCTCCACCTCCTCCCACCACAAAATCCTTTCATTAAATGCTAGATGAGTTTGTGGCCTCACCGCAGTCCAGCTAAAAGTAATTTGCTCTCTGGCTACAAGTAGTACACCAGATTTTTAGATCGTCTTCAAGTCTCAGAAAAGAGGAGCTCCCACCCTAGTTGGTAAATCTCCTGCTGCAAGCCACAAGTTGGAACAGATCAGGAGGACCAGATCTGAAGGTCTGACCTGAGCGCGAGGCTCTTAAAGACACTTGGGACATCAGCATCAGTGGAAAAGCAGAGGGTGAAAGAACATGCCAGTAGCACAGCCTTTCCTATAACCTTTCAATGAATGATGCCTCAGACAGAAATTAACACCTTGTCAGCGGAGGCACCATTTCCCGATTTCTTTTTCCTCTTAGAGAAGGTTTTATTTTAAAATTCTCTTTTAACTGCTTAACAGGAAATCAGTATATCTGCCATACTTTTCTAAACTTCCCTTGGTTACAACGGCACCTCCCTGCGCAGGACATGCTCACCCTATTCAGAAGGTGACACGTTGGTATTTTGGTGGGTTTTGACGGAGTTGAACTTTTTCTGTTAAGACTTCAGAGGAAGAAAATTAAAGAGAGATACATCTATCATCTTTTTACCATAAATATAAAAAAGTTGTACAGGTAATAGGGTGACTCCCAGCTATGGGTTTTCAAGCAAACTCGATGCTCTGTGGTCAGGAGAATACTTCCTGCCTGAATCCATGTGGGACTATCCGTACTAACTCCACAGACCAATCCCTCTTCATTGGCAATTCACTCTGATACTATTTTGACTTCAGTGGATCAGCAACTGTATAAACTCACCCCTACACACACACACAAAAAAGTAATTTTTACCCCGCTACTGTTTCATCAATCACAGAGTGAGAGAATGCATGTGTATGTATGTGTGTGCATGCAAGGGAGGTTTAAATCCCCTGCTCTCACCCTTAAGCCTTTCATTAGTGCTATAAATTCAGAGTGTCAGCCAGGCTGATATCACATCCCATCTTTCATCACATCACTTGCAGATGATCAGTTGTACCCGATAACAAGCTGTCATAACTTCCCCTTTCAGACGGGTAACTGGTTTGACTTGTCACTACCCCTTCCGAGACTGTCCAGCCTAACCTTGAAAGGCGAAGGTAAAATAAATGGCATCTCTGTTAGAGTTTGCCTTCAAACAGAAGACAGAGTGGAAATGGCTGGGAACCAATGCACCGAGATGGGAAAGCATTATGTGAGATATTTCAAACCTCTTCCCAGTTAACTTCATAAGAGACTATTTCAGACTTGAAAGTGCTGTCTTGATTAAGCTACCTCCACTGAAAAAAGAAAAAGTTACTTCAATCAAATCAAGTGACTGTGGAAACCTCTTTTAAATACCACTGCCTGCAATCTCACCAAGTTCCAGGCACAGTTCCCAAAGACTTCAATAAAACCTTTGTCTGGGATAAGGAGTGCCAGATTTGGCCCACTTTAATACATTAAGTCTGTGGTAGGTGAAAAACTGAAACACAGAGCGGTTGTGAAACTGTCCTCATAGCCAAGGAGATAAGAGAAAAAGGCACTCGTCCCTCCCTTGTAGTGGGAGCGTACAGGGGTGGATAGGAAACTTTAAGCAGAGGAGGGAGCAGGCGTTTTAGGCTAAAAAGTATTTAATATCCTCCCAGCGTGGGCTGGAAAGGATTGCAGTGTGCTTGTTAGAGATGTTGGCTGGAGTGGAAGGCTGAGAAAGCGTTCAAGGACATGTGTATGTGTGCATGTGTGTGTGAGTGTGTTAAGGGCCAGGCCTGTGCAAGTTCACAAAGTTTAGTCGATTCTCCTGCCAGCTCTTCCAGGCTTGAGGCAAATACAGATAACCTTGACTTAACCCAACTCCAAGCAAACCTTTCCTTCTCACTCCCGCCCTCAATTAACAAGTTTCAATCCAAAGTGCCTAAAAATAAACTATGAAATCACTTCAGTTACGGCTCTAGTAATGCAGTTTTCCATAAACTTCTCCATATCATTTAAATGCTTCCAATCTTGCTTGTTAAAGATCTGATTTGTTAAAAAATAAATAAATGTACGGGAGCAATGATGTGGTTTAACTTCCAGCAGGCCTTTACTCTTACATTACAGCTTTTCTACCCCCACAGTAAGAGTACTCCTGACTGCATTACTGTTACCTGCTGCTGCTGCTTTTAAGATAAGCAATGCTGAAATAAGTAGTTGGATTACTTTTCAAAGAAGATAGGTTTCTTGCACAACAAAACAGCAAAACTAAGGGCCAATACACTTATTTCAGAATTTCAGAATCTTTTTTGTCTCCCTATCCCTCAGCTGTGAACATCCATCCATCCATCCTCGTGGCAGTCTCCGGCATCAAGACCACCCAGATTCATCTTCATCTCTCAACCATCTGCCTCGGCTGTGCAGAGATAAAAATCTAGACATCATAAAAATCTTTATTATTATTTTATCCATAACTTGTCTCAACCTCCACCTGCAAAACACTGACTCACTACATCTTTAAGCACCTAAAGAATGTAAAGGCAGAGAAATTAACTCATGGGCATGGAAGCTAAACAGGCAACAGCAAAAACTTGCAAGTCAAACAACAAAAATCAAAGCAACAACAGAATTTTTCAAAGCAGATGAAATCTCAAGTTCCAAAAATAGAAGCCAGAGGAAGCTTGGCTGATCTGTTCCTTTTTACCATATTGCTATCTTATCATCAATCATAGCTAGCAATATTTACCTTTATTAATACCTCATCAACCCCAAATTAATAGCTTTACCCCTTGGTCTGCAGCAAGAGGGGGAAAAAAAAAAATGAAAACCACAACAGAACACAATTTTAGGCAAGGGTCTCCTAGGAAAACAAGATATTGGCAAATAGACAACTCTTCCACCTCAGGTCTTAGTAGGGAAGAAAGCTGATGCAAGCTTCAACATTGCAAAACATTCCAGGTCTTGGTAAAAAGCTGGTGGATCACTAAAAGTCAGCACTTAAAACCTATCAAATGAACTTCAATGCTACAGCGTGCTCGTTTTTCCCTCGTGACTGCTGCATCAGCCTCCATTTCCAAAGCTACCTCAATGACAAATTGGGACATGTCTCCTTTGGGTGTAAATGCATGGTCAGGGTCACAAAAGATTCTGTTGAGTGTTAAGAAAAGGAAACAAAGCCCATCGGCTTTCATTTTGACAGTTAGTATTCCATGCATGGAAGAGCTTATTAGCAGATCACATCTTAACGCTCGTCGCGTTGCTCAGTGGACTACGTTAACGGTGGCAACGCAAAAAGCTTTTCTGCTGCAAAGGAAGCCAACAGTGCTGTCTCACTAAAAGAGTGTCAGACATTTGAAAAGACAGAAGAACCTCTTAAAAATATGTATTAAAAAAACCCACCACCCTTCCGATTACAGGAAAACCTTCACCCGTCAGTTTGACACATCAGTATGATAAGATTATTGTACCAGAATGAGCGTGCTATGTTAGCACACTGGAAGTGGACACTTGAACAGCTCTCTTCCAGACCTCTAATGTCATTGAAATTTAGCACCAGAAATAATTAACATGTTTTGAATGTTCAAACAGTCGAAATGTTTAAACTTTCATTATTACAAATTATAAGGTAGTATCAAAAGGCTAGCGTTAAGTACCTTGACTGCATGACATACTTCTGTATTTCCAAAACTATTTTTGCTGACTTTTGATTGAATAGAAAATTTAGTCCCACAAACCCCACTGCCAATTAGAGCAAGAGGAAACAGCGCTGTCACTACCAGAAGGCAGCTGCTCCAAGCTGTGATCATACCCATGCCCCAACTTCGGGGGAAAGCAAAATAAAATATATTCAGTAGGGGTGAGTCAGTTCTCCAGCTTTGTCCTCAGCAATACAAATGTAATTTTCTTTTTTGTTATTCAGATTATCATGAGGAGGTCATAACTTAAAAATCCACTGTAAATCCCTGGAACACAAGGCACTTATGGTAATAAGGTAGTATAATGATGTCTACGGTTTACCCACTGCTATCCACCCTTAATTTACGTTACAGTAAAACTTAAGTGCTTCTTATCAGTGCTGTTTTTGCAAGCAGATAAATAATAGACATGCATTAATTCGTGGTACTTTGGGGAGGGGGTGAGAGGAGGAGAAAGGAGAGGCACAGTAGAGTCTTCACTGTCACGGTCTTCACCATTGTGCTTTCTTAATCAACGTTTCACCTCTGCTACTCAGTCTTCTGCAGAAAATGGAAATGCTTGAAAGTGTCTGGAATAACAATATCTCCATATGTAAATGATAAATGCTGATTTCTTTCAACAGAAGAGGGACACACTTCTATGATCATTTTCTCAAGGAAGTGAAGTCCTCAGTTGCCTTGGGTGAAGCAAGGATAAGTATTTCGCATATTCCTGCTTGCAACACCGAACCAGTCGACACACACATACAACAGGATCTACTGCAACCCTGAATCCAAAGCAAGCATTCAGGAAAAGGTGAATATCAGTTTTGTTTTTTTGGGGTTGGTGTTTTGTTTTGGTTTTGTTTTTTTTTTTCATTAATTACATACTCGGACACTGTCTCTTTTCTATACACGCTGTCTTTGTATTTGTGATTTTGTATTTTGGAAGGAGAAAACACAAAGCTATTTAGAATGATTCTCTGCAATTATTCGTTATCATTCCAGGAATAAAGAAATATTTTCAACTGATTAGAAAACCTCAGTGAAATCAACTTATCGTTTTATTAATTCTTCATTCAGTTTAAGTAAATAAGTAGGCTTCATGTGAGGTTAGCTCCAGGGTTTATTCAAGTCACATCTGACAATAATGTTTTAAGCAAGTCTATTATGCAGTGATTTTCATGGCCTTCCTCAAGGAAAAAAAAAAGGGAACCTCAAAAGATTTGGGAAAGGCAGACTGTGTGTTTTCACAATCCTGGGAAAAACTTGGGGTTGTCCCACAGCGCAATTAAAAAAAATAAGCTGACACTCCCTCTCGGAGTGATGCAGGATTCCCAGCCTCCCAAATCTTGCCTGAGCAGAGAGAGTGAGTCCAGATGGCACCCAGATTTTCTGCTAGTTCACAGGCCCTAACTAAACCCAAAACTGGAAAAAATACAGCAGGCCTGCTACATACAGATTTCAGCCCTGGGCTACATGCTGCTGTAAGCTGCTCCTCATATAGTCAAGGTGATCAAAGACTTGTTACCACACAAAAAACCCAACACATCTATCACTGAACGTATTCTCCTACAGAAGAAATCAGTACTTTGAGAAAGTGGGGACAAAACAGAGAAAGCAAATACACTGTAATTATAAAGTCTTACTGTGAAAAGTAATACTTTCACAAACCGCTTTGATAAGTGGAAAGACAGGTTTGCAGGAATTTAAAATCTTTCACCTGAAGTGCTAAGAGCCCAAACAAAAGAGTACTGTTCTGCGAGGACACGGGGAAAAGGCCATAAAGCAGAACCAGTTGAATTTCTTAATCCAAGCTGCCTCACAGGGTAAAGGTAAACCAGCAGGTAAAATGATCAAGTATATTACTTAAAAATATTTCCTTTTAATAAGCCAAAAGAATGTTCAGCAAAGAATTTTAATACTGGATATACGTCTTGAGTTCTAAAGCTGTATCAATGTAAGCATCCTGCCCCAAAACATGAACTGGTTTTAGTGAAAATTTTCCTTCAGAGGCATCGTCTTTACCATGTGTTTGTCCAGGGCTTATCATGATTGCAACACAGTGAAAAGCCATCTATAACACACAATTTTTATTCCATTTCCTACTTGTCATGAACTTTGAGAAAAATGACTGTTCTGATCTTCGTTTTTTCTATTGGTTCCAACTTCTTCGCAGCCCACCAAAAACACTGCAAAGAAGTCTTTCGTTACGCTGCTTTAAAGGCTAATTTCTCATAGCAGAAATAGAAACAGTAGTGTGGAAAATCTGTAAGACACACAGCTTCCTTCCCAGTCCACAAACAGTGAAAACAAACAGGAAATAGAGATTAAAATAGGGTGGGCTTTTGACATTTGACTCTTTTTAACAGAAAAATTAGCTGCTTTGTAAGCAATGCTTTTCACAAAGTACATTTGCTTTCTATGAAAATTTTCAGGTTTTCTTTTAGAAATTAAAAAAAAAACATACTTTAACCAGAAGCCAAAATGGTTTTGTTTAGAAGTTCATGCTTTTGTCCTTTTACCAAGTAGCAGCCCATTCTTTTTCGCAGTCTAGGCTCCACTCTAGTATGTTAGATTTTCATACACACCATTTCCCTTACTAGGGGGATGAAAAGCAATGCTTCACCGAAGGTGTTGTCTGATCAGCATCCTAATCTACAGAGAAAGACTGAGCTACACTCCCATGGGGCACGGCTGCAGCAAGCTGCAAATCTGAGTTTGTAAGCATACTGCAGAACTTAGACAACAGTATAACAGGACACTATGAACAATGTCAAATTAGACCCATTTGGATGTTGAATTCCCCAACGGAACTTCCTGCGGGTCAACCAAAATGCACTGATATGGAGGGGAACATGCAGCTGCCCTTCACCCCCTCCTCTTTCAATCGTTCCTTTCTCGTAATGCCAGGGTGTTGCCTTTGGCTCTGACCTCTGCCCGCCTCCACTCACCCAGGCCTTGCTCAAAATCCTCCTGCTTTTGCATCTTCAGCACCTTGCCTTCCCTTTGTATTCAGAAAACCGAAATGCCGATCCAGGCCCTCATTTTGTTGCTGAGATGCAAGATAATCTCCTTTCTTCTGGCTGTGACAGAAGCAATCTTGCCCCCTGAAATCCATTCAAAATGCAAATGCAAGAAATCATCTTTCTGGATTACTGCCTCAAGCACATTCCCCCTATTTCATCCTGCCAGTCCTCCTACTGGCTCCCCCTTTTTCTACTACATTAAGCACAAATTGCTTGCCTTCATTTTAAGAGTTGTTCTTAGACAGTGACAACTGATCCAAATGCCCTACGCATCTACTTAAAACCCAGGTAATGAAGCCTAATAACTACGTACAAAATCTCTTATGTGAGGAGTAGATAGCACTTGATGCCATGCGCTTTAATATCCAATTCAATGGAGTATATCTTCTCACAACAAAACCCGTGGCACATGGCTGATGTACTCCGCATCGTCTTTTTGCAGGTTGAGCCCATGCAGGCCTTTAAAACAGCTGCTCTTCATGAAACATTTTACAACAGACTATTTGGCTTCAAAGAAAACGATTCTGGTACGTGGAAAGTGCTCTGGGATCTTCTTGGTAAGAAAAGAACATTAAGAAGCCAAAAGCATTCACAGCGGCCTCCAAAAAAAATGGTGGTGTGGAGTTCCAAGTCCTTTCCTCCCCTCAGAGACTCCCCAGGAAAAACATCCGTCTCCTGTGATGCCCTGCCTCTGCTTATCAAGCTGGTATGATTTCGAAGAGGTAATTCAGGCTCCAGGAGAAACAGGAGCATATTGTACTTCATTACATGACAGCGTGTGGTTTTCATTCTACAAATAAGAGAGGCCCACTGCCCATCGGTATTAAGGCATTTTTCTACCATCCTCTAGACCCTCTGCACCTAATCCCCATAAAAAGGGAGTGCACAGAGACAACCTGTAATTCCAGTTTATCTCCAGACTAGGGAACCAAGAACAATTTGAGTTTCAGGGTCTGCCTGCACACCACAACTGCAGTCTTTCTGGCTGGTGAAGCCCCAAGCACACATCACCTCCCCAAACCTTAGATCTACCTGACCTGGCTTGCATGGAATGGAAATCCAAAGTATCCAGACCAAAAGGGTGCTGGGGCATGTTCCAACGTGGTTTCCACAGATCATTTTAGGAGGTGGCATAGTCTCTTTGGAAAAGTCCAACAGGTACACAGGCTAACCGTCACCCCTATTAAACAGGCTCAAGAAATTCCCAAGCAAATAATGATCCATTATTATGTATGTGAAAGCAAGCTGAAAGATAAATAACAAAGGAAAAACAAATCCCCAGGCAATCATACAAGCATGTGTACACTGCACGCCAAAGGGAAGCGTGCAGCCAGGAATTGTTTTAGAAGACAGCATCACACATCTCACCAGCAGACTAAGTTTCACGTGAGCAGAGACTTAGGAGTTTCCCAGAAAAAGAGGTAAAAAACCCCACAAAAAACCCAAACATAATATACACCAACCATACACACAGAGCAAACCTGCAGGGCCACGCATACTCTAGTCCTGTAGCAAAACACTTCCACACTAAAAGTTAGAAAAAGAATCTCTCTTTTGTCAAGGATAGTTGGGCATTGGAATAGTTTGCCAAGGATGACTGGCAAATTACCATTGGTGAAGGTTTTTAAGAACGGGTTAGACAAACATCTCTCAGAAAAGACACAGGGACAACTGATTCCAGCTCAGGCACAGTGATGGCCATAGCCTATTTTCCATCATCCCATGCTTCACTCCAAACACTTCCTGATGTGCAAAAAAAGCAAGGGAAGTCTTAGTCTCCACAAGATCAAAACAAGATGACAAAAAAAGGTTGGCCTCACTGGATCAGCATGGCATTCTCATGTCTGCCCAGTCTAGGAACACCCTGCAAAGCAGAGTGGGGACTTCGCAGGGCTTACTGTCACCTCGCCCTCTACACCTCTCTGTGGTCTATGGGACATGCCTTGTAACTCTGCCCTATTAAGATCTAAGACACTCACAAGGTGAGGCAGGCTGCTTGCTATGCCTGAAGAGCACAATGAACGTTTTCAGCCTCCTTGTGCACTTCCTGCCCCTTGGAATAGTGGTGTAGGAAACTACTTGCTATCCCTACCTGCTACCCCTTCCTGTCAAAGTATGTCTTGAGATCCAAGTGGTACTCCTGCCTTAACCTTCTGTCCAAGTCCTATGTACATTATGATCTCCAGCCCAATATAAGCCAAAGATGACCTGATTTTTTCCAAAGGTTTGATCAGAGTACATGGTAATGGAAAACAAAAACAAACAAACAAAAAAAAACCCCCACAGTTTTAGCTTGAACCTCCACACACTTTCTTCTTTCAACTCTACATACTCAAGTCCTTGGGTCACGATGGGATGTACCCAAAGTGCTGAGGGAGGTGGGCAATGCCATTTTGAGCCCACTCACAATAACATATGAAAGGTCATGGCAACTGGGAGGGGTTCTCAAGGAGCAGAAGAAGATAAATGTCAATTCAAGTAGGATCTGGGCAACTATAGGTCAGTCAGCCCCATTTTGACCCCTGGGAATGTGATAGAGCAAGTAATCCTGGAAAACACTTGAAAGGGATCTCAGCAGGCTGGAGAAAGGAGTGACAGGAGCCTCATGAAGTTCAAAGGGAAATGCCAAGTCCTGCCCCTGGGCAGGAATCCCAGGCACCTCTGTCATATAAGGAGACACCACCAAGAGGGTAGGGACTGTTCAGCCTGAAGAAAAGACAACTCAGGGGGATTTTATCAATGTGTCTAAATACCCGATGGGAGGTTAGGAAGAATGCAGAGCCGGACTCTTCTCAGTGATGGCTACTGAAAGAACAAGATGCAACAGGCACAAACTGAAAGATTTGAAATTCCACTTAAACACAAGAAGAAAACCATCTTTTACTGTAAGGGTGATTGAACACTGGAACAGGTTTCCCAGAGATGTGCTGAGGTCTGCGTCCTTAGACATATTCAAAGGATGACTGGACACAGCTCTGAGCAACCTGCTCTAGTTTCCCTGATTTGAGGGGGAGCGGACTAGACAAATCTCCAGAGGCCCTGTCCCACGCCAGCCATTCTATGATTCCACACCGTGTTCGAGGTAGGAAATGCATAGCGCTCGAGCACCACCACAGAACAGCCCTTTCACATCAGCATCTCACCAAGACAATCTGATTAGTGAAGGCAACAAGTGAAGAGTGAGGAGGGCAGGCAGGAGTGTTGACTCCAATTTCAAGACAATTCTGAGTAACCACCAGAGACCTCCTACTAGAAGTGTAAGAAAAGCAGACAGCTACAGGGTTTAAGATGAGGGGGTTTCCCACCAACATTTTAAGCTGTCAGTTTATGATTAGTGAAACTAATGTATAATGGCACTGGCTGTAAATAGAAACATAATATATCAGATTTTACTAGCTTACGTTTTTTCTAATCACACCTAATACATGAATTATGAAGACAGTAATTACATTAACCTAGCTTAACTGTGTTTCATATCATCTTATGGCATATCTTATGCCTTACTCTAAAGAATCTTACACCCTTACCTCAACATTTCTACAAAACCAACTTCATGGAATACCATCCATCAGTAGGAAATGGATCGGAAGGATGAAGGACAGATAGGGTTTTTTTATACTAGCATGACAAATGTCACACTTTACCATAAGGTTACAAATGTAATGCAACGTAAAGACAGAAAGGAAGGAGTCAGTCCACAAAGAACACCACCAAACTAATATCTTTTTTTCTGACTCATCTCCCATGTGACCACAGAATAATCCCTACACAGGAATCTGAAGGTGAAGCACAGGGCATTCATCTCAGGCAGGGGAGAAGAACAGTTTCCTAGACACATGGTAGAAATATATATTTCATCAGCAATACATAAGACAAGAGAACTTTTTCATAGATAAACATCTCCTGCTGATTAGAACAAATGCTTTGATAAATCCAGGTGTTTATTCTAGCAACAGGGAGTGACAGTCATAACTCCCTCCTCACTCTCAAGCATAACAATTTTTTAAAAACTCCCATGCCCCACTACAAAAGGCATTTGTGAGCATTTTCTTTCTATGGACAAGCAAAGAATCATAGAATCATAGAATCATAGAATGGTAGGGGTTGGAAGGGACCTCTAGAGATCATCTAGTCCAACCCCCCTGCTAAAGCAGGTTAGCCTAGAGCAGGTTGCACAGGAATGCGTCCAGGCGGGTTTTGAATATCTCCAGAGAAGGAGACTCCACAACCTCTCTGGGCAGCCTGTTCCAGTGCTCTGTCACCCTCACAGTAAAGAAGTTCCTCCTCATGTTCAGGTGGAACTGCCTGTGTTCCAGTTTGTGCCCATTGCCCCTTGTCCTGTCGCTGGGCACCACTGAGAAGAGTCTGACCCCGTCCTCTTGACATCCACCCTTTAGATATTTGTGAGCATTGATCAGATCTCCTCTCAGCCTTCTCTTTTCCAGGCTGAACAGACCCAGCTCTCTCAGCCTTTCCTCATAAGAGAGATGCTCCACTCCCCTAATCAACTTTGTGGCCCTCCGCTGGACTCTCTCCAGTAGTTCCCTGTCTCTCTTGAACTGGGGAGCCCAGAACTGGACACAGTACTCCAGATGCGGCCTCACCAGGGCAGAGTAGAGGGGGAGGATCACCTCCCTCGACCTGCTGGCCACACTCTTCTTAATGCACCCCAGGATGCCATTGGCCTTCCTGGCCGCAAGGGCACACTGCTGGCTCATGGTGAGCCTGTTGTCCACCAGCACTCCCAGGTCCTTCTCTGCAGAGCTGCTCTCCAGCAAGTCAACCCCCAGCCTGTACTGGCACATGGGGTTGTTCCTCCCCAGGTGCAAGACCCTACACTTGCCCTTGTTGAACTTCATGAGATTCCTCTGCGCCCAACTCTCCAGCCTGTCCAGGTCACGCTGAAAGACTACGCTTAACTCACTGAAATAAGTGCATTTATGGTTTTACTGTCCCAGGGACCAACAGCACACATGGTAAAAATGAAGGATCATCGTTTACATTCTTTGGTGATTATCAAATTCAAATAATACATCTAATTGCAGAAAACATCACAGAAAAGATGACAACAGAGAAACATCTTAAAAAGCTATCACAGTCCCCGATGTGATTTACTTTCCATGAAGGTATTTGAGAACAAAAACAACTAATCACTCTGTCAGCATTGACACAAAAACGTGTTAGAGGCACCACTACTATCCTAGTAAATAAATTAATGTCTGCTGAAAATTCTAAGCAGAGAAAACAAACATGTGGTATTAGAAGTTTTAGTTTGTTACCTTCTTAGAGCTCGATTCTTCAGCTCTTTCAGAAGTCAAATAGCACCACATGCAAAAATCATTTGTAAATAGTGGTTACTATGGGTGTAAAAGCTGAGAGCAGTCCTGCTCACATAAACTCTACGGTCTGACTTGGGAAAAACAAAATATATACAAAATAATGCTGCCGCTTACTTCGCATCTCATGAACCTGGCTGAAAGAGGCATCTGTTTAGGAATTAAGATCCATCCCGTCCTTGTTGATCCCCCACGACCGTTCAAAAAAGGTGCTACAAACAGTAGCCCCCCAGAACCTGTAAATTTACATGTGCAAACCAAATGCCAAAATGAGAGTTGGCAGGATCAAAATATAATGGAAAGAAAATATCCTGATCACAGATTTCACTGAATGGCTTCATTTGCATGCATCAATGAAAGTCCCTGAGGTGGATACAAGGCCTTCATTAAAGTCCGAGATGAAACCATGAAGCACATGACTGGAGCCATTTCTGGTTTAATTAATTTATTAGGTTTTGGAGGTTTTTTCTTATGGTTTGGGAGTTTTTTTAAGGTATCCAGAACACAGACTGAGATTATTATTTTTCAACTCCAGATATCTAGTAGGCAGGTTTCTTTTCCGAGCTGTAAGCCAAGGAAACAAGCCAAGGAAAATGGAAATTCCTGAAGATTCTGAACTTGTTGGGTGGTAGTTAAATATTTAGATGTTGCTTTCCTCCTTCCTAGCCATGACTTCTTTTTTCCATCATTTCACCGAACTTAATTTTTTTCCTACAGAGTGATTTATGAAAAATAACAGCTAGCCAGCAGCAGAAGAAGCAACAGCATGAGCTCCAGGTGTTAGGAAAAGTCATTACATAATTAATTTTCTCTCCGATATACTATCATATCCCCAAAAATTTTATGGTTGAAAATTCAAAGACCTATTGCATCCCAGTGTTATTTTTATTCCATGGTAACATTTTCCTTTGCCTTGGATGAGAATGTATTTCCCAGGAAACACAGATAGAAGGATCCAAGAATGGATTGTTCAGTGGCAACTAAAAACGTATCAACAGTGCTTCAAGACTGACACAGTCTGTTGATGTTGTTTAAAATAGGATCTAGTAAAACAGATGGCATTGGATTTCAAACTCCTCTGTCAGTTCGACAATGAGCTCGAAGTCGATTTTTCTCTTGGTTTTTATTCCTAAAAATTAAAACCTAAATTCAACTTTAAAGGACATAATAGTCCCCCTTGGTACTACTGAAGGTTTGAATGTGTTCATACAACAGAGTATATTATTTGGCAAGCTGACTCACAGTGACTAGAACGGCATTTGAAGTTGGGATGTTTTTTCTCAGCAAAACCTCCTTAAGTTGCAACCTGAAGTTCATAACTGGAACAGGTTTATTTATCCACATGATGATATACACTTCTCCAACACAGGTATTCTGACATTACATATCCACAATTTACAGTCTGCAAAATGGCATCTCTTCCAGAAATATGGAAGCACTTTAAGTGAGATGACCAGCTGCCAAAAGTTGACTGGGGCAGAGAATTTTCACCTCACTCTGAATATGAATCCAGAAAAGAAATGAACAAAGTGCAACTCAAGAAACAAGATAAGGTACCTGAGGATAACTTGGCACTGCAATAAACGACGAGCTGGAAACAGCTGTGCCAAGAGATCCCTAGAGCCTCAGAATGGATACTTAAAGCTGGTCTCAAAAGCCGAAGCGATACAGGGAAAGCTTTTGTAAAGTTGCAACATATTTAAATGTAAGGAAAAAGCAACAGACACCTCTTGAAAAATTGAATTCAGATTCGAAGTCTAAATATTTTATTTTCTCTCTGCTTTCTTCCAACCAAGGAATTCCTAAAACATGGTACACAAGCTACTTCAAACACATATGCACAGCAAGAACTTCATTTCACTTTTGTTCTCCAGAAGAAAGTCAGGACCTGCCGCCTCAACACACAGGTTTGAGGGTAGCATATGACCAACCCCAGGTCTGCACAGGAATAAGATCTGAGCTCCCATCCTTGCGAAAAGTAAAACAAATGCACCTGCCTATGCCACCCACAATCCACACCCCAAGTGTGCCTGGAAAATTCTGTTCTAACCTCAAAAAATCGATATATCCAGTTTTGAGTATGCCCCCTGGCTCATGATATTGTAGCAGATTCTCCTACCACCACCCCCGTCTCTCCAGTAAAAAGCCTTTGGGGGGGAAAAAAAAAATAATAATTTAAAAAAAAAAATCTATCTGCATCATCAATATTGTTAGTGAAAAGACGCTTTCCTCCTCTACTTTCTGAAAAGTTAAGAGCATCTCTAGTGTAAACAACATGCATGAGACAAAGAAGACTGACAGAGCAGAAGAGTCCAGTTTCCAAAATTTGTTGCTGAATGCATTTACATAAGCACTGAGGAGCTATATAATTATGCCATTACCACTGGAATAAGCGTTTCAAAGAACAGGCAGAACATTCTGCTTTACGGATAAAAAGAGAGAGAGAGAGAAGAAAAACATCATCTTCCTTTAAGCTAGCTTCATTTTGGAAAGCCCGCAGATATTTCATTTACAGCTTTCTCTTGAAGAGGATCAAGTTGGAGAGATGCTGCTGGCGGCAGCTCTGAAAGAATGAAGAACATCAGAGTATCTTCTTTTTTAATCCTAACATTTTCAAATTGAAGGAATTAAGATTCCATTATTCCCCCTCTGAATCTAAACCAGGGTGCTTTGAAGCAAGAAAGAAATAAGATAGCTCGTTTAATATCCTCTAAGTGTTCTGCACATAAGAGATTGCTTTCTGCGTTCTTGAAGGAAAAAAATCTCTGAAGGACAGGAGCTGGCAGAATAAGGCAACAGTATCCAATGATATATTAAAAATTAAGTTTCAACACACGCAATGCATGTTCACACCGCACCTTCAAGACATCAATGCACAATACTTCACGGCAACCAGACAGTTTCTTTTATGTCTCAGTCTTTCCTACACCTTACCTGCCCTCACGGAAGATCTGACCATCTCTTGACTCCCACTGAGGAAACACTGCCAATGCCACCACACGGAGGGGTGGCAGAGGCAAGAAAGCCCCTTGCTGAGGGGCTAATTTAAGAGCTTTCATTGAATTTTACATGACATCTTCAACCACTGGCAATATTCCTTCCTCTTTTAAAAGGAGTCTTCATATCATATTTTTATTCATATTCATATTTTTATTTTGTCACCAGCTGAGGAACATTTCAAAACTAAACGAAAACTGGCAAGCGCAGCAAGTGTTACCATCCTCCACCCACAGTAACACAATTGTTTAAGGACAGTGCTATAGTACAGTGCATTTTAGAAAAAAAAAAAAAATTCCTCCTTTTTTACCATACAAGAAGTTTGTCGATAGGGGAGGAAAAAGGGGTAGCTTTGGCCTGAAAATAAACAAAAATCCTGCTATAAGAAATCCACATAAAATCTTCCTAGATTGACGTACAGGTTGCATACGGCCTAGTGTGGAGACAGTCACGTGCTGAAAATCTGAGCAGGCATTTTTTCACTGAATAAATTCTTTTTTTAAATATAATAATAATTAAAAGGGGGGAAGGAGGGGAAAGGGAGGTCGGAAATCAAACTATGCTCAAGCACCGCAGTCCCAAGCATGACTTCATTCAAAGACAAACTGGGCTACAATGTGTATTTTTAGTCCGTAAGTGGGTGCTCATATGCCATATGTAGCTTTTTACCGCAAAGTGTTGTATCCTAAATATAGGCTCATGCTCCTGTTCACAGTATAATTGTGGAAATCCATGCTCCAGCCTGAAGCCACAAGGGAAGCAGCCGCTCTTAGCAGCAATGACTCTGAGGTTACAAATCCTCCCCCAAAATCCCATCCAACTTTCTTGGAGACTTGTACTAAGTCAAAACTTAGAGGGGTTTTAGGTTCCTTTATTCATTGCCCAGACTCACTTTAATCACAGCTCATTTGCTTCCTTTGCCAACACTTCCTAAATTATCTCTCTCAGGTCTTTTCTCCTAAGATATCCCTGTGAAGGCAGTCTCCGGTGTGTTTTTCAGGGGAGGGGGGGTAAAGTAGACATGGCAGTATAAACAGTTCACGGAACCGTAACAGCACCATAACAGAAAGGACCTCTCAGAGAAAAAAAATAAGCAGCTTTTAACACAAAGATGGGGCAAAAATGGATTGCTAGGACTGGAATGAGGTGGAGGAGTCTGGCAAACTCAGCCCTTCAGAAGGGGAAGGGCTGGATTTGGAGCAGAGATGCAGCCAGTGGCAACATCCTGCCTTTTTTTTTTTTTTTAAAAGTAGGCTTAAAATCACAGAGTAGCTAGAGGAAGCAAATAAAAGAACTGGCTGGAAGGTTAGACCACCAACATCAATGAAAGAAAAGATATCTACTTGTCTACAGTTTCCTTTCAGTTGCCTACATTTTTATATAAAAGGTATAAACAACTCTTAATTAAGTGCTTGCTTGCGAAGCAACGCTCACCTCTGCAGCTCCCCAGAGCCTTGGCAAAAGGCTACGAAGGGGCAGGGGGAGGGGAGAGAGGAGGAGGAGGAGGAAATGGCACAGAGGAGCATGGAAGCTCCAGATGCAAAACGTTATTGACCATCGCGCCTCCCACCCGCGCCATCTGGGAGAGCCCAGCTCTGCCCGGCTTTGCAGCCGGCATGACCTTGAGGCCCTCTGTAGTTGCTCGAACTGCACCTGCGTGGGATTAAGTATCCTGATAGTGAGTGATAGCCTTGCCTGCTCAGTCTGAAAGAGGTTTCACCAGATCAAACAGCAGGAGGAGGAGGAGGACGAGGAGGAGGAGGAGGAGGAGGAAGAAAAAGCCAAAGGAACAAAAGAGCAGTGCCTTCCCGCCTGGACAGAATAAGCAACAGTATTGATTTGGGTTGCTAGACTCGTCCAAGGCACCACCTGCAAAAATCTGTGCATGAAATTCTTATGTATGTTTGGATCGGTGTTGGTTGCAGTTCACCCATAATTACAGCCTGTCAGAGACATGGATCTAGCCTGGAACTCAGAAATACCCCCTCAAAGCCCACTGCATTTTGTAATGAATTTTTCGCCTCCTCTTGAATCAGCAAATTTATGGTTACCAGCCATTTGAAATTCAGAAGTATGTGGGCAGGGGAGATCTAGGCACTGAGAACGTTTCTAAGGCATCAGCCAAGCTGCCCGCTTCAAATTTTGCTAATCCTAAGAAGAATTTGTAACATTACAGCATTTAAAATATTCCTGAGCAGTCATGTGAGTTGAGAGAGCAATGATTTTTTCAGTCCCTTGGAAATACAGCTCCTACAACTATGCAAGGAACTACCGCATCAGTTTAAGAGTCGCTTCTGGTCAGTTGAGGGAGATGGATTACGGAAATGGAGGCTTTATTAAAAAGAAATGGAAGAAAAATACTGCAATAACCATTTTCCAATATGTTTCTATTTATACAAGCAAATTCATCCTACTTAAAGGCTTTGTTTGGAAACAGTGTTTCCCAACTTTCAGCAAAAAGCAATGTTATTGATAGATTAGAGTGAGAGCCTTAGAATGTGAGAGAGTCCAACTAATCCCAAACTTCAAGAGGTTTTCTGTTTTGTGCCCTTCCCCTCTCCTTTATTAAAAGCAGACTATAACTTCTTCGAATTTCTATTTCCACTTAAGAGCATTAGAAATATTGACCTATTTGACATGCATGTCATGGAATATTGGTATGTTAACAAAATAACCTTGAAATGCATTGATAATCTTACAATACACCAGGACCGCGTAGAAAAAACACTGTAGTACTCATACACTGACCTAGATTTAAGAGGAACAGGTGGATAGAAACCTGATCGTTTCCACAAAGCTACCTTTCATTTTCCCCAACGAGTCCACTCATCCGCATCCATCCATCCTCCCAAATACGCACGCCTGTTCCCTAAACTTGCAATCATAGCATGTGATGCTTAAAAGCTAGCTTGAGTCTCCCACCTGTTTCAATAGCATTTAATTCAGAGAAAAGTCAACTGCTCACATACAAGTGTTAAAAGGAAAAAAGCAATAAGGGCGGGAACAGGTGCACGTATTTATGTGCAGTGAGACAGAATACTGCCAGACTCAGGAGAAGGCCTACATGTCCTCCATGGCTTAAGAAGTGCAATAATGCCCTAAAAATGTGCTGCTATGAAATTGAATTTATACAAACAAATAAGGAAAGCTGATCTGTTCTATTTACCGGGTAGAGTGACATCAGTATGACATCAGCAGCAGCCAATCACATTGTTCCATACGTATCTGGTGTTCTTGCACTATTTCATATTTATGGATAAACACCAGGAGACTGTTAACCCAAAGCTGTGGTTTTCTTCCCCATCATATTCTAAATAAAGCAGCTGCTTCCATTCAGCATCGGACCTGACCGAAAAAAAAAAAAGGCAGCCTCTCATCTCAGCATGTTCTCTGACAAATCCAGAAACAATATGTGGAAAGGGGGGAAGAGCGGCTGCAGCTACGTGTCACTGCTTCCTGAAAACCGGTAGGCAGCCCAGAGCTTCAGCTCAGCTCTTCCTTGGCTGGAAGGTGAAGAAACAAGAGAAAAAAGCACATAGGGTCAACCGTTGGGTCAAGGTTTTTGTTGTCACTGAAAAAACGAGTGCAATTGTTATTTCCATCTAAGGCATTTTAAATTGTGCAAACAAGTGAAGTACTATTCCTCTTCCTCCAACATCACTGTCTCCTCTGACGTCTTCTTTTTTGGGGAAGAGCTTTTTTTAAGGCAAGAAGCGAAGCCTACTGCTCACTGGCGGGTGCGGCAGGAACAGTTTGGGCAGACAAAGAAAGGCTGCGGCTCCCCACAGCAGCACCCGGGCTTTCACAGCCAGCCCTGGGGGCAGAGCAAAGGGTGAGCGACTGACCTGCACATCTGTAATCCTCAGAGCCCACGCACGCACGCACGCCTGAGCTGGGTGTCACTGAAGGTTGGGCCTTTGGCAGCTTGCTGCTCTGGCAAAGCCATCAGTGTAAGCAGGGGAGGTACAACGGTTTTTCCTCACCAATCAGCAGCAGTAGTCTTTCCAAAAGAAAGATTTGTGAAGCTTCTCATGGCACCAAGAAAAAACAAAACCGACCTGCCACCATCCTTTCCCATAAACATGCTTTAGCCTGTGAACTGAGCGCCCTAAGGCACGTGTGTGTATGAATGCATGTTCACAGACACACACACAGAGATAACTCTAGGTATCCATAAGCCTAGTACAAGACTCCTTTCTCAGCTTTCAAATCTTCAATGCAAGAGCAGGATTTCTAATGCAGCAGCCTCGGCTGGAAGCAAACACGAGGCCAAGTTCAGCACACTGGCTTTGAGGTGAAGTGGCACCTCTCAGCCTGGTGTCCCATTCTCAGCAACAGACTTAGCAAATTTTCCAAAAAAAAGGAAAAAAAAAAAAGAAAGAAATGGCCAGAGCTAACTTCAAATGCATCTCCTCCAGGTACTCCGAAACATACCGTTTCTCTGCTTGTGCAAGATCCATGTAGAAGCATTCTGATTATGTTATGCACCACCTTATAATTAACATGGCTCAAAGGAGCAGAGGGTGCGATATAAATACAAAGCTAATGAGCTGACTTTTAGGCAGAACGCATAATGCAAAAATACAGTTTTTATTGGCCAGTATCCTGCTGCCACTTAATCAAACCCAGCTCATTTTACTTGTATTGTATAGCTCAGAGCTAAAGCTTGGTGAGCTGGCTCTACCATTTAACTACTTTTTGTTCAGCTATGCCTATTTCCCAGCTATGACAATATGTATTTTCAATACATGTAAATAGCACCACATTATAACCAAATACAAGTGAGCAGCATCATGTTATAATTAATATATATTAGTGCCAAAGATGCGTTTGCCTTCTTTCCTCCAAGACATTCTCTGCTAGTCAGGGAGATAGCCCATCAAGATAGCTTTATTGCTGCAGGAAGGGAAATTCCAGCCTCTTGCCAGGCTTTCTCTACATATTCTTTGTGGAAACCATTCATGGATAAAGATACAGAAACTGTACCTAACTGTGTCTGCAACTCAAATGGCCACTCAGCACCACATGGAGTACTACAGGATAAACAGAACACTTCTGCAAAAGAAGCCAGAGGGGAAGGAAAAAAAATTTCATGTCAGGTGGTAGGCCTACAGTTACAGTCTAAACCCCACAAGGGAGATTTTAGGTATCTGACACGGCATGAAAATTTGCTGGAAGAAGGGAATTTGTTTGTAAAGGCACGCTGAAATACAGTGTAAGCCTACTTTCTGTCATGGGCTCTAGTTCCAAAGGATACAGCTAAAGTCACCAGCTCATTTCCAGGGGGATGCATTAGCAACAACGTCCACTTGTACAGGGAGGAGCTAAACCTGAACGATCAAGATGATTTATGAGATCTATTAGAGAACGCCATCCAGAGATACTATTTTCACCACACTCAGTGCTACCCTGTCTATTCTTGTTCTCAGCATCTAAAAATCTAAAACCAAACTGTGAAAATGCAAAATCTGTTTTGCTTGTCATTGACCACTACCGGCCAATAATTACCCAGCTTTTGTGTTTTTTTCACAAGAGAAAAAATATTTTCAGTGATCAGAACTGTATTCAGTATTCACTTACGGCTAAAAACGGTTTAAAAACCAAGGCCAACGCCTTTTACCTCAACATTTTATAATTCTTCCTATTTTGTACTACCTTATAAATGTTAGCACATAAAATCTCACAATACCCCTCACATAAGTTCTATCATTATGTCCCAGTCCAGAATTTTCTTATGTTTTAGTGATCTGCAAACACCACTATCCAAAAGCAGAATAGCAAGAGCACTGTAGTTATAATTCCTAGAGGGGAACAGAAAGGTAACACCTTAGAACAAGGAAAAAGAAATAAACTTAATTCTCGTTCCCTGCCTTCCTGGTCAGAACAACTTCCACGAGAAAGCCACAGTCTTTCACTCAGCCCTCCAACTTATGTCTCTTCCAGAACTGTCGAAGCATTTACAAATCTCAAATACATTCAGTAAGTTAAGACTAGAACATTTGGACTGCCATTATCTAAGGGTGAAATACACTTACTAAACCAGCCGAAACACAGGGCTTTTAGCTAACATCGTCATTACAGCCATTCTACAAGACAACCCCCAATAAAGAGGGCAAGGTTTTCCTGACCAGGGCAGGGGGCGGGCATTTTGGTTCTCCTTTTTTGAGAGAGTGAGCTCTACAGTACTCAAAACCTGCAGAAACCTGCAAAATACGGAAACAGTGATGTAGCTTATACATTCAAACTTCTCTGTAAAACCCTCCAGTTTCCACATTTCTTTTTATTTACTCCAACAGAAAATCTGTAGTTAATATTTGGTGGCGCAGAAAGACTCTTCAGTCTTCAGATGACCAGAAACCTTCTGTAATATGCCAAATATAGACACTATAGACCAGTGACCTGGGCAGAATAATTAGAAGACTGAAACCTCAGGAAGGGTCCAAATTTAAGCAAGGAAATATGTAACAGCTGTACTTCAACTGCACAATAACAAACTTTTTCAATGACAAAGACCCTTTTTGTGCATTTTGCCATTTCCTGAACAAGCTTTCAGAAGAGACAGGAAGCCTGGCCATAAAGCTAGGCAGTTCCTCTGACACTGGAAAGAATGAAGAATCACAGTCATTATTTAAGTTACACTACCAGAGCACAATCTCAGTTCTTTTATTTATAATGATCTGAACCAGTTTCTATAAACTTTTACTGGAAACACTTCTAATTTAAATCACGTGGTAAAATACGATTCTGACCGCTAGCCTGCTTTCCCCTCCTCTCACGTGCACACACACCCCAAAAGACACCAGCACAGAAAGAGGGGAGTGGATCGTAGCTTCAAATGCTTGCTGTGCTGAAGGAGAAAGAAGGGCAAAACTGCACGAGAGAAGCAGTTCTGGGTTATATCTTAAACACCCACTCTAAAACAGAAAGCAATATGGAAGGTAGCAAGGCTATTCCCATTCTTACAAAAATATGACTGAGGTCCTTTTAAAGCGTTAATAAATCTTCTCATCCTTTTACCCAATCATTTTCTACTATTAACTAGGCCAATTTGAGGGCATGTGTTACAGTATCAGCATTCCGACACAGGAAAAAAAAAAGGCAATTTATCCAGCTGCTTATTCATAACTGCTCCCTGAAGGACAGCTACTGCACAAGCACTGGCAAGCCTCCCTGGAGGCAGGCCAGCAGCCAGAACCTCTCCACCACGCCAAAAGTCCAGTAACACACGCGTGCTCTGGCACCGCTCTGCCAGAAGCTGGTGACGCGCACACGCTCCTCGCATGGCTTCTCACCGGGCTGACCGCATGGCAGCCAGACAAGGCACCCACAAAAGTTGGCAGCGTTATTGGTCCAGAGGACAAAGGAAGCCCCCCCCGACCGTTCCCTCGGGGCTCAGACCAACAGGGGCAGATGCACTGAACCTCCCCGTCACTCCCCTGCCACCCCTGCGACTCTCGCCAGCCAGCTCGCTCGCCCTGCCTTCAGCCTGGTGGCGGTGGTATAAGTGACTCGGTGGCTGGCCCCGCTGCTGTGCTTGAGCAGCATTCATACAGCTGGCTTTTAATAGAATAAGGACTAGCTTTTCATCCTATAAGCCTCTTTCCACAAAAAAAAAAAGTTTAAAAAAAGCCAAGTGACAAACCATTGATAGATATACCTCTAATGTGGTTCATTCTCACAAAACAAAGTCACCTTCAACAGGCTCAAAATACAAATTTGTTGTTATACGTTAGTTACTAGAATTCAGTCCTCTAAGGAAACGCTGGTAATTCTGCAGGTCAGTTTATCTCCCTATTCCCATTCAAATCAATGTTTTACTATTGTAATAAACAGTTACATACACTGAGCGTCAAATATTTGACCCTCCGATTTCCAGGACTGAGCATTATTTAGCACATCTTTAAAGGCAGATTACTGTGACAGAGCAAAACACCTACTTTGGTCACTAATTACTACTTTTTTTTTGTTGTTTTAATCTCTTTCCTTCCCAACATCTTTTCTGTTTGCATTTTTTACTTCACATGTGGCATCGGAGTTGGTGAGGAAAGCAAGGTGAGTCGCACAGATACACGCTTACTCAAGAACAGCTACACGGTTAACTCCCAAACACTGCAGCAGCCTGAATCCTGGCATCTCCTTTTAGAAGGAGCAAAGGGTTATCTTCCCATTAAGGCTTCCCAGCAAGGACATCAAGAAAAAGTGCCAATTAATACCAAGTGCTCTGGCAGCAGGCTGTGTGGATAGACACTTGCCCACGGGCAATTAGACAGGAGAAATTTACCCCACGTCAGGTGGTTGCTGGGTGACCTAAATTACCTCATTAAGAACAGGATCCTGCTTGTCTCAATTTCATCTGCTCAGAAATGAGGCATCTCCCCAGTGATGACAGATGAGCAAGGCACTCCGTCTGGTGCAGGTCACCAGCTAAAAACACCTCTCAGGAACAGCAGACCTGCAGCAGACCCCACGCCTGCAGCTCACCCAGGGAAGCCCCAGCCGCCTTGGTCGGACTGGAGTAGGCTTGAAGCATTCAGCATCCTGCACCCAAGAGCCTGAGTATTCAGCCTCCTGATTTCTATACAATGTTATTTCATTTTTCTTAAGGCATATGATGATCTACGTTCGGTTGGCTTAACGTATAAAATTTTTAAGGCATTTACTTTGCAGCGGTAGAGCTGTGCCATAAATGGCCTACCAAAATCTATTCCAAGAGCTATCATGAAAGCATTATCAAGGAGGCATTTTGTTTTCTTAACTTTTTTTACTAGTCCATTCAATCTCCTGTTCCAAAATATCTAAAGTATAAGTCCATACCAAAGAACTAATATACAAAATAAGTAAATTAAGTAGATTTTTGATGGCAATGATGCTGCCTTTCTAATCATTAGACTAATAGTTTTCATTGCATTCCTTTGGCTTAAAAAGTTATTTTAAAGGGGGGAAAAAGTTTGCTCCAGGCTTAATCCTTGTATGCCAAGTTTCAGTCGGCAGTTAATTTCAATGGCAGAGTTATAAAACCTTGAAAGTAAAAATTTATAATGGAAATCCTGACACAGTAACAGCTATAGCTAGCAGCACAGGTGACACTCCTCCAATACATTGATCCTCCCCTGTTAACCTATTCCTAGGAGCTTAAGATTTTGTGCATTCAGAAGCCTGACAAAAAGGATTTCTGTAATTGTATTCACTTAGGTTGGAAGTCAAAGGCTTTACATACGTATGGCCATTCCCACTTTGTCAAGAGCCTGCAGCACCTGACCAGTACGCTGCCCCAGGTTTGGGATTTTATTTGTTTGAGTTTGGGTCTTTTTTAGCAGGTTGACTATTTTGGAAAAGTACAGGGAAGAGGAGGACCTAACCAAGGCACACGTATAGGGAAGAAGAGAAAGAAGAATGAATATGTAGCTTGAAGAACGTAAGAAATAGCAGAGAGGAGAAACAGGGAAAAGAAAAATGGCTTTTAAGAGAGAAAGGAATTGTAGCTCTGAGCAGGAGGAGGAAAAGAAAATCATGTGAATGAAAGAACAGGAAAAGTGGACGAGACAGCAAGAGCACAGGAGAAAGCAGAGCAAACAGACAAAACCAACGAACTGGAAAAGAGAAGGAAGAAAATGTATTTTTCATACACACCTAGCACAAACTCATTGCTTAGACAAAAAGGAGAGGACAGGAAGCATAAAGAGCAAAGAATCAGGCTCATAAAAGCCTCCTACTGGTGTTTGTTTTGCTGGGTTGTTTTTTTTTTACTGTAACCTTCTTCATACATTCAATTGTGCTCTGTTTCTCTGGCAAAAGTCCAAGAATTCTGTCAATGCCAGGAAAGAGGTGACCAAAACATTTTGCACTTTCAGCTGAAGTCAAACAGCTGCTTGTTTTGGGGTAAATCCTGAAATTAATAAAGGACTTTTTTAATCTGCCTGTCTCAATTGCAAGAAAGCATTGCTTTTATTTGAGACTCCGTTTTAATAAATACAACCACCGCCACCCAAAATGGCCATTTAAATGATGCTAGGGTCCTTTCAAAGAAAGATGGAGAGATCCACAAATAATCAAAATACTCGGCACAAGTCATTTTCTGAACATATGCTCACAAAAACACGCAAAATGCTCATAAAAATACAGCATATGAAACTAAAGCTCCAAATCCTTAAGGGTAAGCATAATATTTCAAGCGGCGCAGGAAGCAGGTATGTTTTTTTGTTTGCTTTTAATAAACAGCATACGAACGAAAGAACAACATATACATTGGAATTGGGGGTGGGTGGGAAGTGTAAGTGATCTGAAGGAATTCAGACTGATCTGGGGACACGGCTGCAAAGGCCAGCACAAGGCAAACTCCATCTGCAGAATTATTAGGCCTTGAAAGCTTCAAGAAGCCAAAACCTGATCCTGAGGTTCTCCTGGAAGCACCACATTCCCAGCTATTTTTATACATCACCCGGAACTGTGAAAGCCCCATATGTCCAAGCAGAAGCCTTTTCCCTTGCCATAAATTAAGTTAATGAGGCATTATTTTAAGAAAAAGAAAAAAGCCCCTCTCCTCTTCCCCAACCACTGCATTCTCTTCAAGGATAAGTTATTCTGAAGTTCAGTCCGCCAGGCCAGTCATAAGCAGCAGTAATTCTTGAGCAGCTCTGAAGCTCAGTCTTAAACACCATTGGAGTCCCACATGCTGAGCTCTCCCCCTCCCAGTCAGGCTCAGCCCATGCTCTCCCCACCATTAACCTTCTGCTTCGAAGCAAAGTGTTGCTGGGTAGACAGTCAGGCAGTAGGTATGTAAAGCCCGAACTAAGTTTTTGGGCAATACTGTTGAATGGATATGCTGTCTCCTCTTAAAAAAAAAACACAAAACACTGGTGAATTTTGACTGCACTGGGCATAAATATTAGATGACAGGAAAATTATCTTATTTAATCTCTGGAAAAATAAATGGCACGCAGGTTTCTGCTGGTGTGCTACTGTAACACTTGGCACAGTCTCGCTGGAAGGATTGTGTCATGCTGATGGATTAATGAGCTCTCCAAGAGAAATGAGCAGATAAATACGGAATAAGCAAGCGACCTGCACTGACAGAGTTATTGCAAGTAAAGGCTGCATGTCTCGCCTGTATTTGTCGGTGCTTAGCAGACTCAACAGATGAGAAAATGTAAATGGAACAAAGCCAGACTATAACTCTACAGGCAGAGAGAATAATTTTATAAAAATTATGCTTCATCCCACTAATTAAACAGGTTTCAGAGAGACAGAGAAGGAAAGTGATTCCCAAAATACAAGGGAGAAAACCAAAACCAAAATCTTTTTCCTTTCTTTCCATTCCTTAAACAAGACCTTTTTGACTTAACAGCATTGTAAATCATTTTAGATTAGTGATTCAACCTATCCAGTCATAACGTACATTCTCTCTTCTATAAGAAACTAAAAAGAAAATAGTTTAGGTTTCTTACATAAATTTAACAAGTTAATTATTTTCTAACACTTTGCCCACGCAAATAAAAAGCACTGGATTAAATGGAGCAAGTATTAAATACTGGTTCCAATACGATGCTTCGTGTTTATGATCCATTTCTGAATTGTGTTAACTGACCAAAAATAACCTATTCTAAAAGCAAATAAAGAATTCTAAAGTTTACAAAACTTTCTAAACTAGTTAACAAAACCGAGAGAGTAGTCTGAAGTCCTTCTGTCTACGCTAGAGAACTGGAGCAGACTATCAAGCTCAAGACTTTCTGTTAAGAAATAAAAGAAAGGAAAATGCTGAAGCATTTCAGAAGGAACGAGAAGGAAGATTTCAATTCCCGTCTCTTCCTAACCAAAGACAACAAATCCTTCACATACTTCAACAAATACTTCAGTCAAACCTGTTTGTTCATCCCTAAATCAATATTTTCTATGGTTCTTTGCAAAACACCTTTAAAAGTGGCATGCAAAAACTCTACTCGTAAAGTACCCGCATTTCTATGGCTTTCAAAACATGCAATGTTGCTGTAGTTTGTTTGTCCTGAAGAAAGAAAATACAACTGGCAAGTTTCAAAACACTGTATTCCTGCCAGGAGATCCTGAAGGCAGTCGCAGCAGAACCCAGGCAGGACCAATGCAGAGGACTGCAGTACTTCCTCATTCCCTTGACACTGCTCGTCCTCGCAGCAGGCTGAGTTGGCCTGAATGTAAGGCTGCTCTGAACGTAAAAATTCTGGTTTGGGTTTTCTGTGCTGAGCTGTAAGCTACTGTGATGAAGAAGTGTCACAGGGTGGGGGGTGGATATTCCAGTTGAAAAGGAAATCTCCCCAGGGGAGGGGAACCTGAGCTTAACTCTGCTGTGATTCTGAGCTGCCATGAGGCACACAGCAAATACACATCTTACTGTAATGATAACAGCATGCAGAAGGCAACACAGAGGCAACAGGAATTATGCCAGCCATGACTGTTTATCCAACAAGATAAATGCAGGAAAACAGCGGTTCAAAATGACCACCACTGTACATTGCTCCACACCATCAGCATCTCCCTGCACTTCCGGGGGCAGTCAGATCTGGAAGTTCAGAGGTCCCCCACACCTTGCAACCCTGAATTTTTGACCTCCTCCAGCAGCAGAGGTACCTGACACTGGAGATGGCCCCTTTCCATCATCACCTTTCCATCTGGTGGTATTAAATGCAAAATAAGCGAGACAAGTGCAAAGACCAAACTCAAGCAACAGCAACGGACAATGAAGCAGCTGTGCCAGCTTACGCCTTTCACTTCTGCAGAGTTGCAGACAAGCATCTCGAAAATAACGCACTAAGACAAAATAACAACACACCACCACAGCCACAAAAGGCCTGAAATAGGAGCCTCAACAGATACTGTAAACTAGGTGTTGGTTATTTCTCATATTATACAGTCAGAAGATTTCTATTTTAGATTTCTTTCTGCTTATAGTCTATGCTCTAAAAGATCATGAATACCAATAAGCTATCCTCAGCTTAGGTCGCAGCAGCAACTTTTTTTTCACTAACAGAAAATCCTGATAATTGAGAAAATGAAAATTCAGGCAAGATTGTCTCAGCAGTTCTTGGGTAACTGGGAACTATTCTAACACATTCTTCCACAACACTATTATTATTATGNGAATACCAATAAGCTATCCTCAGCTTAGGTCGCAGCAGCAACTTTTTTTTCACTAACAGAAAATCCTGATAATTGAGAAAATGAAAATTCAGGCAAGATTGTCTCAGCAGTTCTTGGGTAACTGGGAACTATTCTAACACATTCTTCCACAACACTATTATTATTATGAGAGATTGTGACTTTTAAATAAATATATGGAACTGCTGACATAAGTATAAACATAAGATACAGCTGATACTGTGAAGTTACTTGTTCTTTTACTGAAAAAGCCTTATGTTCAGGGGGCCAGGGGTGTACAGCAAGTGGTAATGCAACAACAGGTAAAGCAAGGTAAACACAGAACACCACCACCACACTGAAACCTTGAGTTTGAGGAGGGAGAAGGGGATTGCTTGTGACATCTTATTTTGATCCGTGAGGGCTTTTTCAGTTCTAAGGTTTCATTTGGCAACTGAAAGTTTAGGCTCCTTTGGCCACTGTCTGTGGTTTTCCTTCATACATACTGTACAACAAAAGGGACGTTGATCTTCAGTTTACACACATGCAAGACACTGCAGTAAGAATAAAATAGTGTTTTAATAAACTATTTAAATGCATTTAACTGCATGCTGCTTGTTCAAAAGCAGTCAGGTCTTGGGACATTCCGTTCCCTTCCCTCTGCTGTAAAACCAATGGAAGTAGAGCCTATGGGGGAACAGGAGAGGTCAAGAACTGGAGTGACGCTCACTTTGCCTGAAAATTATGCAGTAGATTTATTTGTAGACAAGAGACACCAACGGAGTACACTCAAATACTTCCTATATTATCCTACAAAGGGATGTATGGGGAGGTGGGGATGGAGGCAGAAGCAAACATCTGGCAAGAGCAGCTTGAGGGCACATGCACCAGTGCACACCATCCAGGTGCCCACAGGACAACACACCAGGGCCACCACCAAAGTCCATCCCTGGTCTGCCATGGGGAGCTCGTCATATACAGCAGGATCCCTGTGCCATAAACTGCGTGCATGGCACAGGACGGAGCATCCCCCGTCCCATTTCAGCAGGGGTATTCCCTGCATACCAGGCAGCCAAGCCTCGAGGCACTTGCAGGCAGCACAAAGTGCTTACAAGTTTACTGGCAGAGGTCAAAACTTCTAGCCAGCAGATTATTTTTTCTGCATCCTCTATTACTTCAAATCTCCTGGTCTCTTCGCTTTTTCAGGGACACTGACCACACAGAGTGTTTATCTGTTTATCTAGGAGGCTTATCTGTTTATCTAGGAGGCATGTTTGTTTGGGTTTTTTTAATGGTCTTTGTTGATTCCTTTGAGTTTTCTCTAGGAAGCAATCTTTTTCAAGTTACTTTCAAATACAACATTGGGTTTGTTAGTCAGTTTTTGGAGGAAAATGACTTTAAAGTGATGGTCCAAGTATATTCTCTTCTCCAAGCTGTGCCGTGTTGAAGGTCCTGCCCAAGGGTGTAGTAGTATTACATTGGCTTTGAGTTTCCACGGGCTGGACTAAGGCAGTCTATTAAGGATTCAAGTATTATAATAAGGAAAGGCAGATGGCTTTTGCTCTGCCTTTCATTGCTATTAGACTTAGCAACTAGTTGTAAGTCAATGATGTGTTTGAGAGAGAATTATTCTAACTCATTTTTCTGCCATCACTGCCTGTCCGTCTTTCTCAAATAGCTTCTTCCAAAGCAGTACAGACTTCCAGGTTTCTAAATCTCCACCGGCTAATAAAAGCGAGCCCAAAGTCCCCAAGACACAACAGAAAAAGTGAAGTGTACATCCAGTATTTCCTTGGTTTCATAATTTAAGAAAGTCTGGAGAATAAGGCAGCGGTCCCCACTTTGACCAAGTGTGTTCAGAAAGTGAGGGACAGGACCTCCAGCAAACCCACTGAGTATGTTCTCGGTTCTTCCCTTCGGCACAGCAGAGTCTCCTCTTTGCCTGAACTTAAGTGACAGTAAAGTTCTCTTGGCACACAAAGCAAAGACAACATAACAAAAGCCAGGTTTTGGCAACTGCGACAGGTGGTATCTACTGGTAACATGGCTGCATTTTCAGTAATGTTTTTGAAGACTGAGCAGAGCAAGGATTGCCTGCTCTCACAGTGATACCTGCAGCTACTAAAACACTGGTATGGTGCAAGCCAAATTCATCCTTATCACTTTGTTCCTACTCTAAGAGATACGTCATGGGACAAAAGGCACATCAAGGGGCAGCACTGCCACATGCTCAGGATTTTATCAGAAGTCTCCTGATATTTGGTGGCGTTTTCTTATGTACTTCATTTAAACAACCTAACTCACCAATCACGTGAAATAATTACGTGAGAAACTCAGCTTTCCCAAGCCTTATTTGCAGAGAAGAGTTCTTACAATAAAGATCTCCAGTACCACATCAAGCGATTGATCGAAGTTTCGCTGGGGGCATTTAAAAAGTGATGCGGCCAATGCACACACACACACCAGACCAAACTCTTCTGAGACATGATCCTGAAACCAATGGTGCAGCCACTCCTCTGACAAAAATCAACACCCTGCCAAAAACATATATCCACTTGCTGTGAGCAAGATCTGAGGCTAAGCGGTTTGTGAAGAGCTCATCACCCCTGTGTGCAGAAGAAAATCCAATGATGAGGAAGAGAGCTCGTAGAGTTTGTCACTATGCATTAGCATGCCACATTTCTACTTTAAGATATCTTAAAATAAGGTGGGAAAGGCATTACAATGCCCACTTGATAACGCTCCCTAATCTTGTATGTTGTTACTGCCATCTGTTTCTGGGTTCGAGGGGGATTTTTTGGGTTTTATTTCTGTTAGTTTTCAGTTTCAGTCAGTGTGCCAACTTTCACAGACTAGTCAATTAAAATGGTATTTTAAGTAAGATTCACAAGAAGATATTATACGTTACTCCCCCAAAATCAAGTCACATTATGTCAACTGCAGTTTCCTCCTACTACCGATACTATAATTTTGACAAAAGGCTTTCCAGTTTTTCCGGCCCGATTTCCATATTTACATATATAAACTATTTAAGACCCATGATTCTGTTACCTAGATACACAGTTTCTAACTCATGTTTCTGTTATTCAGATACACAGAGGTTCTATTTTTAAATCTACTACCTTATTCATTAGTGTATGTGTTTACACGAGGACTGAAACCAAAGCTTACCAAGCAGCAGTGCCTGGTTGCCCTTCCTCTGCCTGAGTGGGAGGACAAGAGATGACCTTTTCTTCTTGCTTCTCTTGCCCAACCCACTGTTTATTTCACAACTCATCCAATACAGTGGCCAGTAATGTTTGAAATTCATTCAGATAATCTTCCCAAATCCTTCGTATCTAGATCACTTGAACACGCCAATTTACACAGCAGCTCTAATTTTTCAAACAGCACTCTTAAAATTCTTTCTATGAGGAGCCAGGTTTGCAAGACCACCAGTCCCTCCCTCGCCTGGACCTTGCACTCTCTCATCGGGAGCGTTTTGAACTCACTCTTTCCTGGCGCATGACTGCTGCAGCCATCGAGCGGTACAGAGTATATGAACTCACACATGCACACACGCAGTCCCTTTCTTATTTGGAAAAGGCTAACTAGAGAAAAAACATTGTCTAGCTCAAGCATGTTATTTTTCTCATTTACAAGCAGTCAGTTTTAGAACCGTTTGGAAGCACTACTCCCCCGTCCTACTGTGTGCGCTTCAGAAAAAAAAAAATAAAAAAGACTATGGAAAAGGTATTAGGTTTTGATGACTGGTTTACATATCTGCGGTATGAACAGCTTATTGTATAATAATGCACTTTCGCTAAAATCAAGAGTGCTGGTTTTCTGGTTAAATGATCCACCACCACCACCAGTTGCATGTATATGGAGAACACGGTTCTGGACAGGATGCCCTGCCACAGACTAGGAAACAGCTTGAAAGGTAAGTTTTCAATTATCCCACTCCATGTACATCACTCCTACTGGAAGCATATTGCAACCTGCAGATTAACCATGAATTAAATTTATATTAAAAATAATATCCTGCATTTTACATCCTAAATTAAAACAGATGTAATTAAAACCTTTGAAAGTAATTTTGGCTAGTGCTTCATTTATATTTACAGATAAAGTAGACACTTTCTCAGACATTTGTGCCAAATTTGACTAATTCTTCTGCTCTGTGTTTTAATTACTATATATGCTTTCCTGTTGCAGTTAAGAATATCCATTACACACTTGAACAGAAAATACTATGAGAAATTGTGCCTTTTTTTTTTAAGCATAGTGGTGTTTCAAATCATTATGTGATACTGGCAAAGCTCTACAGCTCACAGATGTTTCTGCTATATACTGCTATAGATAGTCTGTACACACACACCCCCCCATGACCCACGTCCGACCTTGGCTGCAGCAACTCATAGCACATCCAGAGCAACCTCACAGATGTAAGAGAAGCTATACAGCATCCTGTTCAAGCCAATGTTATGCTTAAATATCACTGCACTTCTCCTGCTATGGCATCTATATTAAAGCCAGCTTCAACAAACATTTTCTTTTCAGAAAGGATGATTTGTTTGGGGTTGGATTCCTTGCATCCCCATGCCTCCTGTGCAAATACACAAAAAGCGATCCTGCCAAGGACTCTGTTTGTACAGCATAGCCCTGTACCAGCACCCCCAGAAAATCCCAGCCTCCTAATTTATGGAGTGAATTTCGGAGATTTGATAACAGTTATTCTTTAAGTTCAAGAATCCATGTCAGACAACAGGGTTCGGAGATCACCCCTTCTAGCACAAGTTTTAAGTTTCTAGTCCACTTGTGAAGTTAAACAGGGCGAATTTCAAGTGCAAAAAATGTAAACTGCTTCAATCCAGTCCTTGCTTTGCTTGGCTTAACTGCTGAGTTATCTCCCCAGGCAGCCAGATGCAAAGTGTTAGTGGAACTGGAGTTCTAGATAATTGCATTTGGTGAGATCTTCCTGCAAAGACAGCCTTGTTCTGCTCCTTGGCTTTGTGGAGCAAACCACATGATGAAGTCACTTCTAAACGTGTGTATCACATACTGTAGGTATATGTGTACATACACATTGTCTATGGTTAACACTGAAGGTTCAGTGAGCGAGTTCCCCTTGAATTAAACCAACAATGCCTAGACCAACTGCTTCAGTCAGTCTAGATTTCAAGAAAAAGGGAACAGCTGCAAGCAGAAGGCAATCACAGCTGTCTTAAAACTTAAAGTAAATTACGTGGGAGGATTTGCAGATTAAAAAAAAAAGAAGTGTATTTAAAATAGTAATTTGAGTATTGAAAGTTTGAGATATTTTAAATTAGAATAAAATGTATAATTTTTGCATAGCTATGGATCAGAGTGTCCTCTCAGTTGTAAAAGCAAAAATTTGAACTCATTGCAGAGAAATCACCAGAACTGTTTGTTACACCTCTGTGGATTTGAAAAAGTTGAATTTGGCCAAAAACTCTTTTCTAAGAGGAAAACATGCCTTTCCATGTTAAGTGGTAAAAATAAGACAACCTATATATATGAAATGTTCATGTCCACCATGAATTACATGGGAAATATTCTCTTCATTTCAATAAGACTCAAAAGCACTGTATGTGAAAATGTTAATTGCTTTGTTATTACCTTAATACAGAGAATATCCAAAGGACCAAATCCAGCCTATTTTTTGTCCTATAAAAGTGTTCAAAGTCAGGTCGGACAGGGCTTTGTACAACCTGAAAGATGTCCATAGCAAGGAGGTTGGACTAGATGACCTTTAAATGTCCCTTCCAACCCAAACCATTCTACGAATAACCCAGAAGAACACATCTTTGTAATCAGAGTAAGTATTACGGTGTTCCTTAGGAACAGTCTCTACAAAAAAAAGAAAAAAGACAATAATATTTTATGCCATTTTGGGGGGATTTTTCAGTGAGAACTGACAATACAGGGAAAGCAAAGGGTTAACCAGAATGTGAAAGCTATTCAAAGCAAATCTGAAATTATCAGACATTTTGCTAATAAACAACTCACACATGCTGTGCCCACACTAAGCTTTACCACGCATGCTTGCAGCTTTACTGCAGAGATTCAGACATATCTAGGTCTAGATCCCTGCTCGAAGCATAAAATCAAGGGAATTCCCAGCCCCATGCCAGGAGAAGAGCACTGCAGGAAGGACCCACACCTACAAGTCCAGGAACTGGTTTCAGATACGGGACTTAGAGCCTGGCCTTTTTTCTTTATGGGGCACAACGTTACAGCATTTACCTGTACTGAAATTTGGTATTTGCCAATACAAAGCAATCAAGCCGGGTAGCTGTGCCCTCCGAACAAACAAAAGCACACGCGCTATGTTTTGTACTCCTTTTCCAAAGCATTGGACAAATCCTTGATTGCCAAAGCATCAAAAACATCATTCTTGGTTATTTGCAGACTTTTCCTCAGAAACTGCAGTACGCAAATCAAAAACTCTCTACTTTACCTGCCATTCAGGGATTTTAATAGATCTTGGGGTAGTAAGTACCCAACTTTTCCTTATGACAAAGGCTCTATTTCAAAAAATACAACGCCTAAAGCCTGCAATATGGTCCCCAAAGAACGTAAGGAGAACGTTTTAAACCAGTGTGCATTCGGGAAGCTCTGAGAAGTCAGCACTCTCCATCTCTGATGCATATTCCTATTTTTATTGTATTCGTTCCCTAGAAGAAACACATACCGTCATCGCATTCCTTTTTCCACCAGCTTATCAGTGCATGCCCTTGACTACAGTACTAAAAACAGCATTTACCAACACTCTGCAGGTGAAAGACTATTCTTCTGTATAAATTATACATCTTAGGAACTCGGCATTTCTTTCACACTGAAAACCTATTCAAGCCTTCTTGCATCTGTGGGCTAAGAGGTTCGCTCCAGCCAGGGGGGCCGACAAATGCTGATATTTCAAGAAACCTAATCTCTTAATGATTGGGATCAGACGGAGGGTATGGCCATGAAAGAGACAGCTTGAAACAGCCCTAATCTCCAGCATATCTGAACCTACAGACGGCAGACGCAGCGCTACCACCAACGTAGCTTCAACTGACTGTAATCTGCCTACCCAAGGGTGGTCCGACCAGAGCGATTGAATTGCTCAAGGAAATCTCTCACGCCGATACTCTGTCCTGGGAAAGTACACAGCACGGCTGGGTGCTGGTGGGAGGCAAGCAGGCACCATCTCCATCAGACTATGGCAACATGAACCTGCCAACGAGACAATATTCCTACCCAGTCCTGCTTCAGTCACAGCAAAATTCCCACTTGTTGCTTTCCAGACTGCTGGTTTCCCTGGGTCAGCCATCTCACTGCTGCCTCTGTACCTGAAGATTTCCTGACTGGGCAGTCCTGTGCTGCCTTTCCCAGTTTACGGTCATAGACAGACTGTCACTTTTTACGGAGACACCGAATGTTTTCTAATTCACTCTCCCTATCAGCCAAATGCAACGCTTATCAGTGCTGGGGCACAAAGCAGAGGCTCAGCTTTCCCAGTCAGCCCACTCGGTGCAGTGGTACAGAAGGGAATATCCCCCTCCCTCTCCTCCAAAAGAGCCCCAGTTCCCTGCCCTGCAGCAGTAAGTTACCACCCTCTTCGTTTCCTTGCAAAACACAAGTATTTCCACCTCAGCTTAACCTCTCCCTCCAGGAGAGTCTACATGCTAATTGTGAACCCCAAAAAATTATTTTAAAACCTCTGAGTTGTAAGCATGCTAAAGCAAGTTTAAACTTTCAAGCTGAATTTTCAGTTGACATACAAACTGGACCGATGGGTCACCATATGTACCCAACGTCCAAAACCAATGGCACGTGATTTGCAACACTGCCCTCCTACACTGATCCCCAAAATAAGGAGAGACCGCCCCAACTGTATACAGAGCAGTAACATAACCAGAATTAATCATTTCCAAGAGGGCCGAGAAGAGACGCTGTCACGCAGCTGACCTGAGGAGTGTTCAGCTCCTCCCTGGAACAGAGCACATCTGCAAAGCAGGACATTTTCCAAGTTAAGAGCTGATGTGTTTTTTTCTGGTGGAGGAAATGGGAGCCAGGAGGATTATGGTTACTTTCGAGAGGCCTGGGAAGCTGGGGGAGGGAGGTCAGGCACCCAGGGCGCATTCACACAATTATCCAGGCACACACACACAAAAAAGTGTTATTCTGATCCCTCCTTCAGCAGAACAGCAGCGGTGTTCAGCAAGCCGTGAATTTAGTGCGTGGGAGTTGCTTCAGCTCTCTCAGGGAGAATTTTCTGCCAATACTGGGTTTTCTATCTGGTATGTCTTTTATTAACTTACAGAGCATGCACATAAGAGGAGGCACATGGGGGCTGGGGAAGTGACAAAGCAAGGGTGATTAGCAGATCGACATTGCAGGAGTCAAGCTGAGTTTTTCCAAAGTTGTTATCACCATAGACTATTTAATAATAAAGTAACTGCTAAAAAAAAAAAAAAAGTCAAGATTGTCACTCTCCATTAAACTTGATTTAACAGGTTAAAGGATGACCGGTCAGTTTTTAAATATTCCAGGACAGAAAGACTTTTGTTACTGAAGTTTCTAACACCGGAGTCTATTCTGGATGGCAGAATACTTATGCCTACAGTTCAAGTGAAGATTACAAAGGAAATACTGATGCAGAAACCACTGAACCAACACAATAAAATTAGCTCCATGCTCCACCCTAAATATCCTACAGCTGACAAAAGAACCAGCATCTAGTTGTAACCCTGCAAACACACACCCATCCAAGCTTAGGGTTTAGGCAAGTTGGGCCAGAAGTCTCAACAAATTTCTGGATACTCCAATAACTGAGTCTCCATTTACATATCTGTGATGGAAATAGGTGTTTATCTTTCAAAAATTTGACGTTTTGACAAAGTATAAGCCCAAAGACAGCAAGGAAGAGAGGAGACCTAAACCAGTAGCTTCGATGATAGAATGAAGTGACAAGGAAAGAAACAAAAGTTTGTCATTTGCAAGGAAGTTTTGATTACTTCATTTCACCTAAAACTTCCTGCACGTTGACTCTCATGTACTCAGAAGATTAGCAGTAGGACTCACTACCTGCTGCCAATACCAATGCGTCCATTGCTCATTCCCCTTAGGATGGGCAAGGCTGGCTTTGAAAATAAGGTTGTATTTTAATTTCTGAATCTGAAGTTTACCGTACCCATTTTCCAAGCAATTCCATTTTGGTCATTTGTCATGTATCAGAAGGCCTGAAAGAATTCATAATGCAGGGTTTTCCTAGGGTTTTGTGGAAAACAAGCCACAATTTTTTTTTTTTTATTGACAAACGTCCTTGATGCTGTTATGAAGTTTGTGGCTCACTCAGGGACAGGTCAGAAGGACGCCACAGTTGACAAGATTCCCATTGAGAGAACAGCGAGTCGGGCCGAAATCTGGTGGCTGATTTAAACAAAACAGCCCCTCCTGTTCTGAAGACACAAACAGGCAACACAGAAGAATTTCCTTTAAAGTTCTGGTATTAAGCTCTGTTTTTTATGACAAATCAATGCAACTAAGATAGTGGGTTCACTCTCTGATGCAGCAGATGCGTTCCAATTAATTTTTAGAGATGGAAGTGGTTGTGATGGGACTTCTATACTTATTGACCAAATCTTAAATCTGAGATCCTTAAATCTTAGGAAGATCATTCATATATATATTCCTATTCACAACAAGAAATAAGGTTTCTCCAGCAATATGAAATGCTGGGCTTATGCCATGGGCACCTTTCTTTTACCCAGTAGCTGGCAGCGCTGCTGAAGCAGTGTCTGAACAGCACTCGAGCTCCTGCAAGGGGACTATCTTGCAGGGGACCAAAGTAAGTTTATGCCAGGCAATGAAGAAAGTTTCTACAATCCTCTACAAGATCAGAGAGTTGTGATGTTACACGGGAAGTTCAGAGTTAGGGAATTCCCTTAAAACACATGTTAAAAGGCAGCAGAACACAATGGGAACCTCTGCCAGATCTGCTGGCAGTTCTGTTCTCACCCTCTGTCTGCTGCGGCCCTGCAGCTTTCAGTCAGACGCTTGCCTTCATCAGTGGGAAGACACATCCATTTAACAATAGAAACAAAGATGATTCATGAATGCACATGAATCGATATTTCCTATGGAACAGAAGGGACCAAGAGAAAGCAATTCTAGAAATGAGAAGTTTCTTACAATGTTTTATAGAAACACTCACAGTGATTATCCTTGGCAAAAACCATGGTCTGTAAGGCAAATCACGCCTGTGTGCGAGCCAACAGGCAGGCACGTGACTTTTTTTCTTGAAATACAACTTATGAGTCAATTTGCTGTTTAGCAACATCACCACCATCGTCAGTAGTCTTTACATAAGTTAATAAATAGACATGATAACAGCATTAATTAAAAGGAAAGCACTTTACAATTTATTTCTACCCTTTCCATCCCATGTATAAAAGCCATCCTCTACGACAACTGGGTTCTGGTTTAAACTACTGTAGCCTACAGCTTGAGTAGAGCTGGTCATACAGTTTCTTTAAAATTTATGTTTTGTTTAACAGTTTTCTTGGGAGAAGAGTTTTTGAAAACTTCAACATTTTCAATCTGAACTGTGGGACAGAAAAAGTACCCCAGAGGGCTCCCCTTGCACGTCCCAGCATGGCATTTGCCAGCTGTGCTACTCTGTTCTTCAGTTACCAGCCACGTCTCACCAGGCCATAGCAAACAGCAAAAAACAGATCTGCTCTTTCTCCAAGGACTACCGCTTCGTTCAGCTGATTCCTGATCAGGCCAAAATAACTGCATGTGATAATTATGAAGGAGTGTAATGCATGTAGATGATGGAGAGAAAGTTAAAGCTTGAAACCTAAAGTTGACAGCTCTCTGGGTGCCCCCGCTCACAGATTCTGGTAAGATTCAAGAGCACTTCTGATGATTTTCACCACCATGTCTCTAACAGCTACACGGCTTGAGCTATTCAGTCTCAGAGTTTGAAAGTAATAGTTGAAGTGTATTATTCTACTGTTTTCTTCTCACTATAAATGAAACGCCCAAGCCATATTCACTTAATACCACAGAGAAAAGAGAAACAAAGAAGAAAAGGGAATAAAGGTCACTGTCAGGCCAAGATCAAGTCTGGAAAATTTCAGCTTGAGACATGAGCATTTCAGGAAGTTATAAGCAACTGGAATAATAAAGGAATTATAATTGAAACACTGCAAGAACTTTAACTATAGCCCCTGCTACGCTAACCAAGTATTATTTAATGTATTTCAACTGCATTCAGAAACCCTTTTTTGTTAAGACACAAATGGTCTGTGCCTGCAAGATCACTCCAAACCTCCTCGAAAAGGCAGAAGAAAGGGATAGATGGTGTTGGTCACAGCTGCAGCTGACAAAGATCAGCACAGCTCCCTTGCTTTCAGTGACATCAGTGAGTCACAGGAAAAGCAGGAAAAGGGAGCAAACCCAAAATCTCCCAACTTGTAACAGCTCATCTAGTTCACTCTGTGTTGCTCCCTCCCCATCACAGAAGCACCATGTTGGCCAGCCTCTCACCCAGGCAGCTAATCAAAACACAGCCTGTTCTGATACCTCCTGAAAGAGTATACAGAAGCAAAAAGAAATATTTCTCCAATTTAAGAGAATGTGCCTTTCAAATCACGAGTTCAACATTTTTGTTCCTACCCCCTCCCAGGATATTTCCCTTAACTCCTTGCCCGGCTCCTCACAGGAAGGCCATGAATCGAATGAAGCCTAATCAAAATTTTCCCTGTATCTCTCCAGAACACATTTAGAATTGTGAACAGACTAAATGCACCATTTTTTTCCCCTTCACTACTCTAGAGGAACACGGGATCTAGAAAGGCATCCTGTAATTGCTGTATTTCTGTTGAAATAATCCCAGATAGATTATTTTTCCGAAAATTCCGCATGCCAACCCAGGCATTTAAATGTCTCTTGCAAAAAACCCCCAATGTTTCAAGGTCACTCTGCTTGACTCCACTTCGCAAGTATTCGCAAAGGGCAGGAATGCCTAAATACAGTGAGTTTCTAATATGAAGCTCTAGAGGCACTGCCACCAGCATCGTTATTTAAGTTCTTTCCACACACTGCGATACTGTGCTTCAGTCAGAAACTAGGTCATAAACTTCTCTATTGGAAAGCGTTTATAGCTGTTTGGACTGGATTATTCTGTTCAAGAGGTTATAATAACAAAGGAAGCTCGCAAGTGTACTTTTTCCAAACTCTTGGTATGTCCTTGCCAGTTTGAGAAACTGGCTCATTACTTATCCTTGTTTGGCTCCTCCATTCTCGATTTCTTGTTTGCTTTGACCTTTTTCTGGACAAATAGAAAACTTACTGTTTCACATAATTAACATGAGGGACAACATAGAAAACTCTCTCATTTATTCCAGTTCCAGAATCAGTTTTACAAAAACATTGTCAGAGTTTCAAGAAGCATTCAAATGTTAAGAGTCCTGCCAAAGTTTACAATCTAGTTATATCCTGCTACAGAAAAAAAAAATGCTCTGTTTTTTCAATTTTATACAAGTCTCTGGCAAGAAACAATCCACCTCCATATATTCACATGCATCCAGATGATCTGTGGATAAACCTTATTCTCTTCAGTCTAATCAAATTGGCCAATTCACTTTCTCCCCTTCCAAACACATTTTTCTCAGCCACTCCTTCCTGCACAGGCAGGCATAGCAGCAGATTTGCTGTTCTCACCACCACCACTCCTTTTGGAAGGCTTAAAACAGGGAGCAAACAGTTCAACCACAGTTCTAATATTGCAAAGCTTTTTCATTTGAGGTTCCTCCTCTTGGTTCTCCATTAAATAGGCGGTCATTTTGTACCACAGGCAAGTTCAGTGTCCATCAGCCTCCCAGAAGAGATTCAGGGGCAAATCTTTGCCCATTTTCTGGGGACTTAAGGAACAAGGAGCTCGACACTTTCCTCTAAGTGAGAAAGCTGGCTTGGCAGTCTTTTACATGCTTTTCAACGAGCCATCAGAACAAACACAGCAATCTTCAACTGAAAGAGTCTTAAATTATATGCTATGCCCAACTTGCCTTGCATCTCATAAGGATTTAGCTGAAGGCCTTGCACATTAGGCAATCCTTTTTAAGAGCTGTCTTACCACTTTCTGCCCCAAATACAGGCACAGAAAGGAAAACGAGGGCAGATGGGATGGAAATAATAAGTGTACAATGTTAATTTGGTTCTGTAACCCGGAGCAGATATTAAGTCCAAGACCTCCACTGTGTTTTGAAGAAAAACAAAAATTGAGAGCAAAAATAAACCCCACTTTTACCCAGCTGCATAAATTCCGTCTCCCAAATATTTTCTGCCATGAAGGAGAATCAGTATAATTAAATTATTCTCCTTCAACTGGATCTAACATTTTAGCCAAGAGTTGGGTTTGGTTCTGCTTGCTTTTACAGAATTTTAAAAGCCTTTACTCTTAAGATTGCAGTATTCTATGTTCTGTATTTAGCACACTCACAGTATCAAATTTTACCTTTTCAGAGAGGCTCAACTTCAGCAAAGCCATAGCCTTTTCCAGTTCAGCAATTCTACCACAATAGTTACCATCATATATATTGCACAGTGTATTTTTGTGACTCCATCTAAGTAAGTCAGGAAGATTTATGCAATATTCTCACTTCCTTCCATAGCCTTGACGCACTAGCTGGAATATGTGCAGTCAGGTCCTCAGTGCAATGATTTTGCAACAAAAGCACTTTTGGGTAATTCTTTTTTTCCTTTTTAACCCATCTAAAGTTTCTGTGAACCCAAAAGCAATATTTTAAACAAAAGAAAAACAACAAGAAAAAATACAGGACAATTCTGATTAATGGTCCTATATTTTAACGTGTTGCTGGAGGGGTCAACCCATTGAGCACATGTCCCCAGGTTATTTTAAATTTACGATGGTTTCTTCCACACAATCTTGAATTCTGTCAGGAAAAAAAATGGCCGGGATGACTGCCTGACAGCTCAGAAGACAGGGCATCTTCTCTGCTTCTTTCTGGAACTCCAAGAGGTACAGAACATAAGGGCCACACCATCCCCAAATTATTATTAAAAAAAACACGGGAAATGAGCTTAAAGAGAAAAGCAAGACACCTTGCTGAGGTGTGTGAGCAGCTCCCTCAAATCTACACATTAGGAAAGATACCAGCAGTGGGAAAACCACAGAAGTCCTTCAGTTTCGTTTCATTTCAGGGAGATTTTAGTCTAGCTACTTAAAAAGATGCCTTCTTTAGAGCTTAGCACCCATCATCTTTTCCCACCACCCCACTGGAGCGGGAAGGGTACTGTTCAACTCCCAACTCTCCCAGCATGTCATCCTAGTCCCCAGGTTAAATGAAGTTAGCAAATAGCAAGTTCAAAACTAACTTCAGGGAGTGCTCTCTCCCTCCCCCAGGCATTCAACTAGCAAATTCTGAACAGTGTGAAGTTGCAGAGCCTAGGAATTCACCTAGGTTCAAAACATAATCTGACAAATTCACAGAAGGGGAAAGTATAACCAAGACTACTCAACACAGAAGCCACCACTGACTCGGACGTCCTGCATCTGCAGACCATGAGATGTTGACCTGGGAAGCAACCATGTACTGGGCTTTCTCCATTCTCCTCTCTTGTCATCAGCTACCAGTCACTCCGAGACACATGGCTGCTATGCCATCCCTAAACCTCTGGGCTTAACCTGGTCCCTTGATCCAACTGATACTGATATTTTGATGCATTTGCTGTGTTTATGCTCTTACAGCCTGCGAGTTGCACAATAAAGTAAACTCCAGGGTCATTCATTTGTATATTTTGTGCCCTTGCCTTAAGACACCTCTTTATCAGCATGTCCATATTAGATACACACCTGGCTCCAACCTGAACACAGTGCAGTCTTCACCATGCTTGTCTTCACAATACTCTTAACAAAGGAAGAAAAGACGAGGGCGACTGGAAGCCCAGCAATACTAAAGCCCACGCATGTACTAAGACACCACTTACATACAAGCACAAGTCTTTTACTTTAGCTGCAATGTACATTTGGTAGTAACCACCTTCACTTCTGAGTACTGGCTGCCTAGCAGCTCTACATTACGAGAGGAAGAAAGTGATCCTCATGCGCACAGAAAGCCCAATGCAGCCCGGGGCATTTCAGAGTTGTGCAAAAAAAAGTACTCTGGACACTGTCTTCTCTACCAGAAAAGCAAGCACATAGCTATGTAGGCACTTACCTCCCACTGACATGGGGACTACAGAATGTGTCCATGGTTTCCCAGAAAGCTTGTGACAGAGCAAGAATTGAATCAAGACCAACTTTTGCTTGCCTTTGTGCAGGCTTTAAAAAGCTTGGATTAACTTTCAAGGCTATCAACAACTTCACAACTACATCTTGAATTGACACAGCCTCAAAGAACAAGTTACTTAAACCACTCCAAAAATGTTGAAATTGTCCTTATATTCAGGCCTACAGTTGTAACTGCTAACATGAAATAACATTCAAAATTAAGTTAAGGAAATGCTTTTATACAGTGGCAACGGTAAAGACTATAATAGCAGCAGCTTGTTTGTTCCTATCATTCTAATCAATTATATAGGATAATTATGTTTTACTAACAATCTTACAGTTTACCAACATCACATAACTCTTGTGCACAAGAGGACTGAGAAAGAGTTTGCTGCTTTGTGCAAAGAAACACACACACAGGCACACATTCTCATTTTATTATTTCCGTCACATTCGTATCTGTGATAGAAGTGGATTTATTGAGAAAAATGAATCGTATGATGTCTCTATTTAACTAACTGAGATACACGGAGACGTAGTAGAAACCTGCACTAGGTAAGTCATGACTACTACAGATCCAAGTGCAAAATTTGAGCGAATTTAATTCGATCACAAGGGGCAGAAAACAGAATTCACTGGAGAGCCAGTATTTCTCCTGTGGGATACGGCTGGAATTCACTACAAATACACAAAAAAGTGTTTTATTTTCCTCTTCCTGGACATACTTTTACCAAAGTATGAGCAGACTAACTGGTAAAAAGTTTACTAAGGGGTAAACCTCAAAAATTTTTTAGCAGGCCATGTGGTTTAGAGAAGTGAAGCCTTCTGGAATAGATGCTCCAATCTGGTATAACTTAAAGTAGATGGAACTAATTCCAGCAGGAGCAGGTGGGTTGATGGAAGAACTAGAAACGGTAGACCACATTTTGTAATAATCCTTCAATCATTAAGACTCAATTTAACATGCAACGTCATCTGTTGTCAGAGTTGTCTAGAAGAAAAACCAAAAACCTTCTCACAACAATTTAGAGAGAGACATATGTAAACGTTCATGTAGACAAGAGATTTATATTTTATGTTCAGTGAATTTTGATGCGGTAATGTTAAAGGATGCTACTTTTGAAGCTTAACCAAAAAACAACGTGAGGAAAGTTAATGAACAACCATACCAAATGGCATGCATCTGATTTCTTACCTGAAGTGTATTCATCAGTTATTACTTCTGTCCCAGGATAATGCTTCAGCAACCACATAACAAAAAGATCTGGTGAACTCCTAAACATTTAAAAAGAAATATAAGTATGTTACACAATACAAAAGTCACCAAAATCCACAGCAAGTAGAACAATAATACTTCAGAGTTCAGTCTTACGCTGCACTTGCATGGATTTTTGTTGTTGTTGTTCAAATGATTCTTTTTTTAATCTAATTTTTTATTTAGACTTTTTCTCCATGCATTCAAACAAAGTTGTGGTACATTCATCTGAGGCAGAATTAGAACCACAAGAAATGCAATTACCAACAAGACTAATTATAGCTGGAAAATCAACATGATATGTAAAAACAGAAGTACCAAAAGAGAAACAGTTATCCCTAGTTGATTTAATGATTTGGCTACTATGTTGTATCCACATATTCACTTGTTGATATTAATTCACACTGTATACAGAGTTTTCCGTTCTCACAGGAAAAGAAATAGCATTTCCAAATTATGGTTATATTTTACAGAAGGAATTACTTTCGCTAAATGCAAAATGTGTCTTTTCTTAACATTTTTCCTTTATTTTCAATTTCAGTTGGAAAGCTCTGTATTTCCTAAGTGTCTAGGTATAAAGAATACTTTCAAATTGGGNTTTTACAGAAGGAATGACTTTCGCTAAATGCAAAATGTGTCTTTTCTTAACATTTTTCCTTTATTTTCAATTTCAGTTGGAAAGCTCTGTATTTCCTAAGTGTCTAGGTATAAAGAATACTTTCAAATTGGGGACACAGCATTCTTCAGAGCTGCATTTTGACTTTATAGCCACAACACAAGTATGTTAAAAGGCTCTGCAACTTACAGTAGCTATACTGTATCTCTGCAAAGTATTCTCTTTCTAAATCAAATACTAAATTGGAAAAAACATGCACTGCTAATGTTGCAAGCATGTGCTTGATTAACATAGAGTAACTATGCAGTAAGCTAGCTACCAAATTAACCTTTCAGATTTCGTGTACTGCATTTAACTCCCATGTCTGCAAGCACATCACCATAGACTTCATTGGCAAAACATGTTTTCTAGGACACAGGAAAAGTTCTTCTTCATAGCAGTATGCCAGTGGGTCTGCTTTTATAAAGGACAGCACATTTGATTGGGAATTACACCTATATCACACATTTCTCCTTTGTACACATTATAAAATTATCTTAATCAAATCTGAGGTGCAAGATGCAATATCTCAGTAGGTCCCACATGATTTCTAGCCATCTGTAACACATAGAAGAACATTCTGGTTTCTGCTGCTTCAATACAGTTGCTTCTCATGGAGAGCTCGGCTGCCGACTCCAGTGAATAAGGCTAGCAAAGCATCACTCAGGATATGGCTACAATTGTGTTTCACTATACTTCCTTTATTGAGACAAATCTTACAAAATCCACATGCAGATATCCATTTTGCCATCTGCAGAATTTAAAAGGACTTATCTAATACTAGTATATGAACACAAATGCTTTCATAAACATTAGAAGTTAATTTATGCAAGGAAAAATAGATCTGCAATAATTTTCCTAATTTGCGTCCTTTCACATCACCAATTTTAAAAGTCCACAGAATCTCACCACCTACTTACACAGTAGAGGCTTCAGTGCAGCTCTGTTAAGAAAGAACTTGAAAAATCGCCTGGTGAGGTGATATTTCAATACTGACCCCTCTCATATTTGCTCTGCTTACAAACTAAATTTTAAAAAAATCAATTTGTTAGCCCTCAGATCAAATTAGCCTTTAAAAAAGAAAAAAAAGTCAAGTTGTGCTCCCTCCATTCTCACGCTATAGTAGCAGCAACAGCCTGTTTTGGGTAATACATACCTTCCGTTATATCGACAGAACCTGCTCACAACCTTCGGTGATACAGCCCAGACACCACGAGTGGAAGATTTCAGGGAAATGAGTTGTTACCCAAGCATAGCTTAGAGTACACAACGTGGTTGAGTACAATCTCTGGATGAGATGTGAAACAAAAAGAACCGAGCTGGCCTCTCCAAGTCGAGACCAACTTAGCAGTATTTTTCACCTACAGACTATAGAACATTTTAATTGCTAACGTAAATTAGCTTTATCCAGAACGCACCTTATAAACTTGGTGTGTATTCAAGCTCTTAAGTGGCTCTTCCAAGGGTGATGGTGGGGAACCCTAAATTGCAATTCCCTGTCCACATTTAAATCCTGTTAGTGTGAACTCACCAGTGCAACAATGAAAGACCTAGCATACGTAAATAGAGAAGACCTGACAGTTGTACTGTTACCTGCAGTGGCTTTGGTCTAAAATGTTCACCATATACCACTAAGTTTCTGGAAGTTCAGTCAGAGTAAAGTGAAACCAGCCCACTCGGGAATACCATGCCAACCATTTCCACAAAACGGGCTTTTAAAACTCAAGCCTCTTCCAACAGGCTCTGCAATTTCTACAAGGTGATCTATTTCACTAAGATCATTGAAGAACATAGGAAAAACAGAGAACACCTCTAAAGCACAGGCTGCTTACCTGAACACACAGCCACAAAAATCAAACCAAACAAGGATAAAATGAAGCTGATAAGAGAGCATGCCTAATTTCTCTGACTGCAATTAGTTCCTACCTTTAGAAGATACTTGCCACTCGTGACTAATTAAAGTCACACTGGGTGTTAAACAAGAGACCATCAGAAGCATTTGGCTCAAAGAGTGCTGGAGCAAGGGTATAGCTAAGAACAACCATTCATGGGGAATTCTATGCAGACTGCAGCTCCTCAGCCATCCCTATGGACTGCTGGTGGACCCTACAGTTTCAGAAGGTGGTCCACAAAATAATTATGAGGAGGAAAAACTTAAGCCACATTCCTGAGCATGCAAGCAAGAAAACAACAGGAGAGAAATAAAAAGAGTGGGTCAACATTCAAAGTTTAGCACGACTCTCATCTGGTCACAAACGAAAATCATCATTGGAACACAGCACAATGTTGTCCATAGATTTTTCTTTTCTCTAAAAAAAAAGTGTTAGATGGTCTTTTGAAGAAACAAAGACTGAGGAATACTTTTACAAGTTATATTTCTTTGCAAATATATACTAGACACATAACTATGTCTCCAAGGGGCAAAGTCTTCGAAGTAAAAATAAGGAAAAAAAACCCCAAACTCATGCATGACAGAACCTAAAATGCTTCCTAGCCCTTGTTGCTAAATGTACATTCAAGCAGCACCTCTGACCACTATCGAGGAGACCTGTTCATGCACCAGCCTTCATGCTGTGGCTTCAACACCAGTAGCTCCTGGCAGGCAACCCAAATGGGTGCTGTGGCATTTTCTAGCCAGGGGTCCAAGAGGGCCATCAACCTATTAACTAGGATTCACTGACCACCTCCAAAGCCCAAATGAAGCAAAAGACAAAGCTAATATAGAGCTTTAACCTTTAAGATTAGATTACTTTTGTCTGATTCATTTCTTAAACCAAGAAGGACAGTCACATTAGTCAATTTTAATTACTTGTTTTCCTTCCCAAGGAAATGGATACAAGTATTGCTTTGACTACTCTGACAATAGCACTGCCTGAGGCTGGCAGTCCTAAAATGCTGGAGAAAGAGGCCAGATCACTATGATCAAACTCCTTCCATCTTCTCCTCACACGTCCATTAGAGACAGGAGAGCCCTCAAGGACCAGGCTATTGCCCCAAGTGGTGGCTCGGCCCTTCACACCACTTACTTGGGCAGAAAGGGGCAGTACCCCAGCCATTAAGGGCCAGCTGAGATATTACTGAGCGAGGAAGCCCCCTGCCAGCAGCCACTCTGCTCTCCCATCTCCCGGGCAGAAGTGCAGCTTAGAGACGAGACAATGAGGTCTATGTGCGCAGCTGAAGAGAGTCACCCTGGAAATCCTCCCTTTCTGCCAGGAATCACTAAAAGCAGTTTGTGCTAGTTGTGGAAAACATACACGCTCTTCTGGAGCAACGAGATGCATCATCTGGGTGTCGCTGGCCATCACGCTCTGTCCCAGCATAACTATCTACACAATGCCCTTTCTTCCTTTGCACCAAGCAAAGTTTTGGTGCGGAATGTTGCATGAAACACACTAGAAAACACCGATTCCTTCATAAATACCATCATTGCCTCCTAAAAGAACTAGATTAGGAATTATTTTTCAAGAAAAAGATCATTTGTAGGCCAGGGACTAAAGTAGTACCATGAACTAGGTCAATCCAAAAGTACAATAACAGCAGGAAGGCGGGGGAGTGGGGGGTGTCAGGGTGGAATAATCATTTGTTAACAATTTTAATAGTAAAGCTTTATTGGTTTTCCCTATAGATTCTCATAGTTATTATGGTGAAATTAAGCGTTTTTCCTTCAAGTGAACTCTTGTTAATCCTTTTATTTAGGTTCAGAGCTACACTACATGACCCTGCAAGAACATTCATCTGCAGTCACAGCTGGAGCTGCAGACTGGCTGGCTCAAAGGAATTAATTTCTTTGCAAGGCAGAAGTAACTGAAAGGCCAAAGGCTTATCTACAAGAAAATCTGAATTTCACCAACTCATACAAAGAACAGGACAAGACCAAAACATATAATCAAGACACCTCATCAAAAAGCAAATGTGAGAAAGCTCTGACACATTAGAGAAACACAATTGGGGAGGAGGGGGAGGCGGATCTAAAGGTCTCTCATACAACAAAACAAGCTTTAGTTCTTAAAAAAAAAAAATCTAGATTTTAAAAACAGATTAAATTCAACTCCAATGAACTGCCTTTAAGAGAGCACTTAGACTGAACAGTTCTCAATGCCAGCCATCCAGCATTTCTATTATCTCATGCTTTTGACAGTCACTTGCAAGATTTCTTTAAAGCCAGTTAACAGTACTGATTGAAAAGTCTGTTCTTCCTTCAGCTTGGTTGTCAACTTCTCAGTCCATTTTGTCTCATGTAAGTAAATAAAAATAAAAATGTGAAGAATGCTGGAAAGTCAGATTACCTGGGCATAATGAGAAAGTTTGCCTTAACAAAAAAATAATACAAGACAGAACACTGTGGCCATCAGCTCACCGAGTATAGGATATTGAAACTCCTGAGCAGGCAGAACTTAAAGCATGAGTGACAAGTTGCACTTGTGAAGCTAAAGATCTGGATATTCCACTTTTAACAGTTTTCAAGAAAATAATTCTGTCGTCATTTAACCCCAGTCAGCAACTAAGCCCCACACAGCCGCTAGCTCACTCCCCCCATAGCGAGATGAGGGAGAGAATCGGAAGGGTAAAAGTGAGAAAACTCGTGGGTTGAGATAAAGAGTTTAATAGGGAAAGCAAAAGCCCTGTGCGCAAGCAAAGCAAAACAAGGAATTCATTCACTCCTTCCCATGGGCAGGCAGGTGTTCAGCCATCTCCAGGAGAGCAGGGCTCCATCATGCGTAACGGTTACTTGGGAAGACAAATCCCATCACTCCGAACGTCGCCCACTTCCTCCTTCTTCCCCCAGCTTTATTGCTGACCATGACGCCATATGGTGTGGAATATCCCTGTGGTCATTTGGGGTCAGCTGTCCCAGCTCTGTCCCCTCCCAACTTTTTATGCACCCCCAGTGCCCTCACTGGTGGGGTGGGGTGAGGAGCAGGAAAGGCCTTGGCGCTGTGTAAGCGCTGCTCAGCAATAACTAAAACATCTCTGCACTATCAACACTGTTTCCAGCACAAATCCAAATCACAGCCCCGTACCAGCTGCTATGCAGAAAATTTAATCTATCCCAGCCCAGACCAGCACAACTTCAAAAGCAATTTTAATAGTTTAGTTTAATTTTCCCAATATNGCTGTGTAAGCGCTGCTCAGCAATAACTAAAACATCTCTGCACTATCAACACTGTTTCCAGCA